>CM060704.1:24589150-25189150 GCA_030686995.1 Artemisia argyi
TTCGTGAACTACTTTGTGCTTGATCCGAGCGTGTGATTAATGGGCCCTGGGCCATCAATTATGATACACTATCAAGTCCCCACAGTTTAGTATTATGTCATGTGCAAGTGAGATGATGCTAGACTTTTTTAGTAGCTGAGTCCCCCCCCCCTTGACGCGTTAGTCAACTGAGATTTGTACATCCAGGTTGCGTTTTGCCGGCTGACTCATGAGTTACCTTGTGATAATGATTAGACCCTAGCCTGTGTTCGACAAGTGACGTGTAAGGTGTTTAGGGTAAAGGTTGCATTTAATGTTTACATGGGGAACATAAATAATATCCCCTTTAAAATGATTTCAAATCTCTTTTTCCAATATTTTGGCGGGTCAAACCCATCGATTCGACAGTGCCTGATGTCATGTTGAGACCTGGAGCACGCGCGCCTTGTGAGGCCATTTGTAGTACGCGCCTGGGTTGGGCCTGTTGGCCTAATGGGTTATTGTCAGTTGTATTCCACTAGCAGTTTTATTTCTCTCTCCTATAAATAGGCATGAAGGATGGTAATGTGTAAGGAAAGCTTTAAATTTATAATACTAGTTTCACCATTTTTTTAATAAACCAAACACACAGGTAAAGTATAACCCACGTATGTAGTATAAGAATTTAGGCAAGACCAGGTCGTATCCACAGGGACTTAGTTCATTCGATCAAGTAGGAAATGATTAGTGAAAGCAAAACAATAATTCAACAAGTAGCAAAATAGTGAAACATGGAAAATTCAATGATAAGACAAATGATTGCTTGGATAGCTTATATAATTCAGCGACAATTATGCTAGATCTCAATTTGATAATGGATATGGTGCACAACTTATAACTTAGCCATTTTCGTCAAAAGAGCAATTTCATAAATTGTTAGTTTCAATTCAAGATTTATGTTTATCTAACCAAGTGATCTCTCACAAGATTAGTATTGTATCTCAAGTCTAGATTACTACCAATTCTCCTAAGCGGATTCCTCCAACTAAAGGCTAAAAACATAGACAAGTTTCTAGAATTGCTTATAACAAATTGGCTCTTTCGACTTTATCTAATAGGTTATACTCAAGATAAACAAACATAGCAAGACTAGAGACAAAATAGTTCACAACTTAAAGTTGAAATTGATAAAGATCAAAGCATAATCATAACATCACTTTATTAAATTTACATATCCAAACAATCACAAGAGGTTTAGCATCTCATGGCTAATGAGTTCATGATAACAGTAATGATAGAAAAGTAAATAAGTGACATAAGGATTGAAATGATCAAATGGATTACACTAGTGTCACAAGTAACCAAAAGTTCTACAACCAAAGAGTATATTCGACCCTTGCTTGATTGATTGGTCCGAAACAGTCAGATAATATTAACCAAGTTATGGTCAACAAGTCAGACAGCCTAAACCAATACTCCGGTGAGTTTAGTGTTTCCCCGGATCGTTAGATCCCAACGAGATGTGAAATCTGAAATAAAGCGACTTTGAGATCAGGTGAATTGAACAGAAAAAGGGTTTAAGTGATTTGTACTACTGAAATATAAGAGTGAATAGCTTTTAATAAGCTATATCAACTAATATGTGAAATCAGATAAGTACACGTGAAAAAGGGACTGAAAAACGTAAACGTTTACTAATTAAACGTAAACAAAAACAAATTTAACTTATAGTAGGATTTTGCAAGCCTTAGGGGCTTAAATGCAAATTAAATAAATTTAAAATATTTATTTTATAATTAAAAACTATTTAATTAATTATTTGTATTTAATAACTATTATTAATTATTTAATAATTAACTAATAAATAGGAAAATGTAAAATAAGTCTAGAAAATTAAAATTAAAATTTCTAAAAATCTAAAATATTATAAAACTTATTTTAAAACTAAAATTATATTTTTCACACTATTTATTTATTTATTTTTAATTAATTATTATTTATTTATTATTTAACTAACTATATTGATTAACTTATTTATAATTACTAAAAAGACTTAGATAATTATGAAAAATTTTATATATCTAATTAACCATCATTGGAATCCTAAAAAATTATAAAAACTTTATATTATGTATTTTTAATCTAATTTACTAATTATTATTCTATTTATTAATTAATATCTAATTAAAATGATTAAATTATGAAAACTAGTAAATGAACAGTATAAATCACAAGAAAATTTATAAAATTATTTTATGACTTATAGAAGCTAGGAAAAATATAAAATATAGGTGTTACCTTATAAAAACTAATTATGCTATTTAATTCTTATTTATTATTTAATTATTAAATAAACTAATATTAATTCTAAATAACACTAGATGACAAAAGAAAATTCTGGAAAAATTTATAAAATTACTTTAATATATAATAGATTTAATAAAAATATAAAATAGCAGAAGTGCTTATAAATAAGCTAAAAAGAAAATTAAATAGATAATTTCTATTAAATAGAAGCTATCACTATAATTAAGTTTGGTTTTTTCTTGTTTTTCTTTTACAAAACTAATTAAATACTTTAAATAAGATACTTTAATAAAGGAAATTAATTTATAATCTCAGGATAAGCACTATGAGTGCTTATTAGACCACACAGTTGACTTTTGTTGACTGTGGATGGATTTAAGCTCATAAGAGCTTATGTGGGGTCCACCTTGGTAAAACTTGACTCCTCAGAGTTCATTGAACATGTATAAGCAAGAAAAAACACAAGGTGTTGGCTGAATAAGCCAAAAAGCTATAATAAGCTTATGCTTATTTGTTTTCTGGGACAGAATATGGGAAAGACTTAAGGGCTTATTCTAGGTGGGGTCCAGTGAGTCCAAGGTCAAAATTATGGACAATGGTAGTTCCCTGGTAGGAGGGGGATTGAAAGAGCCTATTTATGAGGTGTGGGACCCACTGAGTCAACCACAATGAACCACCAAAGGTGGTGGGTGAGCCAAGGTCTGCTGAGACAGGGCAATCACCTTGCCCTGCAGCTCAGTTCAAGGGGCATTTTAGTCCAATAAGAAAAATCACAAAAATATGCAATCTATGAAATTAACAAGTTCAGGTGGTAGGGTTTACTCACAACAATTTTCAGATCCCCAATCACAACACAAAATTCATGAAAATTATTGCCATTTTGATGAAAATCTGAACATGCAACTTTTGACTTTTACTACTTTTAAGCACAGTTGACTTTTATGAGTTTTGATTGGTCCTAGATGATTGTAAATGTTATAATAAGCTTATATGAAACTAATTTAGGCTTAAGATACAAAAGATAGGCTTATGTGAGTGATTATGCCACTCAAATCCTAACACAGTTAACTGTGTTGGATTTCTTTGGTGATTTTGACTTGTGGTAGTTTAGGACACCATTTTATGACTTATAAATCCTCTATAGACCCTAGATGACTAATGCAAGCAGAAAGCAACAACCCAATCAATCTTAAACACAGTGAAATGGACTGAGCCAAACACCCCTATAATTGACTGAAAATGGTGATTTCCAAAGGTTTGTACTAATTTAAACCATGAAACTAATTTTAAACTTTATAATATCATATAATAAGACTAAATGAACATAAATTAACAATTATATAAGCTTGAAACTCAGAGATGACAATTATGAGTTTCAACTGTGAGATTTTTAACTTAAGCAACAATGATTCTTAATAAACAAACAAACAATTTTAAACTATATTATAACTAATAAACAACAAACAATTACAAAAACACAATTATAACTAGGTTTAAACAACAAAGATATTGAAATAAAAATATTAGAATTAAACTCACTTTTTTTGCAATCCTGCTCAAACCATGGAACCCAGTACCAAGATCAATTTATGTGACTCCCATGAGTCTCTAAACCATAATCCAAGCAGCTTCCTTTCCAAAATTACTCTAAATCAGAATCCAAACCAATTTTTGGTAAAGTTTGACTTTTATTGACCAAGTTGTGTTTTGTGAGTTTTAGTAATTAAGCTATTCTTTTAAGATATCTAGAAGCACTTATGAACTTCTGGGAGCTTATATGAGCTTATTTAATCCTTATAATCCACTGTAAACAACAACTAAGACATATGATATTTTTGAGTAGAAAGAAAATTTGCAAACTTGAGAATTATACATGAAACTTGAAGTTTATTATTACCAAAGATTTAGAACACACTGATGTTCAGATATTACAACTTAAAAAGATTAAAGAAACAAAGAAAACTTGAAATTAAGCTAATCGACATTCATTATTTAAAATTAAAACTAGATAGATTCCACATTGCTTCCCTTCTCTGTATTTATCACTCAATAACTATCCACTAGCATCCAGATACTTTCCCACTTTAAATCATGGCCATTGATTGAGTCAAATTGATCAAAGCCGTTTAAACAACTTTTGGCGCCAAAACTGTACACGTGGAATAGAGGCAGTTCCAAAGCAATTAAAGCTTCTTGTTGTAATGTGGAGGTGTCAGGAAGAGTTTGGCAATGCTTGGAGGCCAAGTTGGGTGGTTTTGCTCAAAACTATGGGTAAGTATGTGAACAGTGGTGGTTTTGGGTGGAAATTGGGTGTGAAGTGCATTTATTGTGGCGTGTTCGGGGTGAAGGAGATGGTGGAGAGTGGGTGTGATGATGAGGGTGTGAGCTGGAGGGGTTGAGGTGGAGTAACAGGTGTGGGTGTGAGGTGGAAGACGAAGAGGAAAAGCGGGGTGTTTGTTTTATTTATTTACAAAGGGGGTGGGCTTGGAAGGGATTTTGGGCCCAAGTGGTGGACTGGATCTGGTTTTAGTTTTGGGTTGGGTTGGTTTTGGATTAAAATAAAACAAAGGGTCCGGTTTGGTTAATAGTGAACAACAAGGACCAATTGTGTAATTTGGCCAAAGTTGAGGGGTTGTTTGTGATTTTTTTTCAAACTTCAAATAAGGACTAAACCTGCAATTAACCATTAGTACAAGGACCACAAGTATAAATCTTATTATTTTAAACCTCAGGGACCAAATCTGCCAATTCCACAAACTCCAGGGACCAAAACTGTAATTTTCTGATTTTTGAAGGGTTGAATTAGTATCTTCTCAAAAGTTATCATAAGGACCAATTTTGTCTTTTTAGAATAGCATAAGGTTTATTTTTCACTTTTTCCATTTTTCAAAACCTTAGGGACTATTTTTGACACTTTTCAAAGTTGAGGGACCAAAGTTGTCATTTTGCCATTTTTAAACTTTAAAGGACTTTTCTTGACAACTTATGAATCCCAAGGACCTTTTATGACATTTGTACAAGTTTTGATTTACCAGGGACTAGTTTTGTCAATTTTCCAAAGTTCAGGGACTGAAACTGTAAATTATGTGAAATGTTTTGTTTTTCATCAGTTTTTAATCCTTATGCATAAAAACACATTCCAGGGATAATTTTATGTATTTCAAGGCATTCCTGTGTGCTTTCATATGTTTTTGCAGTTTAAATGTAACAGAAATGATGAGTATTTACACACTCATCAATCCCCCACACTAAACTATTGCTAGTCCCTAGCAATCTATTTGAGAAAAAATTAATGGATTTTTACTCTTTACCAAAAGCCATCACTTCTGGAGTAGCCAGGTGTAAGAACTGTGGCACACCTGATAACCGTGTGATTTTGAGCAAATCACCAGCTGTCAACGGATTTGATTTGTCTTTACCAGAAGCCGTTTGCTTCTGGACTAGCCAACTCTTGATGGAATAGTCAACATCTTGGTGAGCTGATTATCAATTATGGATTTTCTACGGCCTTTACCACAAGCCATAATCTTGCGGGCTAGCCAACTCATTAGCTTTTTAGGATAATGGGGAGTTGAGGAACCATACAATTTTTGGCAAATTGCAAGCCATCAACGGTTTTGAGATGTCTTTACCAAGAGCCGTTTGCTCCTGGACTAGCCAATCCTGTTGTGGGTTAGACATGGAGGATTGATACCATTTATTGCATTTCTAAGTGTGAAAAAACTTTAAATTTTGATCAAATGAGGGTGCTTGATGGAACATGTGTTTGAATTCATGAGAATCCCCCCCACACTTAGAAATGAATATTGCCCTCAATATTCAAAACACCGGGTGTTAAACCGATACTTAGAACGTAAGAAGGAAATATTAATAACCTTTATTTTAGGTTATTTACATACAAACTCACTTTTTTCTTTTGTTTTGAACTTTTTTTTTTTTACATGAAACTTGAAGATATATACATATATACAACATGTGGGGGCATCTCCCCTACACTAGGTGGTAGAAAAGAGAAAGAAATCAGAAATATGAGTGAAAACCCATATTGCTATGCTTTTGATTACCGAGTCACTAGCTTGACTCGACCTCGAATTGAATTGTCCATGAGGTAGCTTGTTTTTGATTCCCGAGTCACTAGCTTGACTCGACCCCGAATTTAATTGTCCTTGGGGAAAGTTTGGAGATCCGGGACAACCATGTTTGGGATGTCCTCTCCAAAGTAGTGTTTCACACGATGGCCATTTACTTTAAAACATGGACCGTCATTTTGAGATAACTCAACGGTACCATATGGATAAACCTTAGTGATAGTAAATGGACCAGTCCAACGGGTTTTTAATTTACCCGAGAAGATCTTTAATCTAGAGTTAAAGAGAAGTACTCGATCACCAACGTTAAAAACGTGGTTCTTTATTTTTGAGTCATGTATTCTCTTTGTTTTTTCTTTATAGATTAAAGAGTTCTCGTAAGCCTGATCACGTAGTTCATTTAATTCATTCATTTGAACTTTTCTGTGATCATCCGCAGTTTTGAGGTCAAAGTTGGCATGTTTCAAAGCCCAGTAGGCTTTGTGCTCAAGTTCCATCGGTAGATGACATGTCTTTCCGTACACAAGCTTGTAAGGTGTACACCCAATGGGTGTTTTATAAGCTGTACGAAAGGCCCATAGTGCGTCATCCAATTTATCCGACCAGGCAGCACGGTTTTCACCAACAGTCCTCTCAAGTATCCTTTTGATACCACGATTTGAAACCTCAACTTGCCCACTTGTTTGTGGGTGATACGTGGTAGAAAGACGGTGGGTTACACCATACTTTTGCATGACTTTATCAAATTTGTCATTACAGAAATGCGTACCACGATCACTTATAATAGCACGTGGGGTTCCAAAACGGGCAAAAAGAGATTTCAGGAATTTCACTACAACTCGGGCATCATTTGTGTGTAAAGCTTTTGCTTCAACCCACTTTGATAAATAATCAACTGCCACAAGTATGTACTTGTTTCCTCGGGATGATGGAAATGGTCCCATAAAGTCAATGCCCCAGATATAAAATATTTCACATACTTGAATAGCATTTTGTGGCATCTCATTTCTTTGTGAAATATTTCCATGACGCTGACAAGCGTCACAGGTTTTAATGAGATCCTGGGCATCTTTATAAATTGTGGGCCAGAAGAATCCAGAATCAAACACCTTTTTGGCGGTGTAATTAGGACTATGATGTCCCCCAGTGGGTCCAGCATGGCAAGCCTTAAGAATTTCAGTGGCTTCCTGTCCATATACACACCGTCGGATGACTTGATCCGCACAGATTTTGAATAAGTAGGGGTCATCCCAGAAGTAATGTTTAACATCCTTAAAGAATTTATTCTTCTGTTGGGTTGACATCCCTTTCACAACAAAGTTACCCGCATGATAGTTTGCGAAGTCGGCAAACCATGGGGTAGTAGAATCTCCACGAAAAGCAACCGCATTGAGTGTTTCGAGAGGAAATGTTTCATTTATTTCCTTTTTCTCATACACATTTTGATGAGGGTTCTCTAATCGGGACAAATGATCAGCAGCCAGGTTCTCAGCTCCTTTTTTTTATCACGAATAATGATATCAAATTCTTGGAGGAGGAGAACCCATCGGAGTAATCTAGGCTTTGCATCTTGTTTTGCAAATAGATATTTAAGAGCCGAATGATCCGTATACACTACGCTTTTAGTCAAGATTAAGTATGTCCGAAATTTCTCAAAAGCATACACCACAGCTAATAATTCTTTTTCTGTAGTGGTGTAATGTGTTTGAGCTTCGTTCATAGTTTTGCTTGCGTAGTGGATAGGCTGAAAGTGTTTCGTTTTGCGTTGCCCCAAGACTGCACCGATAGCAAAATCACTTGCATCGCACATAAGCTCGAAGGGTAAATCCCAGTCGGGGGCAATAAGAATGGGTGCCTCAGTAAGCTTTTTCTTTAGTGTTTCAAAAGCTTCGATGCACTCTGGTGAGAAGATAAAAGGAGTATCCTTTTCAAGGAGATGGGTCATAGGCCGTGATATTTTAGAAAAATCTTGTATAAATCGACGATAGAAACCGGCATGACCCAAGAAACTCCTAATACCTTTGACGGTAGTAGGGTGAGGCAGTTTTGCAATGACATCAACCTTAGCTCTGTCAACCTCAATCCCATTCTTGGAAATCTTATGGCCGAGGACAATGCCCTCTTTGACCATAAAGTGACTCTTTTCCCAATTTAGACATAGATTGGTGTCTTCACACCTTTTCAACATTGTTTCTAAATTGGTGAGACATGTTTGGAATGAATCCCCAATGACCGAGAAGTCATCCATAAAGACCTCCATAGTTTTACCGATCATGTCGGTAAATATGGCCATCATGCACCTCTGGAACGTACCTGGAGCATTACATAAGCCAAAAGGCATACGTTTATAAGCAAAGGTTCCGTAAGGGCATGTGAAGGTAGTCTTTTCTTGATCCGATGGATCAATGGGGATTTGGAAGTATCCTGAGAAACCATCAAGGAAACAATAGTACTCGTTTCCAGCTAATCTCTCAAGCATCTGGTCCATAAAGGGTAGCGGAAAGTGGTCTTTGCGGGTGGCGTCATTTAACTTACGATAGTCAATGCAAACACGCCATCCGGTAACCAGCCGAGTTGGAATCAACTCATTTTCCTCATTAGTGACAACAGTAATGCCACCCTTTTTTGGGACGCAATGAATGGGACTAACCCATGGACTGTCAGAGATAGGGTAAATCAATCCTGCATCAAGAAGTTTAAGAACCTCTTGTTTAATCACATCATGGATTTTTGGATTCACCCTTCTTTGATGTTGCACTGCAGGCTTGAAGTCATCCTCCATCAAGATTTTGTGTGTACAAAAATCTGGGTTAATACCCTTAATATCGGAGAGTTTCCAAGCAATTGCTTGCTTGTTTGACTTCAAGACCTTTATGAGAGCACTCTTTTCCTCAACACTTAAACTTTTAGCAATAATGACGGGTAATTTATCATCACCCTCCAAGAATGCGTATTCAAAATGAGGAGGTAAGTCCTTGAGTTCGACCTTAGGAAAATCATCAGTTTCCTCAACATATTTGATTTCCTGATTATGAAGTTGTACGGGAGAGAGTGGAGGAGAATTGTCTTGGTTTAGCAATCTCTCAAGGAGAAGAATATCTCCCTCCAGATCAATCTCAGTGTTATCAATTCCCGATGGAACTGAATCACTTTTGAGAAAAGCCTCGACCTCTTCCAAAAGGAAATTACTTCCCTCAAACGGAGTGAGAGAAGGGGAAGAGTCGGAAATGATAGGTTCAGATGATGGAGTGGCATCCCCACTCATAGAATTATGAGAATAACCAAGAAACTCTTGAGAATACTCCTCCGAAGCAATGTCTATGATATCTATTTGATTAACTGCTTCAGAATCATAATTGGAGGAGTACCTCGAGGTTTGATCGAGGTTAAATGTAACAGCTTAATTACCCACACGAAGAGTGATTTCTTGCTCAAATACATCGATAAGAGCACGGCCCATTCTAAGGAAACCCCTCCCAACAATGAGAGGGACCCTTTGATCGGCATCGAAATCAACCACTACAAAGTCAGCGGGGAGATGAAATTCTCCTACCTTCACAAACACGTCCTCGGCAATGCCGAGAGGACGAGATATCGATCGGTCTGCAAGCTCTAAAGTCATGCAGGTAGGAGTAAGATCAGGAAGAGAAAGTTTCTTCCAAACTGAGTAAGGCATTAGGTTGATACTTGCACCAAGATCGGCCAAGGCATAGCAATCAACCATTCCCGGAAATACACATGGTATTAGAAATTTTCCAGTATCTCCCAGCTTCTCGGGAAGCTTCTTTAAAAGAACTGCTGAGCAGTTCTCATTCAAGGGAGTTTTTGCCATTTCAAACAGTTTCTCCTTGTTGCTTAACAAGTGTTTGATTGTCGATGCAAATTTGGGCAATAGAATAATAGCATCCGCAAAGCTAATGTCAAAATGCAAATCTTGGAAGATTTGAAAGAATTTATCCATCTGGTGACTAGCTTTTTCACGGAGCTTTTGTTCACTCAAGCGTGAGGGCTAAGGAATAGAGGAGGTAGAAGGTCTGGACTGAGGTGTTTCAACTGGAATATCATTTGGTTCAAAAACAACTCTAGGTTTTGGTTTGGGTTTCGGGACAACATGAGGTGGGACGTCTTGGGTACCTCCCTTATGAGTAGGAAGTACTTCGTCCTTATTTACCTCGATGTTATTTTCCACTACCTTGGGAGAAGAAGTAGAAGGGGTAGTGGGAACAGTAGGTCCATCATATGAAACTCCGCTCCTGGTCGTGATCGCCTTTGCATCGCCCCTCGGGTTTGCGATCGTGTTGCTCGGAAGTTTTCCAGAGCCCGAGGGTCGTTCATTTAAAGATTTCTTAATTTCAGAAATCTGGCTGACCAACAACCTGTTTGTCTCTTCTTGAGTTTTCATGAACTGCTTTAACAACTCATCTGATGATGGTTGTGGAGCTGGGAGAATGGCTTGTGTTTGGTTAGGGAAGTTTTGGACACAGTTATTTTGATTATAACCTTGTTGTGGCTGAAAATTCCCTTGATTTGGATTACCATTTCCCTGAAAATGATTTCCGGGGTTGAAATTGTTTCTGTTAAAGTTTCCTTGATTGTGGAAACCTTGATTCTGTCCAGGATGGAAATTCCCTTGGTTTTGATAACCTTGGTTCATTCTGGGTTGGTTCTGGTTCCTGTTTTGCAAATTTGGGTTTTGATTAAACCCGGGTGGTCCCATATGTGTGTTAGCACGGTAACTTGGTTCAATTTGAGGACAGTATTGATTACCTTCTTGTTTGTAGTACCGACTAGGGCATTGGCTTCAAAAGGACTACCATCGGTGGCAGTACAATTGTAGTAAGCATGTGGGCCACCACAAGTGACACAAACTTCCACTTTTTTAACTTCAGCATGTGAAGGATTTTGTGTGAAAGTGACTTTTTTCTGGCTTGAGATAACCAAAGCTTGAATGGCGTCCGTGAGTTTATCTATCTTAGCATCAGTGCTAGAAGTACTCACGGGTGATGAAGAGGAAGGACCAGCACTCACTTGGGAGTGATATGGTTTTGTGCGTGTAGTGCGGACCTTGGACTTATTTTCAATGATTTCTAAAGCTTCTTTTGTGGTTTTGCTCAAAAAATTACCTCCCGCGGAGGCATTGAGAGAATCTTGGTCAGATTGACTCACACCATTATAAAACGTGTCAATTTGCATCAATTCAGTGAAACCATGATGAGGACATCGACGAAGCAATTCTTTGAAACGATCCCATGCGTCACCAAACGATTCATCAAACCTTTGAGTAAATTTGATGATTTCATTTTTAAGACTTGTCGTTCTGGACGGGGGAAAAAATTCGTTTACAAATTTGGTAACTAAATCTTCCCATGAGTGTATTGAATGAGGAGGTTGTTTTTCCAGCCAAATCCGGGCTGCTCCCTCAAGAGAAAATGGGAAAAGAAGAAGTTTGACTACTTCGGAAGGGACGTTTTTGTATTTGATGGTAGAAGTAATTTTATTAAACCATCGAATATGAGCATGGGGATCATCCCTCTCAAAACCATAAAATTGGCTTGAAGTTACTAGATTTAGTAACCCGGTTTTGAGCTCAAAGTATTCAGCCACGATGGCTGGGACAACAATAGCGTCTCCGTAACCCTCAATGGGTGCTTGGAGAAGCTCATTCATCAGACGGTCTTCCGCCATGATAACTTTCTTAGGTGAAACAGCACGTTCCTCAGATACGGCTGTTGGGGCAGAACGTCTACGGCGTCTTCGAGGAATTCTGACAAGCTCACGTAAAGGGCTTGTTGACCTAGAAGAACGAGTGCGCATGCACTAGAGACGACTCTAAGAATCCTTAGAGTGACGGGAAATTACAAATAGAAAATAAAATATGAACAAAAAGATGATATATAACAAAGTGTGAAAATTCAAACTCACAAATATTTCAAAAAGTCGTAATACGCAGCACACCTCCCCGGCAGCGGCGCCAAATTTTGATTGGTCCGAAACAGTCAGATAATATTAACCAAGTTATGGTCAACAAGTCAGACAGCCTAAACCAATACTCCGGTGAGTTTAGTGTTTCCCCGGATCGTTAGATCCCAACGAGATGTGAAATCTGAAATAAAGCGACTTTGAGATCAGGTGAATTGAACAGAAAAAGGGTTTAAGTGATTTGTACTACTGAAATATAGGAGTGAATAGCTTTTAATAAGCTATATCAACTAATATGTGAAATCAGATAAGTACACGTGAAAAAGGGACTGAAAAACGTAAACGTTTACTAATTAAACGTAAACAAAAACAAATTTAACTTATAGTAGGATTTTGCAAGCCTTAGGGGCTTAAATGCAAATTAAATAAATTTAAAATATTTATTTTATAATTAAAAACTATTTAATTAATTATTTGTATTTAATAACTATTATTAATTATTTAATAATTAACTAATAATTAGGAAAATGTAAAATAAGTCTAGAAAATTAAAATTAAAATTTCTAAAAATCTAAAATATTATAAAACTTATTTTAAAACTAAAATTATATTTTTCACACTATTTATTTATTTATTTTTAATTAATTATTATTTATTTATTATTTAACTAACTATATTGATTAACTTATTTATAATTACTAAAAAGACTTAGATAATTATGAAAAATTTTATATATCTAATTAACCATCATAGGAATCCTAAAAAATTATAAAAACTTTATATTATGTATTTTTAATCTAATTTACTAATTATTATTCAATTTATTAATTAATATCTAATTAAAATGATTAAATTATGAAAACTAGTAAATGAACAGTATAAATCACAAGAAAATTTATAAAATTATTTTATGACTTATAGAAGCTAAGAAAAATATAAAATATAGGTGTTACCTTATAAAAACTAATTATGCTATTTAATTCTTATTTATTATTTAATTATTAAATAAACTAATATTAATTCTAAATAACACTAGATGACAAAAGAAAATTCTGGAAAAATTTATAAAATTACTTTAATATATAATAGATTTAATAAAAATATAAAATAGCAGAAGTGCTTATAAATAAGCTAAAAAGAAAATTAAATAGATAATTTCTATTAAATAGAAGCTATCACTATAATTAAGTTTGGTTTTTTCTTGTTTTTCTTTTAAACACAGTGAAATGGACTGAGCCAAACACCCCTATAATTGACTGAAAATGGTGATTTCCAAAGGTTTGTACTAATTTAAACCATGAAACTAATTTTAAACTTTATAATATCATATAATAAGACTAAATGAACATAAATTAACAATTATATAAGCTTGAAACTCAGAGATGACAATTATGAGTTTCAACTGTGAGATTTTTAACTTAAGCAACAATGATTCTTAATAAACAAACAAACAATTTTAAACTATATTATAACTAATAAACAACAAACAATTACAAAAACACAATTATAACTAGGTTTAAACAACAAAGATATTGAAATAAAAATATTAGAACTAAACTCACTTTTTTTGCAATCCTGCTCAAACCATGGAACCAAGTACCAAGATCAATTTATGTGACTCCCATGAGTCTCTAAACCATAATCCAAGCAGCTTCCTTTCCAAAATTACTCTAAATCAGAATCCAAACCAATTTTTGGTAAAGTTTGACTTTTATTGACCAAGTTGTGTTTTGTGAGTTTTAGTAATTAAGCTATTCTTTTAAGATATCTAGAAGCACTTATGAACTTCTGGGAGCTTATATGAGCTTATTTAATCCTTATAATCCACTGTAAACAACAACTAAGACATATGATAATTTTTGAGTAAAAAGAAAATTTGCAAACTTGAGAATTATACATGAAACTTGAAGTTTATTATTACCAAAGATTTAGAACACACTGATGTTCAGATATTACAACTTAAAAAGATTAAAGATACAAAGAAAACTTGAAATTAAGCTAATCGACATTCATTATTTAAAATTAAAACTAGATAGATTCCATATTGCTTCCCTTCTCTGTATTTATCACTCAATAACTATCCACTAGCATCCAGATACTTTCCCACTTTAAATCATGGCCATTGATTGAGTCAAATTGATCAAAGCCGTTTAAACAACTTTTGGCGCCAAAACTGTACACGTGGAATAGAGGCAGTTCCAAAGCAATTAAAGCTTCTTGTTGTAATGTGGAGGTGTCAGGAAGAGTTTGGCAATGCTTGGAGGCCAAGTTGGGTGGTTTTGCTCAAAACTATGGGTAAGTATGTGAACAGTGGTGGTTTTGGGTGGAAATTGGGTGTGAAGTGCATTTATTGTGGCGTGTTCGGGGTGAAGGAGATGGTGGAGAGTGGGTGTGATGATGAGGGTGTGAGCTGGAGGGGTTGAGGTGGAGTAACAGGTGTGGGTGTGAGGTGGAAGACGAAGAAGAAAAGCGGGGTGTTTGTTTTATTTATTTACAAAGGGGGTGGGCTTGGAAGGGATTTTGGGCCCAAGTGGTGGACTGGATCTGGTTTTAGTTTTGGGTTGGGTTGGTTTTGGATTAAAATAAAACAAAGGGTCCGGTTTGGTTAATAGTGAACAACAAGGACCAATTGTGTAATTTGGCCAAAGTTGAGGGGTTGTTTGTGATTTTTTTTCAAACTTCAAATAAGGACTAAACCTGCAATTAACCATTAGTACAAGGACCACAAGTATAAATCTTATTATTTTAAACCTCAGGGACCAAATCTGCCAATTCCACAAACTCCAGGGACCAAAATTGTAATTTTCTGATTTTTGAAGGGTTGAATTAGTATCTTCTCAAAAGTTATCATAAGGACCAATTTTGTCTTTTTAGAATAGCATAAGGTTTATTTTTCACTTTTTCCATTTTTCAAAACCTTAGGGACTATTTTTGACACTTTTCAAAGTTGAGGGACCAAAGTTGTCATTTTGCCATTTTTAAACTTTAAAGGACTTTTCTTGACAACTTATGAATCCCAAGGACCTTTTATGACATTTGTACAAGTTTTGATTTACCAGGGACTAGTTTTGTCAATTTTCCAAAGTTCAGGGACTGAAACTGTAAATTATGTGAAATGTTTTGTTTTTCATCAGTTTTCAATCCTTATGCATAAAAACACATTCCAGGGATAATTTTATGTATTTCAAGGCATTCCTGTGTGCTTTCATATGTTTTTGCAGTTTAAATGTAACAGAAATGATGAGTATTTACACACTCATCATTGATTCCTTCTACCCCTGATTCGTGCTCTGGTACATGTTCTTAACTTCATGCTTCTTAGGACTAACTTAGTGAAATTAGTTGGAGAGTGGAGAGGCTCAAATGCCAGCACAAAGGCTCTTTATATAGCCTACTGATATGTGAAGTACGGTGTACTTCGATTGTAAGTGCAGCACACTTAGCTATTTTCTTGGCGCCAAAGTTTCATAAATGTAGAGGAAGTACGACACACATAGAATACAAACCGGCACACTTCTATTATAAACTGCCTCTTGACTATTCTTGACCGAGCGAACAAGTGTGGCGAACAAGAGTGGAAAACCGGTGCACTTGTCTTGAATATTTGGACTTATATTGTAGACTTCATATTTATTGGCTTTATTTGCTAAAATACCTGCATTTTTTATGTTTCTTGCTCCAGAGCATCCGTGAGTATACCTACACACATTTCATGCTATTAAGTATCGAAAGTTCACGATAAATGATCATAAAACATATAATATCATGCCCGAAAATATGTATAATTAGGGCATTATCAGATGTGAAATTACATTTTTTAACTTCCCATTTCCAAGAAAATGCTCACATTCTTTATAACCATCGAAGATCTTTGTTTTCTTGAAGTGATATTCGTGCACAAAGTTTTTTACCGAAAGAAAAATGGCGAGGTGAGCTTAGTTTGCTTTCTTGCTCTTGCCTTCTTTTCTTGGAGAAAAGTCATTTGTTGTGTTTTTCTTCCTTCATTATTCATGTCTAGGAGGCACAACGAAAGTGTTGTTACTGATAATCCTTCTGGGGTAAAGACCCAAAGTTGGAACAATTTTCTAAAAAACCATAAGTAGATTAAGGTGTATTCACCCCATTTTCCTACGGGTAATGAGATGTAACACCCCCAATTCATGGTTGCAGCGGAATTCAAACTGGGTGTTACTCAACGGCACAATAGTCACAATAATAGAAAACGAACTCTAATTGAGTCGTTTTAAAAGATTTATCATTCACATTATATAAATATCAGAGATTACAAAATGAGGTCCCAGATGGTTCCATGTTTACAATTTACATTAAATGAGTTTTTGAATGATAATAAAATTTATAGCCCTCTTGAATATCCGTGCCCTTCCGTGCCATCCTTGATCATCATGAACCTGAAATACATGCTTGAGAGGTCAACACAAAGGTTGAGTGATATTCATAGAGTTTGTTTAATGTTTGAAAACAATATGTTGGTAGTGTGAGCTATAGACTCACACCAATGTTTGGAAAACAAAACAGTTATTATCATTACTAAGCTTATGACACCAAAACGTTAACGTGTACCAATATCGATCGGCAGATTTATCCCGGTAGGTACTTTGCTGTCATACCCATGTCTCAAATATTAATGCATTTGTATGAACTTAGTCAATACAAATGGGATTCGTCAATCCCAATAGGCCTATTCACAATATTCGCGCTCACTATTGCTAGTGATTAAATGGTTCATAATAAGGGATCTCGGTTTAGCAAGGCTGGTACTTAGTGATAATAAAATAATCAGGCAAGCATACAATTTGAAAGCATTGTGTTCGGTTAAAATTGAATGTATTCCCCCCAAGGGTTTGTAAAACAATTAAGTAATGGAAAGTGGGGCTATGAACTCACCTTAAGTTAAGTAGCAAGTAGTGAATATGATGGTCGAATCGCGAAGGTTTCTACGAGCAACCTATAATAGGATGTTGCGACTTAGGATTGGAGTAAAGAATATGAAGATGTGCCAATATATATATCTTGCATTTAGTCCATGATGTGGTATGATGTATAGTGTAAGTCTTTGAAAGAAATGATTCATGAAACATGTATGGTTTATATATCGTTTACTACCGTTCAGGCCGACATAATTCAGAAGTCATGTTAGTAAACGTTTGAGGAGCCAGGACACTTTAATTCGTAAATCCACAACTCATCTTGACGGCTTACATAATGAACTCCTCACATGAGGCTCCCTACTATTGTAGTAGTTGATAAAGTATATATATATATATATATAAGTTTTGATCCGAAAAGTTACATGTCCAATATTTGAATAAACTTAGGAAAGTTTATTTTTACATGAAGATTGTTATTAGGGTAAGTTTCTTATAACTTGAATGACAAATACTTGTGATATCTCATGGTTCTTTTAGATGAAGTAGATCCAAGTTGTATGTTAAAGTTATCGCCAACTTTTAGTTCATGTTTTCGCCTAAGTAAGTTTATATGGTCATTTAGTCATGGCCTTGCCATGACCTTTGGTCATTGTTCCATGATCTTGAGACTCAACCTTGGCTCTAGCCATGGTTGTGGTCTTGATTCTAGGTCATAAGACCTCTTTGATCTTTATAAACTATAACCTTTATATAGTGACTTATATATGTAAATAGCTGTTAAGAAACTGAGAAAAATCTCATTCATTATTAGTTTTCTGGAGACGTGCCCCTGAGTTTTTGAAGAATACGTGATTCCGGACAACTTTCGTGTTTTAACTTTTCCATGAAACGGACCAGAAAGGCCTCTTTTTGCGTGTTTAAGGTTTCTGTAACAGAAGCTATTTTGGCAGCTTTGCCGCAAAGTATTGGTAACTTCAAATCGTCATAACTTTTGGCTCATATACTCGTTTTAGGTGGTTCAAATTGCTATGGTTTCCTTGTTAGGTCCTCTACAGTAATATGTAATGATCCAATATCATAATTTTACTATTTTGATCAGATTATACCAAGAAAGTCACTAGTTTACTTGTTTTAATAACTTATCTTAACAATCATATACAATAACTTGTTTTATTCATTTTTATATATAATGGACATGAATACAAGACATAATATAGCATAAATGATATGTAAATAACATGATTATTATATTTAACAAGAAGTATGTTAGGGTTTGCTTACAACTTTTGGCTTTCTACAAGAAAGGTAAGTAACATATAAGGTACGGACTTTGATAGACTTTAGCTTCACCCTACTTAACTTGAAGCAATCTTTCTACACTTGTACTCTTGAAAGAGAGATGATGAAAGTTGAGGTGACTTGAGTGGATTCAAACTCAAGAGAAATCACCAAAGTATATGAGGTTTTGGAAGTGTTTTGATTACCTAAAAGAAACTAGGGTTTCTATCTTGAAGAAGTACTTGAACCTTGCTTGAAATTAGAAGAAAATAAGCTAAGTGTGGAGTGGTTTGTGTGTGTGAGTGTGGCGTACAAATGAGAGGGGGAGGGGGCTTATATAGTGAGTTGAGGAGGTTACATGTATGACTTTAGTCAACACTTGGAGAGCAAGCTTAACACATGTAAGCATCCAAGAGTTCTAAGCATAAGATCATGACACATGGGTGGTGAATCCCCCCCCTAAGTCGGTTGGGAATACTTGGGGAGGAAGTATGGACTTTTGATGATATTATCCAAGTTATTGAGTTAGTTTTGGCTCCGTAAAATGCTAACCGTAAATGGTTAAGCCACGAAACGTAAAACCGGGTATCGTAAAAATACCAAACTTGGAAGAATGGTTAAACATGTCATTATACTCCATAATAAAATATAAAATGAGTGGTAGGTTCCATTGGGGTGGTAAAACCCTGCTAAAACTGGAAATACGGGTCTAAAACGCGTAATACGTAAAACGTACGAATATTGCGTAAAATTGAGAAAAGTAAAATGTTACTTTTCTAATAGGATAAAAATGATTCAAAATGACTTATAATGTCTAGACTGGGCTCAGTCTAGTGTCGGTTGGTATTAAATGTCTTTTAGACATAAAACCGTAAGCCTAAAAATCAAGGAATGACTTATAAAATCAAGGAATGATTTTTGGTCAAAGGAGGAGGGAAAAATATGTTGACTTTTTCCAAAAATGTGAAAAATCAAATTGTCTTAGAAACGCGGTGCATGTATAGGCTAAGGTTACGGCTGAGTAAAAACGCTTAAAACTGAAAATTCCAGTTTTTCACGGTCGAGCCTTATTTTGGTCATGTTTTTCTCAGTCATGATTAATTCTCAAATAAATCATGAGTGTGTCAAACATTTTTCTGATGCTAGGTCACTTAACGCGGTCGAGTTTCGTTGTGCGTAGAAATTTTGAATGACGTTTTACCCTAAAACGTGTAATTCCTTATTAACTTTCACGAAAATGATCTGATGAGTGTCAAACTTTTAATTTGCCATGGAAATGATTTATCACTCGAGGCCATGAAACAAAAATCAAATTTCGGGAAAATTTCGGGAAAAATGAATAGTAAAAGTGAATAGTAAAATTTTTCGAGAATAGTAATTAATCTGAAATTGCGAATTGTTACAGTCTCTACCCCTTACGGGGAACTTCGTCCCGAAGTTCTATGTGTGTTATATGTTGGAGTGGTGTCGATGAAGAGGTGTGGTTACTTATGAGGACTAGTGTCTGGGGTTACTAGTGATGTAGTTTGATTTGTCATTTCAGTGTATGGCGTAGGATGAGGCTTACTTTTATGTAGGAAAGGTAGGGTAAGAGTGATTAATAGAGATTCATATAATAGTCGCATATCAAAGGAAATTGATATAGCAGTCGAATATTAAACAGAAATTGGGATAGTAGTTGCAATCATAATCTAGTAGGTAATCTATTGTTGTACCTAGTGTTTATTGACTTCATACTTATGTTATTTCGGATACAAATAAGCCCACTTGTTTATAATTCTTTATTTACATAGAAAGGCATCCCAAACAATGTAAATAGGGGAATATAAACTTATGGTTCGGTGATTTACAATTTCTTTATTTAAATGAAAAGGCATCCCAATCCATTCAAATAATTACAAATCATCCTACTTAAGAATTCCCAACACAACATTCATAATTAGCCGGTGAGTTACAAGGTAGTGTATTACGAGATGATACTGGTGTTCCTAAAGTACAAGATGAATATTCAATCTTGTAAAGCTAATGAGGGTACTTTTGGTGTAACTAAGGATGATTTGAGCTTTAAAAGTGCATCAAGATCTGTTAATGAGCTTGTGGTTTCAACGGTTGTGAAGATAATGATGTGATATGTTGATGAACAAAAGTGTGTAGTGTATGCTTAACATTAATATTCTTAGGCATAGATGTTGAGTTTGTTTTGAAAATCTTAAGAGATTTTAAAGGTTTATGATGGAATGGTATCCTTAGGACCTAAACAGGATAGTACTTCTACGGGATGAAGAGAGGAATTGATAACTATCCCAAGATAGTAGTTCGGATTATCTCATAAATGAAAACTTTCAAGAATGAAATTAGGTAGTACAAATAAGGTGTTAAGATTTCGCTGAGTGGTAAGGCACTATCGTGTCTCTAGATCGTTTTAATGAATTCTGGTGGTTTATCGAGTTCATGTAGGAAATCAATCTAAACATAACCCTAGTACAACTATTCTCAGTATTTGAAAATTTTAAGTCGAATATAGTTAGTCAGACTATATTCCACTGTCCCTAGGTTAAATATAGGTGACTAGTCTATATTTAGCCAAGGTTCGATAAAATTTTCAAATACCTAAATTAGGTATACTTGTGATATGTCCGTTGCTTTTGGGAAACTGTCCACTAAACAAAGGCGATGTCCAACCATTCAGTTGCAAGTCCCGCCCATACAAGACTTGTAACCCATGTTTTCACATTCCATTGCATAGAAGATAGTACGGGTAGGTATGTGTGTGGAAAGGAAGTTTTAAGTAATAGTCCATACTTGGCCAGGATCACGAGCTTTTAATAATGAAGGTTTCATAAGAAAACTTTGATGAATGTAGAGCTGAACTTCAGCTTTCGTAGGTGATGGATTAGTTTATCCTTTAGAAATCTCATATTCTATTTAGAAATCGATAGATTGTGATGGGTTTTTGATATCATATGAAATGATATTGATGAGGTGGTGGAATAATTCCAGAGACCATTACGCAAATCACAATGTCTCGGAAGTAGATTAGACCATTGTGCAATTAACAATGTCTGGGAAATAGATTAGACCATTGTGTGACTCAAAACATTTGAGAAATGATTAAGACCATTTTATCTATACAATGTCTTGGAAAATAGACGAGACCATTGTATCATACAATGTCTTGGAAATAGGAAAGACCATTGCAATTCGTTACAATATCTTGGACATAAAATGTTGGAGTAGGAACATGATTGGGAGAATGTAGTTGTGCCGAAATGCCCTAGAATAGGCATACGCAGATATGTTTAGATAAAATGATTGAAAATAACTCGAATGTATATATAAATATACTAGTATTTGTTCGTGTAGTGTAAAATGCCTAGTGTATATATGAATATACTTATATGTTCATGTAGCATAAAAGGCTTAATAAGTCCATAATCGTCTGGAGGATGGAAGACACGGAGAGCGGAAGGCTATAAAAATGTTTTTGCTTGTATGTGTGGTTATAGTTTAGGTCTCAATTAGATCCGTTTCTCTATAACCATGGCTCTGGTACCAATCTGTAACACCCCCAATTCATGGTTGCAGCGGAATTCGAACTGGGTGTTACTCAACGGCACAATAGTCACAATAATAGAAAACGAACTCTAATTGAGTCGTTTTAAAAGATTTATCATTCAAATTATATAAATATTAGAGATTACAAAATGAGGTCCCAGATGGTTCCATATTTACAATTTACATTAAATGAGTTTTTGAATGATAATAAAATTTATTGCCCTCTTAAATATCCGTGCCCTTCCGTGCCATCCTTGATCATCATGAACCTGAAATACATGCTTGAGAGGTCAACACAAAGGTTGAGTGATATTCATAGAGTTTGTTTAATGTTTGAACACAATATGTTGGTAGTGTGAGCTATAGACTCACACCAATGTTTGGAAAACAAAACAGTTATTATCATTACTAAGCTTATGACACCAAAACGTTAACGTGTACCAATATCGATCGGCAGATTTATCCCGGTAGGTACTTTGTTGTCATACCCATGTCTCAAATATTAATGCATTTGTATGAACTTAGTCAATACAAATGGGATTCGTCAATCCCAATAGGCCTATTCACAATATTCGCGCTCACTATTGCTAGTGATTAAATGGTTCATAATAAGGGATCTCGGTTTAGCAAGGCTGGTACTTAGTGATAATAAAACAATCAGGCAAGCATACAATTTGAAAGCATTGTGTTCGGTTAAAATAGCATGTATTCCCCCCAAGGGTTTGTAAAACAATTAAGTAATGGAAAGTGGGGCTATGAACTCACCTTAAGTTAAGTAGCAAGTAGTGAATATGATGGTCGAATCGCGAAGGTTTCTACGAGCAACCTATAATAGGATGTTGCGACTTAGGATTGGAGTAAAGAATATGAAGATGTGCCAATATATATATCTTGCATTTAGTCCATGATGTGGTATGATGTATAGTGTAAGTCTTTGAAAGAAATGATTCATGAAACATGTATGGTTTATATATCGTTTACTACCGTTCGGGCCGACATAATTCAGAAGTCATGTTAGTAAACGTTCGAGGAGCCAGGACACTTTAATTCGTAAATCCACAACTCATCTCGACAGCTTACTTAATGAACTCCTCACATGAGGCTCCCTACTATTGTAGTAGTTGATAAAGTATATATATATATATATAAGTTTTGATCGGAAAAGTTACATGTCCAATATTTGAATAAACTTAGGAAAGTTTATTTTTACATGAAGATTGTTATTAGGGTAAGTTTCTTATAACTTGAATGACAAATACTTGTGATATCTCATGTTTCTTTTAGAAGAAGTAGATCCAAGTTGTATGTTAAAGTTATAGCCAACTTTTAGTTCATGTTTTCGCCTAAGTAAGTTTATATGGTCATTTAGTCATGGCCTTGCCATGACCTTTGGTCATTGTTCCATGATCTTGAGACTCAACCTTGGCTCTAGCCATGGTTGTGGTCTTGATTCTAGCTCATAAGACCTCTTTGATCTTTATAAACTATAACCTTTATATAGTGACTTATATATGTAAATAGCTGTTAAGAAACTGAGAAAAATCTCATTCGTTTTTAGTTTTCTGGAGACGTGCACCTGAGTTTTTGAAGAAAACGTGATTCCGGACAACTTTCGTGCTTTAACTTTTTCATGAAACGGACCAGAAAGGCCTCTTTTTGCGTGTTTAAGGTTTCTGTAACAGAAGCTATTTTGGCAGCTTTGCCGCAAAGTTTTGGTAACTTCAAATCGTCACAACTTTTGACTCGTATACTCGTTTTAGGTGGTTCAAATTGCTATGGTTTCCATGTTAGGTCCTCTACTATAATATGTAATGATACAATATCATAATTTTACTATTTTGATCAGATTATACCAAGAAAGTCACTAGTTTACTTGTTTTAATAACTTATCTTAACAATCATATACAATAACTTGTTTTATTCATTTTTATATATCATGGACATGAATACAAAACATAATATAGCATAAATGATATGTAAATAACATGATTATAATATTTAACAAGAAGTATGTTAGGGTTTGCTTACAACTTTTGGCTTTCTACAAGAAAGGTAAGTAACATGTAAGGTACGGACTTTGATAGACTTTAGCTTCACCGTACTTCACTTGAAGCAATCTTTCTACACTTGTATTCTTGAAAGAGAGATGATGAAAGTTGAGGTGACTTGAGTGGATTCAAACTCAAGAGAAATCACCAAAGTATATGAGGTTTTGGAAGTGTTTTGATTACCTAAAAGAAACTAGGGTTTCTATCTTGAAGAAGTACTTGAACCTTGCTTGAAATTAGAAGAAAATAAGCTAAGTGTGGAGTGGTTTGTGTGTGTGAGTGTGGCGTACAAATGAGAGGGGGAGGGGGCTTATATAGTGAGTTGAGGAGGTTACATGTATGACTTTAGTCAACACTTGGAGAGCAAGCTTAACACATGTAAGCATCCAAGAGTTCTAAGCATAAGATCATGACACATGGGTGGTGAATCCCCCCCCCCTAAGTCGGTTGGGAATACTTGGGGAGGAAGTGTGGACTTTTGATGATATTATTCAAGTTATTGAGTTAGTTTTGGCTCCGTAAAATGCTAACCGTAAATGGTTAAGCCACGAAACGTAAAACCGGGTATCGTAAAAATACCAAACTTGGAAGAATGGTTAAACATGTCATTATACTCCATAATAAAATATAAAATGAGTGGTAGGTTCCATTGGGGTGGTAAAACCCTGCTAAAACTGGAAACACGGGTCTAAAATGCGTAATACGTAAAACGTACGAATATTGCGTAAAATTGAGAAAAGTAAAATGTTACTTTTCTAATAGGATAAAAATGATTCAAAATGACTTATAATATCTAGACTGGGCTCAGTCTAGTGTCGGTTGGTATTAAATGTCTTTTAGACATAAAACCGTAAGCCTAAAAATCAAGGAATGACTTATAAAATCAAGGAATGATTTTTGGTCAAAGGAGGAGGGAAAAATATGTTGACTTTTTCCAAAAATTTGAAAACTCAAATCGTCTTAGAAATGCGGTGCAGGTATAGGCTAAGGTTACGGCTGAGTAAAAACGCTTAAAACTGAAAATTCCAGTTTTTCACGGCCGAGCCTTATTTTGGTCATGTTTTTCTCAGTCATGATTAATTCTCAAATAAATCATGAGTGTGTCAAACATTTTTCTGATGCGGGGTCACTTACCGCGGTCGAGTTTCGTTGTGCGTAGAATTTTTGAATGACGTTTTACCCTAAAACGTGTAATTCCTTATTAACTTTCACGAAAATGATCTGATGAGTGTCAAACTTTTAATTTGCCATTGAAATGATTTATCACTCGAGGCCATGAAACAAAAATCAAATTTTAGGAAAATTTCGGGAAAAATGAATAGTAAAAGTGAATAGTAAAATTTTTCGGGAATAGTAATTAACCTGAAATTGCGAATTGTTACATGAGAGGGCTGACCAACCTCCTTACCTAAACATGATTGCCTTTAATTTGGAGTATGCCACACATGCTAATGTTAGGTTCCCTTTACATCAATATGTTCTTGAGGTACTTCATTGCTTTAATGTTGCCTTTTCTTAAATTCATCCTCTTAGGTATCAGGTTGCATGCATTTATAATGGCTTGTGATGGGTTGAACCTTTTTCATCGTTTGAATGTGTTTCGTCGTATTTTTCAAATAAAGAGATGTGAGTCTTGGTATACCTTTGAGAGGAGGTTAACTGAGGAGCCTTGCCTGACTATTGTGAATACGACAAGGGGGTTGTCTGGTTGGCATGAGAAGTGGGTGTAAATAACTCTTGATGAACTGGTCATGTCGCCTTGTTTTCTGAGGTGGAGTAACCATGTAAACCCTGACTTTATTGTTACCACCAGCCTTTCTTCTGATGATAAGATTCTCAAGGACCGTTTAAGTTAGTTGTAAGTTTATTCATGGCCCATGTTGGAAGGTGCCTTGTTTCTGGCCGGTTTGAGTAGTATGTGGATGAACTATAAATAATGTATTTCCTCTCATCAAGTCATTAGACATGACGATTAGTCCTTAAACATGTCATTATCCGGGCTATCAAGTGTTCTACTATCTAATTCTCACAAGTATAGCAATGACTCGTTATAGACAAATGATTCATAACGTAATCAACACAATTGCATATTTCAACCTTTGACAATTGCAATGACCAATCAAACAAGAGATAGTAAATCGAATAAGGACATATCTAATACATGATGTGTAAGCTTAATAACATATATCAAATTCTCAGGTTTTGTTGGATCGTAGTTTTATGTTGATATTGTGATTTAGGAGGTCGGGGATGGTGGAAGAATAAACCTTCCATGGTTAGTGAGAGAAAGTAGAGAGAGAAGAAAAACTAGGTGTTTTATTGAATGAAGAAAGAGTAAATTACACACACTAAGTCTTACCCCTCCATGGAAGTATGCAGGGGTATATATAGCCATACATACACACCACTTTACAATAATGACGTTTCTAGTACCTGTGTATTTGGCTTACATGATAACTAATGTAATCTCGTCAATGTCGTTCCATTTACCTGTTAGGAGCGATACCAACAATCTTCCCCCAATGGGACGACATAAGGGATTACTTACAACATTTCCTACAAGTATAAATACAATAAAGAAAGGTCTTCATAGGCTCTTCAAGTGATGAGGATGACGGCAGTTTACGCTCTTTGTCTTCATCTTGTACCTCGGCTTGAGAACTTTTTCTTAACTTGTAGGCAAATGATGTTGATGCGTGGAATTGCACCCTCGCAAAAGGTTTTACCTCTCAAGGGATCTTGAGAAGCTTGTAATCCCCACCAGGCAGTGTACCTGACCGTTGTAGTATAGTATAGTGACAAGTACCGGGGGATTGATCGTTCAACTCAAAGAATAGTTTCGTTAGGATTGAAATTAATATAACTAGGTATAGAGGTGAGGGATGCTTCTTTTTATATTTTTATATTTTAAATGAAAGCAAGTAAAATCTTGGTTTTGGAAGGAGGGATGGAATTAGTTGCTAATCAACTAACCCAAAAACTATCAATTAAACTAATGTGCAAGAAATGTAAACTAGGGTTCTACAAGGGAAGTGAAGCATGTCTACCTATGATGTATTACTCCTTGCTAGCTATCCAATTCTATCTATTGAATTGTCACACCTTGTTTTAATTGACGGGTTGTACTCCTTAATACCTTTCGTGGGGGTGTGTACAAATTTCCCTAACTCTATAAGCTTTTATCTCTTCCTATGACAGACACCCAATATCATATCATGGCCTCCCCAATAGTCACTTATGCATTAAACATAACCAATTAATCATAGTACACATCTGATTCATGTTTCTTAAGACGTTCAAGCATGTTACCAATTGGAAGTCTGCCAGTTTTCTTAAGCCTAACATCGATAAACATTCAATCAAAACAAGAAACAATAGGAACCAAGAATTATAAACTAAATCAACTAGACCTATTGAAGTGTCACGCCTTAATTGATGAAGATAGACACAAACATCAACAAGGAATCAATAAGATCTAATCAATTATAAACAAGTTTCACACAAACATAAGTAGACACAAGATGAATTAGCCAAGCATGATGAATGGAGAACAATTAACAATAACAATGAAAGACATAATTAAGATAGAATCAAGAAACCAATACAAGATGTTTATGGAGTGATTGAAACCCTCTAAGTTGCTGGAAAAACACACCTACCCTAACCCTAGAATTGGACTTAGGGTTTGGGGCTTACAAATAATGAAGTTATGATGTTGTATTTTTAGGCTATTTTCTGCCCGGCCCTATCTAACGGCGTCAGCCCTAACACTTAACGGCGTCAACACCATTTTTACACCAAATTGTAGATCTCTTCGTCCTCTTCGCATGGGATTTTGAATCACCTAAATCCGAGTTCGTATACAAAAGTTATGGCCAAAACAATAACAGCTACCGCGCGCGCAAGTTGTGACTAGTTAACACGTGATGGCCTACGTGACCCTTTCAGGAAGTCTTCTGGGTCATCACTCTTTGCTTTTACATGTGACGAACTTGATCACCTTAAAGGGTTACGCCGTCACAAACTCCTTCAAAAACCTTCTGGATCGTCACGTGTATTTTATTTATCCAACCCTTTTCCAAGTCGTGACGCCGTCAAGAGCAATTCTCGACGCTGTCAGGTACTGTTTCCAGCATATTTTGGAGACTTTGTCGTTTTCTTCACTTTTTCGCTCCAAAAACGTCCAAAATGCTTCCTTTTCCAAATTTCTTCTCAAAAGTACCTAAAATGATAAAAGGAACGATTTATGGCAATATTTGATCAAATAATCTCGACTTTAGCCTTAAATGACCCCCCAAAATCGGTACACTTTTCGTCTCATCAAATACCCTTACACTTGAGATTTGCTTGTCCTCAAGCAAATTTGCTTTTATTCTAATCAAAATACAAGCTGGGGGTCATTTAACACTAATATAAAAGTAATTACAACAAATAATCGTTCCACTTCAACCAAAACAAGCACGGAAATTATACACTAGCACCTCACAAATAGTGTTTAGATACTCACATTTCTCGGGTGTAATAAAGTATATATCACAATATAAAAATGGAAAATATCTCTCACTACCTGTCATAGCAAATAGATTACCATAGGCTTGGGAAAGGATCAAACCTCTACCACATGGCATAAGCACCTAGGATAAACTATTAAAGAGGTCTTTCAAAGGGTTATAACATTAGGTGTAGGGATATGGAATACACGGTTTTGTTGGATATAGGCAATCTTTACTGGTGGCGAGTTAATCATCTTGATTAATTACATGTACAATATGGCGTTGCTAAGCCAAGACTAAACTCGACTTAAGCTAATAAATGAAAAATAACAAAAACATAAAAATAAACATAGAATGAAACGGGATGGTAGTCCGTATGTGAGGTATAGGGATATGATAAACATGGTTTTGTTGGATAAAGGAAATTTTTACTGGTGGCGAGTTAATCATCTTTGTCAATTACATGTACAATGTGGCGTGCTAAGCCAAGACTTGACTCGACTTAAGCTAATCAAAAACTAACAAAAACAAAAAATAAACATAAAAGGAAACGGGATGGTAGTTCGTATGTTTTTTCTATTTTTCTCTTTCTATATATATATTTTTTCTTTTTCTTGATTTTTCGATTTTTTTTTTTTTTATTTTTTTTATGCATACACTCTTACCCTACCATCCAAAATAATTCATCATATAGAATTTGCATTCCCCTTACACTTAAACTTTTACATACTTTACAATTAACTATTCTAATGACCCGAATCAATATAATCAAAACACTTGTAGTACTTTTTAAGATTAACGCACATATGGGGGTAATATATGATGTTCTTCCCCATTACTCCATAACAATAGTACTTTACCCATGAGTCCCAATTGTCCCAAAATAATATGTACAAGATATGACTCGACTTAGCAACCATGTAATCAATTAGACAATTAACTAAGGGTTTAAACATGTAACAATAATGCACTAAAGATGAGTGCATACAAGGAAGGCTAAGGCGATTTGGTTGTACATTTGGGGTGGATTGTAAACAAATTCTTCCTTTAAGTAAAATGCTTAAAGTTAGAAACGAAAAAGAGAGGCTTGGAGGGGTGTACTAGGGGTATCGTGTACTAAAAATGAGTACAACGCAAAGGTGTGGGAAAAATTAATTGACTTTACTAGTCAAGTAATTATGACTTTATTGGTCAAGTAATTATGATACGGGTTTAACACAAGGGTGATCCTAATGCCTCTTATCATGTAGTGAATCCTAACTACACGAATGTAGTCTCACTAGCGGTCTCGGGATGCATCACTAACGCAAGTTCTAGAATCTAAGTGCTGCCGGTATACTCATAAGCACTAATAATGAATGCTTTTATTAACAAATCTAAAGGCGAACCTCACATATTTGGGTGGAAAATTTTTTTGAGTGGTACGGTTTTTGTGCTAGTCATACAACTCCTAAACGTTGTAAAAAATTTTAAAAATGGCGCTAAAATTGCCCTAACAAGTATTTCTCTTAGTTTTATTACACACCTACTATTAAACAAACAAGCTCAAGTGCAATTATATTCTCTAAGGTATCATTTACCCTCCCCTTACACTTCGGCTGAACATTGTCCCCAATGTTCAATAAAAAGGTTGTAAAAGTAATGAAGGTAAAAGAATGAAACAAATACTCCGCTGATTCGTTTGGTGTGGATAAATGGACAACATGGTTAAATCCTCCTCCAAGAAAATGAACGTTGAAAGCTTCCCTCCAGAAATATAAATCATCTTCTTGTCCAATATAACCTGTTAAACCTGAGAAAACAAACACAAAAACCCAGAGCATCAAACCGAACAAAGAAAACTCACAACTAGATGTAATTCCAGACTTAGAAATAAAAACAAAACAATTAAAGATATAATGCTTGTGGAATGAATATTTACAGATTTCCTGGAGTTTATAAAACTAAAGATTTAACAAAAACTTTTAGACTCCGGTAGAAAAACAAAACTTGCAAATATTTTCAGAATTTTTACACCTGACGCCGTCAGAGTGTTCTGACAGAAATCTCATGTTAAGTTTCCAGAAAATTTCTGGAAAAACTCAGGCCTTAATTCCTGGAAAATCCTGCAAAACATCATTATGACTCGATACAAGCATTTGACTCAAACAAATACTAATATACATGTTCATTTAATGTTGTTGTGGTTCGTGTCCAATTCCGTTCTTATAAAAAAATTTAGATTTCCCTTACACTTATTTTTTGCAAAATACCTTTATATGTAGTTAAGACAAAGTTAAAAACAAAATAAAGCATTTTCACAATTTACTTTGAAACATGAGCCACAAACAGTAAAAATAAAACATGCATACGGAAACAAATAAAATCAAATAAACAAACAATCAAACAAATAAATAAGATAAAAACATCAAACAATTTAAAACATGGGTTGGGTTGCCTCCTAAGAAGCGCTTGTTTTTGTTCGAGTCAAGAGCCTGACTCTACCCTTATTTAACGGAAATAGGGGAGGTTTTTCCTACACTTAGGATTAAGTGCGGGTGGAAGTAGCGATACACACCCTTAGGGTGGAAATATGCCATGTGAGGTGAAGGGGGGAGTGAATGGCTTCCTTCATCCTAAAACTACCCGGATAATATTGGTTGATGGGTGGGTCGGTTCCTCTTTTGTCTCCTAGATGTAAATCTAAGGATGGAAAGGTGCGTAAAGATTGAGGTTCCGGTTCATCAACACTAGGAAATTCCCTAGAACTAAGAGTAAGGTTATCACTACCAGTATTCAAACCTATATCCTCTAGTGGTGCTTGGTCCAAGGGTTCTACCTCAATTGGGGTTCCTATAGTCTCTTCTACTTTTTCCGGGTAAGTTACGGGTGGTGTGTATACCTTAAATGATGGTAGAACTTGTCGGGTACTTAGTGGGCTTGGGTTTTCTACTATCTCTTCCATCACATCAATATCACCTATGTGTTCATCTTGTATTATGGTAGTGCCTAACCATGACATGCAACTAGGTGGCTCAACTCTAACCTCATGTGTGTCGTATATTTTGGTGAAATCTATCCCGCTCATGCAACTCGGTAGTTCAACACTAACCATCTCATAATCTTGGTTTGATTCTAAGTTCATGTTCTTAGAAACTAGGTCATCTTGCTCATACAAATCCACCAACTCGTTGAACTTATGGGTCATGGTTAGGAAGCTTTTCTCAAAATTCATCCAACGGGTCTCACTAAAAGGAATTGATCCTGGTAATGATCGTCTAATAGAAATCACACATGCATAGAATTCATCAAACCCATCTAACTTTACCCCCAACTCCTCTTGGATATCACTAAGATCACACAAAAATTCATTGGAATGATAAGAAGCAAATCTATTAGTGAAATATAATTGTTCCTCTATTGTCAGTGATCTAAATAGGATTTCGTCCGCCGTAGTGACAATTGAAAATGGTTTTACAAACAAAGGGCACAAAGAAAAAGATAGACTACAAGAAAGCTAATAAAAAGAAAATAAAAATCTCACTTGATATGAATCTAATGAGTAGACCTAATTAAAATAAAATTCAACCTAAACAATAACTATTCCCCGGGCTGCGGTGCCAAAAACTTGATGCATGGAATTGTACCCTAAAAAAGGTTTTACCTCTCAAGGGATCTTGAGAAGCTTGCAATCCCCACCAGGTAGTATACCTGACCGTTATAGTATAGTATAGTGACAAGTACCGGGGGATTGATCTTTCAACTCAAAGAATAGTGTTCGTTAGGATTGAAATTAATCTAACTAGGTCTAGAGGTGAGGGATGATTCTTTTTGTATTTTTATATTTTAAATGAAAGGAAGTAAAATCTCGGATTTGGAAGGAGAGGTGGAATTAGTTACTAATCAACTAACCCAAAAACTACCAATCAAACTAATGTGCAAGAAAAGTAAACTAGGGTTCTACAAGGGAAGTGAAGCATGTCTACCTATGATGTATTACTCCTTGCTATCTATCCAATTCTACCTATTGAATTGTCACACCTTGTTTTAATTAATGGGTTGTATTCCTTAATACCATTCGTGGGGGTGTGTACAAATTTCCCCAACTCTATAAGTTTCTATCTCTTCCTATGATAGACACCCAGTATCATATCATGGCCTCCCCGATAGTCACTTATGCATTAAACACAACCAATTAATCATAGTGCACATCCGATTCATGTTTCTCAAGACATTCAAGCATGTTACCAATTGGAAGTCTGCCATTTTTCTTAAGCCTAACATCGATAAACATTTAATCAAAACAAGAAACAATAGGAACCAAGAGTTATAAACTAAATCAACTAGACCTATTGAAGTGTCACGCCGTAATTGATGAAGATAGACACAAACATCAACAAGGAATCAATAAGATCTAATCAATTATATACAAGTTTCATAAGTAGACACAAGTTGAATTAGCCAAGCATGATGAACGGAGAACAATCAACAATAACAATGAAAGACAAAATTAATATAGAATCAAGAAACCAATGCAAGATGTTTATAGAATGATTAAAACCCTCTAAGTTTCTAGAAAAAAACCTACCCTAACCCTAGAATCGGACTTAAGGTTTGGGGCTTACAAATAATGAAGTTATGATGTTGTATTTATAGGCTATTTTTTACCCGGCCCAATCTGACGGTGTCATCCCTAACACTTGACGGCGTCAGCACCATTTTTTCACCAAATTGTAGATCTCTTCGTCCTCTTCGCGTGAGCTTTTGAATCACCTAAATCCGAGCTCGTATGCAAAAGTTATGGCCAAAACAATAACAGCTACCGCGCGCGCAAGTTGTGACTAGTTAACACGTGATGGCCTACGTGACCCCTTCAGGAAGTCTTCTGGGCCATCACTCTTTGCATTTACACTTGACGGCCTTGATCACCTTAAAGGGTGACGTCATCATGAACTCCTTCAAAAACCTTTTGGATCGTCACGTGTATTTTATTTATCCAACCCTTTTTCAAGTCGTGACGCCTTCAAGAGCAATTCTTGACGCCGTCAGGTACTGTTTCCAGCATATTTTGGAGACTTTGTCATTTTCTTCACTTTTTCGCTCCAAAAACGTCCAAAATGCTTCCTTTTCTAAATTTCTTCTCAAAAGTACCTAAAATGACAAAAGGAACGATTTAGGGCAATATTTGATCAAATAATCTCGACTTTGGCCTTAAATGACCCCCCCAAAAGCGGTACACTTTTCGTTTCATCAGATGTAATATGCATGAAATGGATTAAATTCCCCCAATTCATGCTGCATGTCTTTAGCAGCTTCTCCGTACACTTCTTTTTGGCGAAGTTTCCGAATCAGCTTCCCCTCAAACTGACAACCATCTTCAGTAGATTCAAAGCTTTGATGCAGTTAACATGTCTTCTAACTTTTGAAGTTTTAAGTACACAGTGGAATTTGTAGATAACACCGTAAACCACACCAAGCAAATCTTACAAACACTTAATAACGATTGTGCTCAATGCGGAAACTTCATTCGGGGGTAACATGTAAGAAATCAGCAAGATCTTCTCACGTATGTAGGCTACTTCACACTTCACAACTTGCGAGAGTTGAAACGATTACACCAAAATCACAAAACTTAACCACTGATCATCTCTGCGGATGTCTCTCCGGTAGTAATAAAATTGTAAGCTCGATCACGTGAGTCTATTATGCGTGCCTGATGTGCACATTTCTTCCCCCTGATTGCATATCCTCGTGGAAAATGAGTGTTTTCGCAAAGAAATCAAGAAAAGTCAAAGAAAGCAAAAGAACACCCACGCTATCTTCCCCCACGAGATCTTCGCGGAATCAGAAGCATACACACTATGTTTACGATGGAAAATGGAGGCAGCATAACCCCATATGTCCAATTAACCGAATGTGTGAAGTTTCATAAATAGCCCGTGAGAATCAACTGCTGATAAACATCTCTACTCTTTTATACTTCTCTCAGCTAACTCCTTATCGACCCCATTATCATTCTGATGGCTCTTTGTTGTGACTACTGATGGAGAAAATCCAGTATGCAAACTTGAGACTGAAGTAAAATAACCCAAACTTGTTGTGAAAACGTAGAGGGGGTGAATACGTTACCGTTTAAAAACTTTAAACTTGTTGTATCAAATATCCATTTTTAGCTTGTTCTAATATGAAAGATGTTATGTGTAGTGAGTGACTAGCATAACTTAAAACATGTTATCATCCAAGTACAATCGACAAGTCACAACACAAGCAATCACATAATGCAAACATTAATGTAAAGCAATAAGTAAAAAGAAAGAGCAAACCGAACACGAGGATTTATAGTGGTTCGGTCACGGATCTCCTTTCCGCCCTACTCCACTCCTCGAGTACCCAACTCGAGAGTTACTTTACTAGATCAACAAGCTCCCTTCTCGGCAGAGAAAACCTTACAATCGTCGCTTACAATTTGTCCGGTACAAAGCTAAATACCGGGTTCTTTTACAAAGGTACAACCACTCCTATCGTCGCCTATAATATTTCCGACACTAAGCTAGATGTCGAGTTCTTTCCCAAGGGTACAACCACTCCCACTATGTTTTGTGGCCCAACATAGAAACCTTGTGTTTTATGGCACAAACACATAAACAATCTAATCTATATTGTGATGATACAATGATTATCCAAGACATACATGTCTAATGGATATATATGCCTAATATAAATGAACTTCTTGAATAACAAGTCTTCAATCATTGAGTATGTCAAGTGCTCTTGAATCTTCATATGTTGGTATGCTTGAATGAATGATGACTACAAGATCTTCTAACCTTCTTGGTGGATCATGAAGTATGCTTACAACATAATGATAGTTAGTAACATTATGATCATTATGTAAAGGGTGATTCATTGATGTTTCTACATGGTTTTCTACTAATCTATATGTGTGTGGTTTTTCATCAAGTTATAAGAAAACCATGGGTTACCTATTTATAGGTAAACAAGCAAAGTAGTTTTCCAAAGCTACTTTCCAAGTCTTACAAAGACATAAACCATGGGCTACTAAATCTTTCCAAATCTATGCATGTCAAATCAAGTTTATTCAAGTCAACACACAATAGATAGAGTAAGAAACCTTCTATATTGTGTAAGAGATCTTATGGAAAGTCATATCCTAGATTTAGTAACCTTTCCATAAATGCTCATGATGCATGCCATGATGTCATATATATATTTCTACTTTTAGATTAAGATATATATGAAAGTAAACTTGTAGAATGTTTTATTTGCCTAGGTAATATTGTTTTAGTAAGTTAATGAGTTACTAAAAATGTTTGATTCCTAATGTCATCACATTTTTATCATTTGTAAAACTTACTAATATTGCTTTAACACCTAAAGTGGCACTTATTCTATTTTGCACCTAAAGTGCACTTTGACACCTAAAATAATTAGAGACTCTAAAAGTATTTTAGTCATTCTAAATGGTTGGTCAAGGGGTTTGAACATAATGCCACATAACAAACATGTACGAACCTGTGTTGTAGCATACAAGGACTCGAGACGTTGAGAGGTGTTGAATGTTTGTTGAGACAAAATAAGATTACAAGTAACTTGTACATTTTACGTTATGTATCAAGTTATATGTTTGTCATCAATCAAAACAAACGAGACTGTATAGATTAAATATCGTAATATTTGCGCTAACAATCTCCCCCTTTTTGATGATGACAAAATATGTGAACAAGATAGATAGTAAAATGTAAAAAGTTACTTGTGTTCGTATAAATTACTTGTATCCGCAACACCTTCTACATTTCCTTCTCCGTTTACACTCTTCTCCCCCTTTTGTTGAAACAAAAAGGGTGTGTGCTTGGAGTTAACTTCATTTCTCCCCAAAATGGCGAGCTTGCATCATCCTTAGTGAAGTTAAGTAATCCACTCCAATTTCCTATGGTTGTTGCGTCCCTTAGTTTGTTAAAGGATCCATGGATCAAATTAAATCTTAAACCAACATCAAGGTTAGTGTTGTGCAACATAACAATGATATGAAATGCATGTTGGACTATGTTGACTTATCTATTTCTTTTTGTCATAACACAAAAGTGTGTCGAAGAATGAGAATAAAAATGAATGTGTGCATGCTCCCCCTTGAATGTACCTCCCCCTTGATCAATACTCCCCGTTGCTAGGGTACCAACGTATATAATGCAAGAAATAAGAAAGCTAGAAAAACAAAGGTTAGTGCATTATCGGCTCCCCCTTGATCAATACTCCCCATTGCTAGGGTACCAACATATATGATGCAAGGATGAAGAATCCTACAAAATAAAGGTTAGTGCAAGATAGTATAATATGCATTCGATAAATGCTTGACAGAAGCTCCCCATGATTTAGGGCGTCAATATGAATCTACAAACCAAATATTAGTAGACTAGAAGCTTTGTTAGTGGACACGTATGTCATATACAACCAAGTGTATATGATGGTGAACCTACAATGAAAAGATTAGTGCAATATATTTCATCTTTAAAAAATAAGAAAAATAAGGTGTATCCTTCTAATAAGAATTACAATAAAATAAAAATGCGAATATAATATGATAAAATCCCTCAAAGTAATGCCTAGAAGAGAAATTAAAATATTGAGAGTTAAGGTGAGAGGTGCACGTGTTGGTGTTAGAGAGAATGCGAAATTGAGAAAAATATAGAGAATTCTGCAGGTTACTAGTGGCACCAAATGACTACACGGGCGGAACCCTGGTTTTGGTTCCGCCTGATCCGCTGGGCCAAAACTGGGAATAGCCAGAAATTACACGGGCGGAACCCAAAATTTGGTTCCGCCAGACTCAATATTCTTAACAGACCAGCTTTTCGATAGTCGAAACAATTTTCTAATTCTGTAATTTTTCCTAAAACAGAAGCACAGTATTAAATCTGATTGGTAAATGACAAAAAGGCAAGTAAAAACACACGTATCGAAAGAGTTTGAACAAGGGCTAACGATTTTCATTATACTTTAGTAAAAGTATTGAAAATTTGACTACATCACAAGATTGATAGAAGCAGGTTTTACGCTAATCCATGGTGGTGGTGATTAGTGAAAGAGTTGATTAAAGGTGGTGGTTATAATGCATGAATTTAGAAACTCGTATGTATAGCAAATGCTATAACGAATATAAAGATTGAACATATGGACAGTGCAATCTAAAATTCACAAGTTAAAGGGATAAAGGAATACGACTTACGTAATTTCAAGAGAAAAGGAAAATGTGAATGGACATTGATATTTAATGACGGCTACAGGTTATGATTTGATCGATTAGGATTGACGCTAATGAAAATGAAATATGTTTAGAAATAATGGCCTATATCGAAAGACAATGGATGAAAGAGTACTAACATGATTTAGTCCTACATGACCTTTAATGACATTATTATCTACCAAAGACGATGTATCATGCCATAATGTATGCTTGAATGGATTCAAAAAGAAGTGAAGACAATAAGCACCTAGGAACAAACATTTCATAAGAAATGAATAAAGAATAATAAGAACCTATATGAGGATGAGAATGAAATTATGAGATGGGAGAGTGTTGGTTAAACCGATATGTTGAGAATGACGGTTTTGATTAATATATCGTTTGCACTGACAATGACGTGCATGATATATGTTGAGTACGAAAGGATGAGATCCTATGATGGTGTTCTAGAAAATGAAGTTGTGAAGTCCTAGTTTAAGAAAGATCCTAGACTCCGTTAGTTATTGGTTGTGGAGATGAAGAACTTTTGTCAAACACATGATATGTTTTTCACTTGATGAGATATTGGTACAAACTAGTGATGTTGGGTTAAAAAGGCTTGAAACACTTGTGGTTTTGTGAACCGATTTTAACTAAATGGTGTGTACCTATATGTTCGTATTTTAGGGTGCAAGAAACATGAGTAGATGTTTTTTAAATACATTTTGACAAAATACAAATATGTGAATGAATTTCTCTCCGCCTTAATCGGTGGACATCCAACATATTGTATAATGCATCATATAAAGAATGACGATAAAGTGTTTGGGAGGTTGAAGGTTAATGAAAGCGATGAGCTTAGTAATGTATTTGCGGATGTTTGTTAGCATACAAAGAACTTCATCCATGAAGTCACGTAGCTCTTCTCTATCAATGCGAGATGATCGCATGACGAGGCATGTGGTTTTCACTGAGGAGGTGGAAAGGATTAGAGTATTGTTATAGCTATATAGTGATGGAAATGATTTTTGGAAAGCGGAAGCAATAATGCGATTTAGGAAGAGGTCGATTGAAAGATACCCAAACACAAATTTCAAATCTCTAAGACTCAATCCTATTAGCATTAAAACTATATGCAAGTGAAGGGATTACAGTTATGCGAGATGAGTATATAAAAGCTAGAACGAAGTGAGATGGCCAATGATTAGTTCTCAATCCACTAAAACAAATTTGTTAGTGAGAAAAGATGTCAACAAGATAAAAATCTAAAGATATTATCTCATTCGGACAACACATTCGACTACTAGACATAAAGTTAACACATGGCTAGATAGCATCAACAAAAACAATCATATTAAGCAAGAGCATGACATAATACGAAATATTTTTCTTGTAAAATTGTTTTGTTGTTAAGCTTAGACACTTAAGCATATAACAATCTATGTGATTAATTTGTATGATAAAATGACTTCTAAATGTTTATCATATCCAAAGTACTTTGACAAATTATAAGTGCACATGTAGTGAACAAATAGTGTGACAAAGAAACAAAACAAAAAATTTATGCAACCCATGTTTAAATGATAACATTTTGGAGCATGTATTATATAGACCATCCTAAGCATGGATCTAATGAATGAACGAAAAAGACACAACCATTCAGATATATAAATATCATATAAAGACATCATGTATCAAAATGACATACCATGAGTTAACAAGTAACACGTTAATCATGCAAAACATCATATGCATAAAGAATGAAAATATCATATAAATCATGTTAATATATAGTAACACGAAACATATAAGCATGCAGGCATCATAAAGAACTAACCAAGGTTTACACATGAATCAACCAAATAGTTAACATGATTATGTTAAGATGTCCAATCATTATCAAACAAATAACATGTAATAGACACATGTATATGTAATGCAAGAGATTTTAATCTTTGTGTTTGGAATCTACGGTTGAATGATCTAAAAGGTGACATCATTAAGCATGTGTTACGCAAGTGATTTGGTCATCCAAGACCAAGAGATGAGTTTGTGTGTGATAATGAAATATGATAAGAACGTTCTCAAGAAAGCTCTTTGGAACAAGAATCTAAGTGAAGTTACCAACTTCAATAGATCTTGTGTATGCTCTAGAGATTGGGTTTGAACTAGGTTATGAGCAAGGTTTGGTTATGATGAACGCTTGAAAGGAAACAGACACATATAGTGTATTTCAATAAGTAGAATTATTACGTGGAATAAAGTCATCATGCTTATTAAGACAAAAATGACAAGATGATGAGAAAGCTCTAGTTCATAGAACTTGCAGATGTTTATTTAAGACCATTTACCTGATGAGGTAAAATGAAATCTCTTGTAACACAACCGTTCATGTCGCAAGGAGAGAGTGATGAATAGGATATACATTATCCTTTTAACAAGATGAAAAACTCATGATTACTTGTGCATAATGTTTTTCTAAAACATCATGTTTTTTCTAGATGAAGATATGAAGCCAAAGTGTGAGTCGGATAGTGTTATCCTAAATATACTTGGTCTCAAGATTATACTAGATGATGACAAGAGGAATTAACTCGAGTTTCTTATGTATACTCCTCAAGAGTCATTGTTGCTCGGGGTACATGAGGTTGGCTTTGGGATTGCATTTTAACATATGTTGTTAAGATGTTGATTTAAGGTTTAATGAAACTTATGCAAAAGTTAAAAGTATTACCAATAGTTTGATAACTTGTGAAAGTGGTACTACTTAAACCTAGTGTAACTGAATGTGAACTTCATGCTCATTTGATGGTAAAGGTTCTAATCCTATAGGTGGTAATGTATGGTTGAGTGTTTGGACAAAGGGCTTTTTGAGCAATGCACTCAATGAATTCAAACAACGGTAAGAATGGGGGATTGGTTGATCTAGGTGGTAGGTCTTCTAGTGTGTCTTAATAAAGATGTTGTGATATAGAGGTTTGTTGTGCTATGGAAGTACTTAAGTTTCATAGATGTTAAAAGTAAAACGGATAGATACTAAGCCTTGTGGTCCATAATTAGTGAGTGAAGTTCTTGAGGTTTTGGTTATGTTTGTGAAGCTTAGGGGCTGAGATATATCATAGAAGTAAATGAGATGATGGTGAACGAACAAGTGAACTTAAGTACTCAATGTTCAATGATGAAGACCTATTGTCATTTGTTTTATCCCTATTAATTTAGAGAGTGTTAGGATAAGTGTTTTAACATATGTTGTTAAAATACTTGGGTGTAGATTCTTTTGGATGTGACTTTTAATGACTTCAATCGTAAGTCAGATTTACTTGAATATTTCGGATGAAATACTTAAGTTGTCAATCCTACTTTGATCAGATTGGATAGTATTCAAGGATAGCAAGACTTGATAATACATCTATACCTTAAGTATAAGTTATGAGTTGATGTAAATCCTTATTGTCTTGAAGGATGACACATTACTTTCATGTTAACCAAGTGAGGTAACATATATAGATACAAGACAACATCTATAGTCACAAGTTAGACTTGTGATTTTGATATTATATGTAATCTTTGTAAGTAACGAGTCCAGATTAGTTAGAAAGTTGTTAAGTCACCAAATAAGTGAAACTAATGGATGAAGGATGAGTTAAGGATGGAAGAATGTAGTAACTGTGGGTAATGATTACAAAACATTTGTGGTTAGGGACCCACGGATGGCAAGGTACCAAATAAAGGGATCTTCCTTTATGCAAAAGGGTTCCTTGGGTGAGTTTTGTTTAAATTGAACTTTTGGCGGGAAATGGGTTCCTATTGGTTCTAGCAAATGAGATTGATCCTAATGCAATTATGAATTAATGAGAAATTAGATTCTAACTAAAAAGGATGATTTGGAATTGTGTGGAAGTTGAAAATTTGAAAAGTTGAAAAATTTTCTGTAGGTGACTGGCGGAACCAAATGAACACAAGGGCGGAACCCTGTTTTGGGTTCCGTCTGATCCGTTGGGCCAAAACTGGGTTTACCCAGAAAATGCACTGGCGGAACCCTGGTTTTGGTTCCGCCAAGCCAAAAAAAACTAGATAGAACAGTATTTCGGAGGTCATGACGAATTCCAAATTTTCCGAAAATTCCCAAAACATAAACTTAAATTTATATCTGATTAAGAAATGCAAAGAGTGGATATAGAAACATCCTTACCGATAGACTTTGACCGGGGGCTAGCGAATTTCACTATACTTAGTGAAATTTTTATAAACTTGAAAATTTGACAATGTCCCAAATGTTGTTTACCTGCATATCCATTAGTACAAGACATTGTCCAAAGATAACAAAAGATCCTACAAGAACATACATCCATTAAACACATTGTTTAACTACCAAATTGTTCAAATTTCAAGTTATGCTAAACACTCCTTAACAATGGACATTTATAGACTTCGCGAAACCCATTCAAATATCCTAATTATACTTGGAACATATGCACCTAATTAGATGTGATAGATTAAAACAAAAAACACATATTATAACACATGTTAGCATATAGATTAAGTTGAGGATTATGAACTTACCATAAATGGAAATTAAGCTAAACACGGAAAATTGATAACATCAAAGTGTTAATGACCAAACATGATACGGTTAGTTTACATGATCAATCAAAGATGAGTTACTATCTTATAGCATAACACATTCATTAAACATCATAGTAGAAACATATATACCAAACACCATTTTACATGACTACTATATGTTTAAAAACGTAGTGACTCATTTAGACACTTGATCATATTTCATGATACTTAATTAGTGTAACTTAATTCTCATTCCTAAGTAAACTATGCAAAATAATCACATAACATATGCAAATTTGAAAATCCAAGGCTATAAGTAATACAAAAGCAATTTATCAACTCGTTGCACAAGATCTAATCAAAAGTCCTATTGTGCATAAACAAGACATCGAAAAACAAGCAAATAGAATATCATCTCAAGATTGAAACTTATAAATCACAAATAAACAAGTGCAATCACAACATTCAATAAGCACGCAACATATATGCATACAACTAAAACAAGTAGTCATTTAGCATATCATAAAAAGAAAAATACTTTTCGTCACTTTGCCCTTAAATATGACAATGTATGCTAAGCTTGATTAGTTTCCTTTATATATATAGATATCACCAAATTCTTTAGTTTCAAAAGAAATTATATCAATATTCAAATGATACTAACTTAAATTGCCTAACTCAAAAGTTTGAGTTTCTACGTCAAAATAAAACTTAATATTTTGGACACACTATAGTATTTGGTTTATTCTTTTGACTTCAGATTAGATTTAGGCCATGACATTATTTTTAAAAGAAAGTAGACACAATGCCCTTCAAATTGTTAGGTGGCACAACTCCTACGGACTTACGGATAATTAGTTATGAATTTTTGAAGTTGGACAAAAACTGTGTACTGAACTGACGGATTTCAAGGAACCTTTTTGAGGGATCCGGCCATTGAGGAGAAGGGATCCGCGGGGTCTGATGACAAATTCACTAAAACTCATATTTTGACATAAAGAAAATGTGTAGTACTTACTAGATTTTATATTAAACATATAAAACACATATTCAACAACATTTCTACAAATGTGACTTATCTTAACATATTATTTTTCAAGGAAACCTTCAAGCTTGTATACAAAGTAATATTTAACCACAAAATTTCTAAGTATACTTAACGAAACATTGTTCACATTATATTCTGCTTCAATGGTACTTTGATACAAGGATCGTGCTCCATTATAAAAACCATTTGTTTTGAAAATAAGAGCTATGAAGCTCTGATGCCAATTGTGAAAACGTAGAGGGGGTGAATACGTTACCGTTTAAAAACTTTAAACTTGTTGTATCAAATATCCATTTTTAGCTTGTTCTAATATGAAAGATGTTATGTGTAGTTAGTGACTAGCATAACTTAAAACCTGTTATCATCCAAGTACAATAGACAAGTCACAACACAAGCAATCACATAATGCAAACATTAACGTAAAGCAATAAGTAAAAGAAAGAGCAAACCGAACACAAGGATTTATAGTGGTTCAGTCACGGATCTTCTTTCCGCCCTACTCCACTAATCGAGTACCCAACTCGAGAGTTACTTCACTAGATCAACAAGCCCCATTCTTGGCGAAGAAAACCTTACAATCGTCGCTTACACTTTATTCGGTACAAGGCTAAATCTCGGTTTCTTTTACAAAGGTATAACCACTCCTATCGTCGCCTATAATATTTCCGACACTAAGCTAGATATCGAGTTCTTTCCCAAGGGTACAACCACTCCCACTATGTTTTGTGGCCCAACATAGAAACCTTGTATTTTATGGCACAAACGCATAAACCATCTAATCTATATTGTGATGATACAATGATGATCCAAGACATACATGTCTAATGGATATAGATGCCTAATCTAAATGAACTTCTTGAATAAGAAGTCTTCAATCATTGAGGATGTCAAGTGCCCTTGAATCTTCATATGTTGATATGCTTGAATGAATGATGTCTTCAAGATTTTCTAACTTGCTTGGTGGATCATGAAGTATGCTTACAACATAATGATAGTTAGTAACATTATGATCATTATGTAAAGGGTGATTCATTGATGTTTCTACATAGTTTTCTACAAATCTATATGTGTGTGGTTTTTCATCAAGTTTCGTCCTACCTTATGTGATGCAATGATTGCTGATATAACAACTCGGTCGGATGATGGGATGAAGGTGTCCGTTGGAGCGTTTAATGAACAGACTTTCTTCTTTCTTATGACTATGTAGCTATCTTCCTTGGTCTTAAGGTAGACCTGATAATATCATGTTGATGTATCTTACTGGTTCTTCAGAGCCAGTAGCGTTTGCCTTTTTGCTGTTGGGAGCAAGTGATCCATCTTGCCTTAAGTGATTACTTTTTCGATTTCCTTTTTGAATTCCCTGCAAGAGTTTGTGTCATGCCCATGGCCATTGTGGAACCTGCAGAACTGTCTTTCATCTCTTCTGATGCCGCCTGGGGGTGGCCGTGGCCTGGCCCAGGTGTCTGATACTTTTTCATTCATTAAGATTTTCGCTGGCATCTTCGATAGTATGTTGATGATACTATTTCTGGTATCATTGCGTTCAGTGTTCCTGACGTCGCTTCTATCTCTTTCTCTTCCAGGGTGACCGAACTAGGGCCTGGACCTGCTGTCATGATGTTGTTTGTTGTTGTCATTTTAGTTTCCTTTGGACACTTCTTCTCCACTTCGCCATTTGGCGTTTAGTTTCTTTTGTTTAATGAATTCTCTTGCTAGTTCCAAGCATTCTTTCCATGTTTTGAGTGGCCTACGACCCAGTTCCTCTAAGAACTGTCCCTTAGTCATTCCGGAGATGAAGGCCCCGATTAGTTGTTGATCATTGAGGCCTGGGATTTTCATAGTTCATTGTTAAATCATTCGGTGAATTCTTCGAATGATTCCCCAGGGCCTTGTCGAAGTAGCTGAAGATCTATGAAATTTCCCGTGTAATTTCTCACAGGCTGGAAGTTGGAGAGAAATTTGTCCTTCAGGTCTTGCCAAACTGAGACGCAGTTCTTGGCCTAGCTTTTGAACAAGGCTACTGCTGAGCGGCCAGTGTTTGTTGGAACATGTGGCAGGCTATTGGGTCATTCTAGGTGCATGTTTTTCTTGCCCCTTCGAATGCCAATACATGAGAATTAGGATCTCCTTCGCCTTTGTAAATGCCTATGCTTTTGGGCATGACTAGGTTATCAGGTAGTTCATATTCAGAGATCCGACGGACAAATTATTCCCTGGGTATGGTTATAGCCTTCATGTGATTTGGTGTAGATAACCCTGAGAGGTTTTTGTTTTTTGCCTTGAAAAGTGCTTTGGTGAGTAGCCTGTTCTCCCTCAGTCTATTGTTGACTTTAGGGTGGTGTGAGGGTTTGGTTGCTCTGAGGGGATGTGTTGGGAATACAATTTGTTAAATCAAGTGTCGGTCATTGAGTTTTGTAATAGGTTGCAATATTATGTTAGTACGTTAATGATTTAATATGTTTTTAATAGTTTTATGCTAAGTATACTTGTTTTATTAAAGTCTAAGGGCTAAATATGTAACAATGTCAAAGTTAAGAGAAGCCCTAGGCTAAGTACTATAAATACTCATGTAATCCCTCCTTTGGAGGGTGTTGGTTCTCTTGGTAATAATAGTTTTCTTATTTCATATTCTTAAGAGTTCCTTCCACTCTCTCTCTCTCTACTTACTTTCTCTAAGATTTAGTGATCATATGTTAAGAAATCATGACCTAACAAGTGGTATCATTCGCCAAGGGATAATATAGGTTGTTTTAGGTTAGATTTGGTAGGAAAAACTAGGTTTAAATGGGATTTTTAAGAATCTGGGTACTGTTCATCGGCGTATTATCGAGTTAGGGTTGGCTTTTATCGAGTAAGAAAGTGCTAAATGTACGGAGTATCGAGTTAGACCGTCTGGTTATCGAGTTAGGGTAGTTGTTCACCGAGTTAGCTTTACTTTGTATCGAGTTACTTATTTGGCTAGTTAGCCAATATTTAGCGAGTTAGCTACTACCTTATCGTTTATCGAGTAAGGTTCTTCGTGTTTGATACCTAGGGGAAACTATATTCGATTCATTTCTTCTTATCGAGTTAGCATCTATCTATTGAGTTAGCAGTCATTAACCTTATCTAGTTACAAGAAGATACCGAGTTACAAGATTTTACCGAGTTAGTACTACTGAAAGCTTTACCGAGTTAGCACTTAAAGTTGTACCGAGTTAGAAGCCTGTTTTTATCGAGTTTGAAAGTCAAAAATACCTAAAACCACAACCTTTATTTATCCTTAAAGATCCAAGTTTAACATAATCACTTAACATGTCTCAACCACCGAACTATAACTTTTATCAACAGCAGAATCAGAATCATCAGCAGCAACAGTATCAACAACCACCACAGTAACATCAGCAACCGTTATACCCACAACAACATCTTTTCATGCAACAACATCAGATGGTTCCGATACAACAACCATATCTAATGCCACAACAACAAAGTCCACTTCCACCCGAACAAACTCACTGGTTTGATCGGATGTGTGAAGTCATATCAACTCAGCAATCCAGACATGAGGCAGGATCAATTGACACACCACCAATGCTTACACCTGGAAACTATGTTCAGTGGGCAAGTCGATTCTTAAGGTTTATTGAACTCAAGAAACCCCATGGTAAGTTCATGAAACAAGTTATCCTCGAAGGACCTTTTCAGTGGCCTACTAACTTAGTTGGAGGCGACCCTTCTGCTGATCCTCCTGTACCCCCAACACCAATACCAGTTCCAGAGACTCAACTCACTTCTGAACAAAAACTTCATCGTGAAGCAGACGAGTATGCTATGATTTACATACTTCAAGGAATACCAAATGAAATATTTAGAAGTGTTGATGCTCAGAAAAGCTAAAGCAATGCGGGAACACGTTCATCTACTAATGGAAGGCACTCAGCTGAACAAAGAGGACATGGAATCAAAACTCTATATGGAGTACACTAACTTCATGATTGAACCAGAGGAGACACTTGAATCATACTATCACCGTTTCACCAATATCGTCAATGATTTGGAAAGACATGAAGTACACCTACCAAGGATCGCAGTCAATATGAAGTTTGTCGGTAGTCTGGGTTATGAGTGGCAAAAGTATGTACATTAGTTCGACAAGCAAAGAATCTTCATAATGCTCTATATGGTTTGTTGTATGATTATCTGAAGCACCATGAATCTGAAGTGGAAAAAGATCGAGCTGTTCGAGGAAGTTATTCACCACCCCCAACACCAACTCATTAGCACTCGTTGCTCAATCTCACTCTGCTCCACCTCCAATGTCAAATCATGCTTATGTTCAGGAACAGAATTACTTCAGTTGTCCACAACCTTCTACCTCAAACCAAATGGTTTCTTATGATTCATCTCCGCAGCAAACTTCAACTCAACTTGTTCCATACAACAACAATGATGCAGTGTATTACTCAAATTCCAATGAAGATGACGATGAGGATTTCAATACGTTGAATCAGGGACTTGCTCTTGTTGCTCGTGCTTTCAGCAAATTCTCCAAAAAGACAAACAACCGTCAATGTTCTTCTTCTAACACAAGGAATCAAGTTGTTATGCAAGATGGCAGGGTTGAAATACAGAACTGTAACTTTGGTCGATCAGGTTCAGGAGGTTATTCAGGAAATTTTGGGAATGGTCAGAGGTTTAACAACAATGGAGGGTTAAGGAACAATTCAGGCGCTCCTCAGCAAAGATCTGAAATAGTTGAAAATGGGAATTCAGACTCAGGGAATGCAGTGTGGTGCTACAACTGTAATGGTAAAGGTCATATTGAGCATGTCTAAAACCGAGAACTCGGGGAAGTAAGTTTCACAAGCAGGCATTACTTATGGCCCTCAAAGATGAAAAGGAAGGAAATTTCACTGAGCAGGAGAAAAGTTTTATGGCAAATGCTTACAACGATGATGACATGGAAAATCTGGAAGCTAATGCAGCTGTGATGCTTATGGCCAACATGCAGGAACTTCAGTTGAATGATTCAGGCCCAATGTATGAAACTGATGGTTTGTCTCAGGTACATGACCTAAACACGTGCTTAATACATGAAATAGCATCACCTTCTGCTTCTGAATTAGATAAGGCGCAAGTTGTTCCATCTGACTCATCTTTATCTTCTCAAGAGGATGAACAAATGAACACAGTTGTTATATTTGATGATGACAAAGTTGTTTCATTTGATGATCCTATTGAGAATGACAAACATGATCATGTAGAACAACATGAACCTTTGTTTGATCCAGACCCTGACCTTATATTGTTGTCAAATCAACTGAATGCTCAAAAATTGCAAATCATGAAATGCAATGAGAAAAATAAAGCTTTGAAAGAAACAAATGCTATTTTAACAAAGGATATTCAGTGCTACAAAATTCAACTTTCAAATCTTGAAAATGAAGTCAAACGTGAAAAGAGTTTTGAAAAGGAATTTCACGAATATTACAATTAAGAACAAGGTCTTCAACACAAAATGCATGAATTAATTGAGTTAAACGGTAAATTGGTTTCCAAACTGAAAAATGAAAAATGTGAACTCAAACAACAAGTTGAACAACTCCAAAAAGAGCTTTCAAAAACACAAACAGAGTTGTCAACTTGCAAAATGGATTTTTATGAACACAAAGTGAGAAAAAGGAATAGAGAAGATTCTTTACTCGATGAAATAATCACTCTTGAACATCAAATTCAAGAATTTAAAAATATCATTTACAAACATGAGGAATCTGTCACAACGATTCAAAAATTTACATTAAAACCAAGACCCGATAAAGGTTTAGCGATTGGTGACTACCGTTCAACTTTTCTTCACACATCATTCAAAACAAATCCTAAGATTTACAATATGGACCAATTGCTTGAAAATACAATTGTGCGTATTGTTGTATATGATACTGAAGAAGAAGAGGAACTTGAAGACGAGAGTCGATCAAAAATGAGTCTAGTAGGTGCTTACACTAAGTGGTGGAGGTTTGATCCTTTCCCAAGCCTATGGTAATCTATTTGCTATGACAGGTAGTGAGAGATATCTTCCATTTTCATATTGTGATATATACTTTTATTACACCCGAGAGATGTGAGTATCTAAACACTATTTGTGAGGTGCTAGTGTATAATTTTCGTGCTTGTTTTGGTTGAAGTGGAACGATTATTTGTTGTAATTACTTTTATATTAGAGTTAAATGACCCCTAGCTTGTATTTTAATTAGAATAAAAGCGCATTTGCTTGAGGACAAGCAAATCTCAAGTGTAAGGGTATTTGATGAGATGAAAAGTGTACCGCTTTTAGGGGGTCATTTAAACCCAAAGTCGAGATTATTTGATCAAATATTGCCCTAAATCATTCATTTTGTCATTTTAGGTACTTTTGAGAAGAAATCTGTAAAAGGAAGCATTTTGGACGTTTTTGGAGCGAAAAAGCGAAGAAAACTGTAGAACCGTAGAGGGGGGTGAATTCGGTTTCTTAGGCTTTTAAGACGTTTAAAAACTTTAAGCCTCAAAGATAACCAAGTGGTTGTATAATCAATCCAAACAACCACACACACAACCAAAGTATATAATGCGAGTAAAGAAAGACACCACGATATATACTGGTTCGGGATGGGGGGTTTATACCATCCGTACGTCCAATTGTGAATCCGCGACTCCGATACTATTCACTAGTATAATCCTTTCGGTGGACTACAAACCGTTACAATTCACTCCACCGATATTCACCAATATCGATGCTCACAAAGAAGGAGTTACTCCCCAACGGTATTCCGCCCTCAAAAACCACCCAAAAGAATCTCACGATTCGACTTCACCTAAGGATCACAAAGATCACTACCAAGACTTCCACCCGAAAGTATCAAACCCCAACTAGATCCCCAATGATCTAGGCTTGGTCACCAAGACACAAGACTTCCCTTACAAACAATTGAATGAATGAATATATGTTTGTTCAACCAAGTCCTAACCTAACCTAGAGACTCGATTATAATAGAAAGGGTATAAGAAAGAAGACCCTCGACACAATCACAAGAGTGTATTTGGTTCTTGTGATTCTTCCCTTGCAAGTAGATGTGTTCTTCCAAAGATGTTAATGTGAAAATCAAGAACACAAGATTAGAGATTGAGATAGAGATAGAGATTTGAGAGTGTTTAGAGAGAAAGAATAATGGCAAGAGGTGAGGAATACAAGAGGCAAGGGTGGTATTTATAGGCCAAGAACCCAAACTTGGGAAAATTTACCGAGGCCAGCGCGTCAACCGCACGTCAACGTGCGGGCAGCGCACCAAGCGTCTGTAAGTTTTTCCCAAGTGTTAGGTGTTTGGATCTTACAAATACGTATCCTTGCCAAACCCCCAATTTTACTTCACACTAAACCTTAACATTAGTCAATCTAAGGTTTACCAACTCAAATAGCCAATTTGGAAAATATTTTGTGAAGTGTTTAAAGAGAAACCAAATTACCAAGGGTATAAAGTGTAGATAGGGTAATTTGAAAGGTGTAGAAGTGTATCTCCTCACATGGCATAGAAAAGAGAGAAAGAATATGCCAAGGAATATTCCAATGCTTGAGGGGAAGAATGTGATGGAGGGTTGAGATGAAATGGTTTGAATTGGATGGTGGAGATCACAGGGAGCCTCCTTTTGTTTTCAAAAGAATTTGGCATGTGGTGAATTTGGATGGATGAGATGATCTCATCTGAAATGGATGGCTAGGATCAAAGGGTGCCTCCCTTGGTTTTCAAATAATTTGGCATGTGGTGAATGTGGATGGATGAGATGATCTCATTTGAAATGGATGGCTAGGATCAAACATGCCTAGGTTAGGGTTGAGAAGGATATTCCAAGGAATACGCTTTGCTTGGGGGGAAAGGAGAGATCAATGGTTGAGATGGTTTTGGTTTGAATTCAATGGTTGAGATCAAGCACATGTGGTGGCATAGATAGGAGAGATTGGATGGATGGTTGAGATGAGTTTAGCTTGAATTAAATAATTGGGATTAAGCACATGTGATGATATAGAGATGAAGGATTGGATGGATGGTTGTGATGTGTTGTAATTTGAAATCAATGGCTTGGATGAGAGGAGCCATATTAGGGTTTCAAACAATTCCCCATGTGTCAAAAATGAAGGGATGAGATGTGTTGTAAGGGAATGGATGGTTTAGATGTAGTGTGTAAGGGAATATATAAGAGTGTAAGAGATTGTGTAAGAGAATATTTTATTTGGATATGATTGGTTTTGTCTTTTGTATAAATAGGATTAAAAGGGGATTAGGACATAATCTAATTGACATTAAGAGGAAAAAGTTTAGACAATTAAGATTATAAGTTGAGAAAATCATAGGTTACTTATAAGTTCAAGTAACACAACGTCGAGAGTCCATAGTTTCATATCTCGTGACTATCCACGACTCAATGTTCTCAACTAATACCTTGGTCCAAACAAGTTAAGTGCTTTGCCTTGATGTAAAGCATAACCCAAGTGGGAAAGGATGCGTTTACACAAAGTGACCTTTGACTTAGTTTGACCAATAAGGGAGTAAACCCGTTACATAATTAGAGAAGACGTACGTACGGGATATGAGCATATGGATGCTTCAACACGATGTTACGTGAAATATATAATCTCCCTAAGTTTAGAAAAGCCTTGGCTAGAGGCGATAGTTAGAAAACATGAGTTGGCACTTTCCCGTAAATGGGTGTTCTAAAAGTGGGATCTCTCAAGTCTCAAAACTCGTTTCGAGTGTTCTCAAATAAGCACATAACATATTCATACCTGTATTGAAAGATCCACATTTGTCGAGTAAGGGGAAATCCGACTTTCAAAATTCACCCAGAACCATACAGACTCCTGGCGCGTCACCCGCGCGTTAACGCGCGGGCAGCGCGCTAGGAGCAGACATTGGCTCCGGCGATTTTGAGCTAACATTTGTTATTTTAGGTGTTTAGATGGGTTATTTGTCATCATTAAAACATAAAGAGATCTTGATCATGTTGCCTCAACAATCTCCCTCTTTTTGATGATGACAAATAAAGACCGAAAGCAATTAAAATTACAAAACTTAGCGAAGACAAAGCGCGCCTTTGATGTAACTTGCGTCTTGACCTTCCTTTGCCTTTGTAATTTGGTGAAGCCTTTAACATTTCTTGAATGGTCTTCACGCCTCTTGCTTTCTTTCTCCCCCTTTTGTCGAATCAAAAAGGTGGGACTTCCAATCAAGCCAGGTTTCGAACTTAGGCTTGTGGGTAAAATGAGCAAGCTTGTATGTGCACCTGAATGTGCTCCCCCTTGAACATAGCTCCCCCTAGATCGTTGCTCCCCCTTGTTTCAAGGCGGGGATCAATGGGTTAAGAGCCTCACCTTTGCGGTGGCCTAGCTACATATAGACATCACAACATGCAACAACCAAGAAATCCTCACATGTGAAAGTTTTCAAAATGGGTTAGGTAACCATTTGGAGACTTGCAACATGGGTTAGTCCTCATCATAACAATAAGTATATTTGTGTCCTAGATGACTCCATTATCCAAATGTTGAGCACTTTATAAAAATAGAGATGAACTAACCATGATTTTCTCATATAACCCATAATACATTTTATATCACATAGAAGAGCATAAAGCATACAACAAAGACAATTCCTAATACAAGCTAGAGACACATATTACAACACCTTATTTAAGCACAATATTATATGGTGACTAACTATATTACACATAACCTACAACAAAAGTTGCTCAAGTGCACTTATTTCTTGCGCTTTTGAGCTGCAACTTTTGCAAGACCCTTCACAACATTTGTTAACATCATGAAATTGTTCTTGTAGGCGAGATGCAACTCCCTCATTTCCTCTTGAAGATCCTTAACATCATTCTCAATCTTGATTGTTTTCTCACAACATTTACACCTTCCTACATGGTCATGAGTTGAAGCATCAAGTTTGGGAGGGTGAGGGTACCCCGTTTTGTACCATATGGGACCACTCCACAAACATTTCATCACATAATTCCTAAGTATTTGATTATCAATACATGATGGATTTTCCCATTCATCATTTGGTTCTTCATCAATCACAATGGACTTGCCCTTGTAGTCATTGTTTGAAGCATTACTCATTTATAGAGGAGAATTTTCTAAGTGGTTTATGTTTTGAAGGAGGAACAAGAGGTATGTGAAGATGCAGGTAATGATATGATTTATATAGGATGGGAGAAGGGTGGTAGGTATGAGTAAAGAAACTAGTCTTTCATGTTCATGATGATTTCAACTACAAAGATGCTTGAAGAGATGGCTAAGCCATCTAAATCATGTACCAATATTTTATTAAGCATGTGATGGTGTAAGGAATAAAAGAGAGATGATAATACACATAATTTTATCATGCATGGATCAAATTTATGCATGAAACTACAAACAATTAGTTATTGGGAGATAGTATTATTCAATTAAATTTAAGCATGCAACATGTAGTTTATCTCAAAAGGTGAACAAGAAGAGCTAGGTATAAAATTTTCAACACAAGTGTGAGTTGTGATGAGTATCATATCTAATCTTGGAAACTTAACATAGTCAAAATTTTCAAGATGAATCAAGATAATTTTGTGTCAAGTTTTCTTGTTCAAACACATAGTATAGACATATAGAATCTTGGATATTATCAATCATTGTTTGAATAATGAATTGATACATATCTTTCCTCTTGGAAGACACTTGTTTGATCTTCCATCCATGCCTTTACATAAGCATTAATCACATAAGCTCTAAGAGCACCTAAAGATTGTTCTCCTAAGATGCAAGTTTTAGCATCAAAACCTATCCCAAAGCAATTTGGACACTTGAAAAATGTCATGCCAAAACTTAGACTTGTTTATTTTGTCACCTAAGTGTCCTTTTATTCAAGTCACCAATGACTTGTTGTAAAGGATGGCCCCTCGCTTCTCTCACTTCCTTAGGATTGCCTTCATTCGAAACATTAACATGTAATGTTGGCGACCTTTCTTGATCTTGAACTAAAGGTTCATTGATCACATCATCTTCTACCGTAGAAGATGATTTAGGCTCAGGCATGCTCTCATCAAAGGTCACATTGAGAGATTCCTCAATCCTCATTGTTTCCTTGTTAAGCACTATGTATGCTTTACTATTTTGAAAGTATCCTAGGAACACACCTTCATACGACTTTGGGTCGAATTTGGTGAGATATTCTTTAGTGTTAAGTATAAATACTTTGCAACCAAATACTCTAAAATACTCTAGGGATGGTTTTCTATTCCTAAGTATTTCATAAGGTGTTTTACTAATTACCTTTCTTACGTAGACTCTATTAAAAATGTAACAAGCGGTATCTAGGGCATGACACCAAAACTTTTGTGGAATGGATTGCTCGTCAAGCATTGTACGACTCATCTTTCTTAACTTACGATGTGTTCTTTCAGCAATCTCATGCGATTGAGAAGTGAACGGGCCCGATAAGTTATAAGATATTCCATGTTATTCACAAAAGGTTTTAAATTGCATTTTTTCAAATTCACTACTATGATTTGTTTTAATTGAAACAATTGAACAATCAAGTAGGTTTTCAAGTTTCTTTCTCAAAATGTTGAATTTATTCAAAACTCAATCCTTGTTTTCTAAGAATAATATCCAAGTGTAATTTGAATAATCATCTATGATCATTAAAGTGTAGAAGTTACCTCCATAACTTTGGATCGGAGATGGACAATACAAATCTAAATGAATTAACTCTAAAACTTTACTTGTTGTCACTTAATTTTTATTCCTATTATTGGTTTATCCTTGACTCCCTAGACATGTGTCACAATAATGCCTTTCAAAGCTCAACTTTGGTAAATTCCGTACTAGCTCGTTAGAAGCTAGGTTTTGGACTAACCTCATATTGGCGTGACCTAACCTCCTATGCCAAAGCGTTGAGTTGTCCACCATGGACGTAAGACATATGTGTTGCTTAGAGTTATCACCCAACTTGCATGTATATAAGTTATTTCTCCTATGACCTTTTGCTAACACAACACCATTTTTACTAATAGTGCAATCTACCTTAGTAAATTTGACCTCACAATCATTATCACATAATTTTTACTAACATGCTCAACATTGGAAATTTCTATGGAGTCATGAAGGACATTACCTTTGCCGACAATTTTGCCGTTAAGTTTGCTTCCAAAAATGACTTGATTGCCATTATACGCCGTGTATGATGTGAACAATCTTCTATTCCCGGTCATGTGTTTAGTGCAACCACTATCCACTACCCACTCATCCGGTTGTAGATCACTTTTGAGGCAAACCTATAACAAAAGTATAATTCATGCCTTTAGTACCCATTGTTTCTCAATACTATATTTAGAGAAAGCGGACCAAGGATTGTTTTGATAGTCATTTTGAGTTTGATAACTTGGTCTATAGTTATAATATGCTTGTGGTCTAAAGAAGTTTTGGTTTGAATAGGAGTTGTCTCTCCTTTGGTGATTGTAGTATTGGTATTGAGAAGACCTTTGACCATAGTTAGAGAAATTTCTTCTTTGGTTATTTTGAAAAGATGGTCTTTGGTTGTATGAGGTAGAAGATCTCATATTAGGTGTAGGCAACAGTGATCTATGATTTACTCAAGGTTGTGAGTATCCAAGTCCATTGCGAGAGCTTGAGTTAGAAAATTGTTTTGGATTTTCTCTTCTTGCAATGGGAGCTTGATTACCTCGAGTATTTCAATAGGAGCTTGAGGAATAGTTGGTTTAATGACATTGTTTGATGGAGATCCAATTTTCCTCAGAGGCCTGGCGCGCTGATGGCGCGTTGACGCGTCAGCCAGCAGGTCAGCCTCGAGGATTTTTGGGACCTCATTTTCTTTGGCCTTTACAAATGTTATTGGTTTTGTTAGGCTTATGGGAGTGGTTGTTCCTTGTTTAAAATATCCAAACCTCCCTTATCTTGAGAAACCTTTTGACGACTTATTATTTCTTCTAAATCATTTGTGCTCCTTTTATATTTTGAAAAGCTTAATGATTCCTTTTGAAGTTCCAACATTTTTTCATTCAAAGAGTTAACCTCAAGTGTGAATACTTCACAACTTTTACAAGGTTTAATCATCCCTTTGCAATGTTCTAGTGTTTTTACTTTACTTTCAAGTTCACAAACCTTTTCTTTAGATTTAACATTTTCCAATTCAAGAAGACGTTTTTCTTTGAGAGCTCTATCAAGGGTTTTTCTAAAATCATCATTAAACTTAACTAGTTCCTCATTCTCCTTTTGTAAATTGATAATATCTAAGTTATTAGAAGAAGAAGAAGGGTTTAGAGATACCTCAGATTTTTCTTGGGCCATAAGACATGTAGCGTCATTTGTAGGTTGGTCTTCATCTTCACTATCACTCCACGCTCCTCCAACGAATGCCTTGTTCACTCTCGACTTAGGACATTCATTGATGAAGTGACCCTTCTCTCCGCAATTGTAGCATCCTTGGGTGCGTCTCGAGCTTTCACCAACCTTGTTGTCACCACTACGGTTTCCCCAAAGTTGTTTCTTCCACCATTATCTCAGTTTCCAAACCGATTTCTTCTTCCAAAGTTATCACCTTTCCTAAAGAACCTCCAAAAGTTCTTAGCCATGAGATTGTATTCTTCGTCATCCATATCATCTTCTTCATTGCTATCCTCTTTACCGTCACTATCATCACTAGCTTGGGTACTAGTGACTTTAGCTTTAAGAGCCAAAGACTTAACCTTCTCCTTCTTGTCTTTGGTACTTGCCTTGTCGTTCTCAAGAATCATCTCACAGACTTTCAGATTTCCAATGAACTCGTCAAGAGGTAGTTCCACCAAATTCTTGGCTTCTTCTATGGCCGTCACCTTTGGCCTCCACTTCACAAGAAGTGCTCGAAGAAACTTTCTCACATGGTTCTTGTTATAGAAGCTAGGATCAAGAGCCATGAGACTAGTGATTATAGCATTGAACCTTGTGTACCCATTATCAATGGTTTCTTTATCCGAGATCAAGAACTTCTCATATTGTTGTATGAGTAAATCGATCTTGCAATCTTTCACTTGAGAGTTGCCTTGATGAGTGATGATGAGAGAGTGCCAAATTTCCTTGGCGGTCTTGCAAACATGAACCCTCTCGAACTCCCTTCGAGGTAGAGCATTGTAGATCAACATCTTGGCTTCATCATTCTTACCAAGCTTTCTCCTTTCATCATCATTAAGATCCATATGTGGCTTTTTCACCAACAACTTTGTTTCTGAGTCTTCTACCATGAACTCAAAGTTGCCATTTTGAATTGTTTCCCACAAATCAAGATCTTTTGACCTAACATAGGTCTCGAATCGGGTTTTCCAAAAGCAAAGCCCATCGGTTTCTAGCAAAGGTGGTCTTTGCATAGAACACCCCTCAACATAGTTCTCTTGAGCCATGGATCTATACTCTACTTTACCAAAAATCTTAGTTAGGATTTTAGATTTTTGGAAAAGAAGTTTTTGACTTAAAACGACTTCTCGGGAAGGCTTTAATGCTCAAAAACTTGTGTATACCGCTCTGATACCAATTGTAAAACCGTAGAGGGGGGTGAATACGGTTTCTTAGGCTTTTAAGACGTTTAAAAACTTTAAGCCTCAAAGAAAACCAAGTGGTTGTATAATCAATCCAAACAACCACACACACAACCAGAGTATATAATGCGAGAAAAGAAAGACACCATGATATATACTGGTTCGGGATGGGGGGTTTATACCATCCGTACATCCAGTTGCGAATCTACGACTCTGATACTATTCACTAGTATAATCCTTTCGGTGGACTACAAACCGTTACAATTCACTCCACCGATATTCACCAATATCGATGCTTTCAAAGGAGTTACTCCCCAACGGTATTCCGCCCTCGGAAACCACCCAAAAGAATCTCGCGATTCGACTTCACCTAAGGATCACAAAGATCACTACCAAGACTTCCACCCGGAAGTATCAAACCCCAACTAGATCCCCAATGATCTAGGCTTGGTCACCAAGACACAAGACTTCCCTTACAAACAATTGAATGAATGAATATATGTTTGTTCAACCAAGTCCAAACCTAACCTAGAGACTCGATTGTAATAGAAAGGGTATAAGAAAGAAGACCCTCGACACAATCACAAGAGTGGATTAGGTTCTTGTGATTCTTTCTTTACAAGTAGATGTGTTCTTCCAAAGATGTTAATGTGAAAATCAAAAACACAAGATTAGAGATTGAGATAAAGATACAGATTTGAGAGTGTTTAGAGAGAAAGAATCTAGAGAGAAAGAATAATGGCAAGAGGTGAGGAATACAAGAGGCAATGGTGGTATTTATAGGCCAAGAACCCAAACTTGGGAAAATTTACCGAGGCCAGCGCGCACGGGCAGCGCGTCAGGCGTCTGTAAGTTTTTCCCAAGTGTTGGGTGGTTGGATCTTACAAATACATATCCTTGCTAAACCCCCAATTGTACTTCACACTAAACCTTAACATTAATCAATCTAATGTTTACCAACTCAAATAGCCAATTTGGAAAATGTTTTGTGAAGTGTTTAAAGAGAAACCAAATTACCAAGGGTATAAAGTGTAGATAGGGTAATTTGGAAGGGGTAGAAGTGTATCTCCTCAAATGGCATAGAAAAGAGAGAAAGAATATGCCAAGGAATATTCCAATGCTTGGGGAAACAATGAGATGGAGGGTTGAGATGAAATGGTTTGAATTGGATGGTGGAGATCAAAGGGAGCCTCCCTTGGTTTTCAAAACAATTTGGCATGTGGTGAATGTGGATAGATGTGTAACAATTCGCAATTTCAGGTTACTTACTATTCTAAAAAATTTCACTATTCATTTTTACTATTCACTTTTACTATTCATTTTCCGGAATTTGATTTTTATTTCATATTCTCGTATGATAAATCATTTTCATGACAAAATAAAAGTTTGACACTCATCAGATCATTTTCGCGAAAGTTATTAAGGAAATACACGTTTTAGGGTAAAACGTCATTCAAAAATCCTACGCTCAACGAAACTCGACCGCGTTAATTTTCCCCGCATCAGAAAAATGCTTGATACACCCATGATTTATTTGAGAATTAATCATGACTGAGAAAAATGTGACCAAATAAACCTCGGCCGTGAGAAACAGGAATTTTCGTTTTTAAGCGCTATTACTTAGCCATAACCTTAGCCTATACCTGCACCGCATTTCTAAGACGATTTGAGTTTTCACATTTTTGGAAAAAGTCAACATATTTTTCCCTCCTCCTTTGACCAAAAATCATTCCTTGATTTTATAAATCATTCCTTGATTTTTAGACTTACGGTTTTATGTCTAAATGACATTAAATACCAACCGACACTAGACTAAGCCCAGTCTAGACATTATAAGTCTTTTTAAATCATTATTATCATATTAAAAAAGTAACATTTTACTTTTCTCAATTTTACACAATATTCGTACGTTTTACGTATTACGCGTTTTAGACCCGTGTTTCCAGTTTTAGCAGGGTTTTAGCACCCCAATGGAACCTACCACTCATTTTATATTTTATTATGAAGTATTTTGACAAGTTTAGTCATTCTTTCAAGTTTCACATTTTTACGATACCCGGTTTTACGTTTCGTGGCTTAACAACTTACGGTTAGCATTTTACGGAGTCAAAACTAGCTACATAACTAGGATAATATCAACAAGGACCAAGTTATCCTTCCTACCCATTGCAAACCGCCTATGGGGGGGGGGAGTCACCACACATGTGGCTTAATCTCATGCTAGGAGCCCTAAGATGGTTACATGTGTTTAATGACTAGCCTAAGTTAGCAAAATATCCTAAGAAAGTAACCTCCTCACCTTGCTATAAGACCAAACTTATCCCTTTGTTCTCTCATCATAAGCAACGACCAAACACACCTTTTCTTTACCATTTTGATCTTTTATTTGCTAATTTCATCCATCATAAATTAAACCTTAAGTTCCTTGTTGATTCCAAGTTCCATTTATACTATAAATCATCATAAACAACACCATAATCTCATCATCAATCCTAGGGTTTTCTTGAAGATGATCAAGGTGATTAGGGGCTGAGTATATAAGATTCTTACAAGGAATAGATCAAGTCTAACAAAGATTAGCAAGGGTGGTTAAATATTGGAAGCTAAGGATATTGTTGAAGGGTATAGTTCTTGTCCTAGTTCATGTTTCCCTTTTTGAAAGCCAAAAGTTGTATGCAAAACCCTAACATACTACTTGTTAAATATCATATTCATGCTATTTACATATCATTCATGCTATATTTTGTCTTGTGATCATGTCCTTGATGTATAAAAATGGGTAAAACAAGCTATGATATATATATATATATATATATATATATATATATATATATATATATATATATATATATATATATATATATATGTTAACTTATGATAAGTAAACAAGCAAACTAGTGATTTTTATGGAGAACTCTGATCAAAACAGTATATAAATGATGTTAGACAATTACATATTGTAGTAGAGGACTTAACAAGGAAAACATAGCAATTTGAACCACCTAAAACGAGTACACGAGTCCAAAGTTTTGACCATTTGAAGTTACCAAAACTTTGCGGCAAAACTGCCTAAATACCTTCTGTGACAGAACCTTAACCACGCAAAAAGAGGCCCTTCTATTCCGTTTCATCAAAAAGTTAAAACATGAAAGTTGTCCGCAATCACATTTTCTTCAAAAACTCGGGAGCACATATCCAGAAAACCAATAACGAATGAGATTTTCTTCAGTTTCTTAACAGCTATTTTATATACTCAAAATAACTATATTATAGTTATGGTTATATATAACCAAGAGGTCTAATGACCTAAATTCAAGACCACAACCATGGCTAAAGCCAAGGTTGAGTCTCAAGTCCATGGTAACAACAACCAAGGCCAAGGCAAAGCCATGGCTAAAGACCATATAAACATACCAAGGCGAAAACATGAGCTAACGACCATATAAACTTACCAAGGCAAATACATGAACTAGAGAGTTAGCGATAACTTAAACATGCAATTTGGATCTACTCCATCTAAAGAACCATGAGATCTTACAAGTAATTGTCATACAAGATTTAAGAAACTCGTCCTAATAACAACCTTCATGTAAAAGTAAACTTTCCTAAGTTTATTCAAGTACTTGGACATGTAACTTTTCGGATCAAACTTATATATTTTTATCAAACACAACAATAGTAGGGAGCCTCATGTGAGGAGTTCATTAAGTAAGCCGTCGAGATGAGTTGTGGATTTATGAATTAAAGTGTCCTGGCTCCTCGAACGTTTACTACATGACTTCTTAATTATGTCGGCCCGAACGGTAGTAAACGATATATATAAACTATACATGTTTCATGAACCATTTCTTTGCAAAGACTTACACTATACTAAGTACCACATCATGGACTAAATGCAAGACATATATAGGCTCGTTTATGTTTCCTTAGACATTATTCCAAACCTAAGTTGCAACAATTAATCTAGGTTGCTCGTAGAAGTTCTCACGGCATATCCATCATTCTCATTATACATCATCCAACTCAAGGTGAGTCATAGCCCCTGCTCTTTTAGTTGTTTTATCAACTCTTTGGGGTAGAATACATGCTCGTTTTTACATAAATGCAATACTTGTTTTACTTGAACATGCTACTTGTTTACTTAAACACCAATTGCCTTACTCAATGTTTGTGGTTTACTCAAATGCTTTATGTGTTTACATGTTACATACTTCATTGTCATCATTATTTATATGGCATCATTGTAAAAATTGTTTATATAACGGTATTGCTACATTTATCTTTGAATCTAGATACAAGTATTACTTTTGTTCCACATAAACTAGATCATATTTGGCAGTGGGTTGTAAACACACAGGTTACAAGTCTTGTATGGGCGGGGCTTGGAACTGAGTGGATTTACGATGCCTTTGCTAGGAAATCATCATTCAAATGTTTTACATTACATTTTGTCACTAAACTCTATGGACTCACCAACCTCGTGTTGACACTTTAGCATGTATTTTCAGGTTCATAATGAACAAGGATGGCACGGAAGGGGCACGGATATTCAAGAGGGCTATAAATTTTATTATCATTCAAAAACTCATTTAATGTAAATTGTAAACATGGAACCATCTGGGACCTCATTTTGTAATCTCTGATATTTATATAATTTGAATGATAAATCTTTTAAAACGACTCAATTAGAGTTCGTTTTCTATCATTGTGACTATTGTGCCGTCGAGTAACACCCAGTTTGAATTTCGCTGCATCCATGAATTGGGGGTGTTACAGATTGGTACCAGAGCCATGGTTATAGAGAAACGGGTCTAAGTGAGACCTAAACTATAACCACACTTACAAGCAAAAACATTTTTATAGCCTTCCACTCTCTGTGTCTTCCATCCTCCAGACGATTATGGACTTATTAAGCATTTTATATTACACAAACATAATTGCATATTGATATATGTACCCTTAGCACATTTGAGCATTTTCTTGTAAGCATGTTATGCTACTCAAACATATTAGTCTATTGATATATACCCATTTTGAGCATTTCCCCGTAGACATTTTTATGCTACACAAACAAAACTGCATATTGATATATGTACCCTTAGCATAATTGAGAATTTCCCCGTAGACATTTTTATGCTACACAAACATAATTGCATATTGATATATGTACCCTTAGCATAATTGAGCATTTCCCCGTAAGCATTTTATACTACATGAACATATTAGTATATTGATATATACACACTTGTCACATTTTGAGCACTTCCCATAAACATTTGAATTGTTTTAACATAGTAATTCTTCTAATAGAAATCATGTGCGTACCCACTTCTCCCGACTATGTTCCCACTCTACCTAATAACTTCCAAGTCTTACCACCCTCACTCGAGTTCGGATTTGATTTCGTAAGTGCCTTCGCTTCTGATGACGAAGAATACTTCTAATTATTTTGAACAAAATTGGGTTGAGGCAGACTCCGAGGAGGATAATGAGTATGAATATGTACTAGCGCCATTACCACCACCACTATCACTTCCCTTTGATATCCCTACATGTGATGAATTGGATCACTCATTATGGATCGTATCACGACCACCATTGATCCAACAAGAAAGACAGCATGGAAACTACAGCGTCTCAAACTTCATCGACTCGTACCTCTATGACACACTAAACCAAGAAGTTGCCGATCAATCAGAGCTGCTCGGACCTTCTAACCTGCAATAGACTAGTGTGATGATACTAGTTGTCTTTTGTACTACTAAACTGAATAGACTCAGTTAGTAAACTCTGTAGAATCCATGTAATAGCTAACAGTAGTTGTGAAACGTTGTAATTACTAAACTAAAAGTATCAGTTAGTAGATTTTGAAGAAACTTGTAATAAGTTTCAATCTTGTAATCAATCAACGTTTTATGAATAAAACTCTTGCTTTATGCTATCATGTGTTATGATTCAAACCTCCAACATAATTATTCTATCATTTCCCCATAAAAAATCATGCTTATTTCACAACTTTCTACTCACCAACTATTTTGAACACTACGTCAATTTCCCCCGATTATCTTACCCTCCATCTCCAAAGATGAGTATGAATATTCATTTCGTACTTTTGGAACACCAATATCATCTCATAATACACTACCTTGAAACTCACCGGCTAAGTATGAATGTTGTGTTGGGAATTCTTAAGTAGGATGATTTGTAATTATTTGAATGGATTGGGATGCCTTTTCATTTAAATAAAGAAATTGTAAATCACCGAACCATAAGTTTATATTCCTCTATTTACATTGTTTGGGATGCCTCTCTATGTAAATAAAGAATTATAAACAAGTGGGCTTATTTGTTTCCGAAATAACATAAGTATGAAGTCAACCTACACTACATTGCTCGGGTATGGCATGATACCTACACTACATTGCTCGGGTATGCCATGATACCTACATTATATTCGCCACAAGAAACCTACATTATATTCGACACAAGAAACCAACATTATATTCGCCACAAGAAATCCTATCTTTTCACCGACATCGCTTCAACCCATGACATAAATTGAACTTCGGGACGAAGTTCCCGTAAGGGGTAGAGACTGTAACAATTCGCAATTTCAGGTTACTTACTATTCCCGAAAATTTTACTATTCGTTTTTACTATTCATTTTTCGGAATTTGATTTTTATTTCATATTCTCGTATGATAAATCATTTTCATGACAAAATAAAAGTTTGACACTCATCAGATCATTTTCGCGAAAGTTATTAAGGAAATACACGTTTTAGGGTAAAACGTCATTCAAAAATCCTACGCACAACGAAACTCGACCGCGTTAATTTTTCCCGCATCAGAAAAATGTTTGATACACCCATGATTTATTTGAGAATTAATCATGACTGAGAAAAATGTGACCAAATAAACCTCGGCCGTGAGAAACAGGAATTTTCGTTTTTAAGCGCTTTTACTTAGCCGTAACCTTAGCCTATACCTGCACCGCGTTTCTAAGACGATTTGAGTTTTCACATTTTTGGAAAAAGTCAACATATTTTTCCCTCCTCCTTTGACCAAAAATCATTCCTTGATTTTATAAATCATTCCTTGATTTTTAGACTTACGGTTTTATGTCTAAATGACATTAAATACCAACCGACACTAGACTGAGCCCAGTCTAGATATTATAAGTCTTTTTAAATCATTATTATCATATTAAAAAAGTAACATTTTACTTTTCTCAATTTTACACAATATTCGTACGTTTTACGTATTACGCGTTTTAGACCCCTGTTTCCAGTTTTAGCAGGGTTTTAGCACCCCAATGGAACCTACCACTCATTTTATATTTTATTATGGAGTATTTTGACAAGTTTAGTCATTCTTTCAAGTTTCACATTTTTACGATACCCGGTTTTACGTTTCATGGCTTAACAACTTACGGTTAGCATTTTACGGAGTCAAAACTAGCTACATAACTAGGATAATATCAACAAGGACCAAGTCATCCTTCCTACCCATTGCAAACAGCCTATTGGGGGGGGGGGAGTCACCACACATGTGGCTTAATCTCATGCTAGGAGCCCTAAGATGGTTACATGTGTTTAATGACTAGCCTAAGTTAGCAAAATATCCTAAGAAAGTAACCTCCTCGCCTTGCTATAAGACCAAACTTATCTCTTTGTTCTCTCATCATAAGCAACGACCAAACACACCTTTTCTTTACCATTTTGATCTTGTATTTGCTAATTTCATCCATCATAAATTAAACCTTAAGTTCCTTGTTGATTCCAAGTTCCATTTATAATATAAATCATCATAAACAACACCATAATCTCATCATCAATCCTAGGGTTTTCTTGAAGATGATCAAGGTGATTAGGGGCTGAGTATATAAGATTCTTACAAGGAATAGATCAAGTCTAACAAAGATTAGCAAGGGTGGTTAAATATTGGAAGCTAAGGATATTGTTGAAGGGTATAGTTCTTGTCCTAATTCATGTTTCCCTTTATGAAAGCCAAAAGTTGTAAGCAAAACCCTAACATACTACTTGTTAAATATCATATTCATGCTATTTACATACCATTCATGCTATATTTTGTCTTGTGATCATGTCCACGATGTATAAAAATGGGTAAAACAAGCTATGATATATATATATATATATATATATATATATATATATATATATATATATATATATATATATATATATATATATATATATATATATATATATATATATATGTTAACTTATGATAAGTAAACAAGCAAACTAGTGATTTTTATGGAGAACTCTGATCAAAACAGTATATAAATGATATTGGACAATTACATATTGTAGTAGAGGACTTAACAAGGAAAACATAGCAATTTGAACCACCTAAAACGAGTACACGAGTCAAAAGTTATGACCATTTTAAGTTACCAAAACTTTGCGGCAAAACTGCCTAAATACCTTCTGTGACAGAACCTCAAACACGCAAAAAGAGGCCCTTCTGGTCCGTTTCATCAAAAAGTTAAAGCACGAAAGTTGTCCGGAATCACGTTTTCTTCAAAAACTCAGGAGCACGTATCTAGAAAACCAATAACGAATGAGATTTTCTTTAGTTTCTTAACAGCTATTTTATATACTCAAAATAACTATATTATAGTTATGGTTATATATAACCAAGAGGTCTAATGACCTAAATTCAAGACCACAACCATGGCTAAAGCTAAGGTTGAGTCTCAAGTCCATGGTAACAACAACCAAGGCCAAGGCAAAGCCATGGCTAAAGACCATATAAACATACCAAGGCGAAAACATGAGCTAACGACCATATAAACTTACCAAGGCAAATACATGAACTAGAGAGTTAGCGATAACTTAAACATGCAATTTGGATCTACTCCATCTAAAGAACCATGAGATCTTACAAGTAATTGTCATACAAGATTTAAGAAACTCATCCTAATAACAACCTTCATGTAAAAGTAAACTTTCCTAAGTTTATTCAAGTACTTGGACATGTAACTTTTCGGATCAAACTTATATATTTTTATCAAACACTACAATAGTAGGGAGCCTCATGTGAGGAGTTCATTAAGTAAGCCGTCAAGATGAGTTGTGGATTTACGAATTAAAGTGTCCTGGCTCCTCGAACGTTTACTACATGACTTCTGAATTATGTCGGCCCGAACGGTAGTAAACAATATATATAAACTATACATGTTTCATGAACCATTTCTTTGCAAAGACTTACACTATACTAAGTACCACATCATGGACTAAATGCAAGACATATATAGGCACGTTTATGTTTCCTTAGACATTATTCTAAACCTAAGTTGCAACAATTAATCTAGGTTGCTCGTAGAAGTTCTCACGGCATATCCATCATTCTCATTATACATCATCCAACTCAAGGTGAGTCATAGCCCCTGCTCTTTTAGTTGTTTTATCAACTCTTTGGGGGAGAATACATGCTCGTTTTTACATAAATGCAATACTTGTTTTACTTGAACATGCTACTTGTTTACTTAAACACCAATTGCCTTACTCAATGTTTGTGGTTTACTCAAACGCTTTATGTGTTTACATGTTACATACTTCATTGTCATCATTATTTATATGGCATCATTGTAAAAATTGTTTATATAACGGTATTGCTACATTTATCTTTGAATCTAGATACAAGTATTACTTTCATTCACATAAAGCAGATCATATTTGGCAGTGGGTTGTAAACACACCGGTTACAAGTCTTGTATGGGCGGGGCTTGGAACTGAGTGGATTTACGATGCCTTTGCTAGGAAATCATCATTCAAATGTTTTACATTACATTTTGTCACTAAACTCTATGAACTCACCAACCTCGTGTTGACACTTTAGCATGTATTTTCTGGTTCATAATGAACAAGGATGGCACGAAAGGGGCACGGATATTCAAGAGGGCTATAAATTTTATTATCATTCAAAAACTCATTTAATGTAAATTGTAAACATGGAACCATCTGGGACCTCATTTTGTAATCTCTGATATTTATATAATTTGAATGATAAATCTTTTAAAACGACTCAATTAGAGTTCGTTTTCTATCATTGTGACTATTGTGCCATCGAGTAACACCTAGTTTGAATTCTGCTGCATCCATGAATTGGGGGTGTTACAAGATGAGATTATCTCATTTGAAATGGATGGCTAGGATCAAAGGGAGCCTCCATTGGTTTTCAAATGATTTGGCATGTAGTGAATGTGGATGGATGAGATGATCTCATTTGAAATGGATGGCTAGGATCAAACATGCCTAGGTTAGGGTTGAGAAAGATATTCCAAAGAATATGTATAACATCCCGTAAAATTTTCCTATAATTAACACACTATTATAATGTAAAATAACCATTTTTTTTTACCCATGACAAATTTTTTTTATATACTTGACAATCACAACATTTTAACGGTACTCACACTATATTTAAAAGTCTATATATCGCAAGTGACTTAAAGCTTTTGTACTTAATAAATGTACGTTTCAATAAGTAACCAAATACGTTTTATATAAATCCCGAGCCTACAAATTCCCATGTGTATTCACTAGTGTTATTGGACCTTGACCCGGCACACCAATATTTTACTTGACTCACAACAAGGAATCGAGATTGACAAACGTCTATCAATTAATATATAATCTTTTGAATAATACACCCCTTCATCATTTATATTACTTCCCTCATGATATATTTAAACACATCTTTAGAAACCTGAAAAACTAAACGAACACATACTTGTTCTTTTGGGCCTGAGCAACAGCTCCAAGCAGACCTTATCTATTTTCTTTTACTTATTTTGGGTTTATCCCACACGAGCAGTTCACCAGACCACATCCCAACATGAACCTAAATTCATTTGTATAACTCTTGTTCTTTTCACATTGCTCGTTCTTTTCACAATTTCGACACACAACACGCCTATTTTATTTTACCACTTCGTTGCCCTCCTTAATGGCAAACAGTAATGACAAGGTCATCAAACATCTCGCTCACTTAGTGTATGAACCAGTGCCCTATTAAAGACCAAAAGGAAGAGACAAACATGTAATATACGCCCACTGTCTTCATCTTCAGCCAAAACCCTATAACTTCAAGCTCACCTCCATAGTCCTCCAATCACTTAGGAATGTCAGGAATAATTAGACACAATCCTTACACATTCTCTTGTCCATGTTGTATGTTGAATCTAGATTGGTCCTTGAAGGAGGTGACATGTTAGATGGCAGCTCGCTCACACATTTACCCTCCCTCACTCGTTGCTACCTCAAGTATAACCTAAAAGAACCATGTACAAAGTCTCACGCCACCACCATTATGGCCCAATCCAAATACATGCAAACATTCTATCTGCTCCATTCTGCCACCTATGACGTCCAGCTTGGGTATATAAAGGTTACATACAATTCGACATGCTCACTAGAACATAAAATCACAAACCACCAACAAAACTCACTTAACTACTCACTCTCTTTTATTCACTGTCGAGAAAGAAGGAGCAGGATTCTGTCTTGAAAGTTCTCAAGTCCTCTTGGCATGTAACATACTGCTCACCAAACAAGCAATTACACTAATAAGCCACTTTGAAAAGCTCTTGTACCACCTTTTCGAAATCAAGCCATGCATCACAAACTAAAAACAAAACACAAACACCTCATCCTCTTTACTACTGTCCAGTGAAAGGAAACTAGGAAGCAAGTCTTGGGTGATTATTTCACAAAGCTCACACAGTCTCTTTTTCCTTTCACTCTTGGTCACGACAAATTACAAGCAAAATTAAAAGTTCACTGGTCTTCTTGTTATCAAGAGAAAGGGGTTATGGAAACTAAGGAATATTGGGAGCTCATCGGGTTCTAGCTTTGGAAAGCTAGATCAAATCTTGGTCCTTTGGTCCTCGTCTCTCACTCGTACCCTCTCTTCACCCTTGTAAGCAAACTCGAAACACATCTCATTTGATACTTATATTCTTGAAATTGGCATGAAATCGTTAAAATAAAAACACCTTCTATAAACTTGTGGCTTGCTTCACAAATTATACACACATCATAAAAGTCACTAAACAAGTTAGTAAACATGATAAAAGGTGAAAGGAGTGGAATACTAAATCTTTATTTCAAAACTATTCTATGTTATTTTCTTTCTGTTACAGCGTGAACAAACAAACACCCTCCTTAATTGTTAAATTAGTTCAAGCTAAAAAGCTACTTAATGAGACCTTTGAATGAGCTAAGCAATCAACTAACATGTTTTACAAACAAGTATTAAGTCTTTACAAAATATAGAACAATATCTGGTACTTTCTATTTTGACACAAAACAACCCACACGCCTCACTTTAGACCAAGTTTTAACCTACGAACTTCGAGCTTTAAGCTGAAATATTAAAGCCCTTTTAACCACCAACCAAGGCACATCATAATGCCCCCCCTAACCTTGTCAAAACATCTAAGCATCCCGTATTTACTTGGACCTTTTCCCTGGTCACGAGCCACAAGACTAAACACCCCTATTAAAGCTTTTCAACAGATTTTCTAAATAAGAAGCACCAAATATAATTACACAATGCGTACTCGTTCACGATTGGAAACTGAGGAGTTGATAACAAAATATAAAACAGTCGCCAAACCATTAAATAAGTTTGAACTATAAAACATAACGCAAGGAAGCCGTTGGATCAGTTGGTTGGGGCTCTGTATTGCTAAACTTGAGGTCAGGGGTTCGAACCTGTCCTCGTCTTTTTATTGATATTTTATAACTACTTTAGTAAAATTTACACATTTAACCCCCGACTTCTAACAACTTGCCATTTTTCTAAAAACTCTTATAAGTTTTGAAAACTTTTTATTACATTTTAAACCTCTAACTTTAATTCACTTCTTTTCTAAATACTTTTACAAGCTAATCAAGCTACCTTAATTTTACCACCTTCCGGTAGATAAATATGGTTAACACTAATTTTACTTGGCAACCACATCAACGTAAACAATGAGCTATATATTTTAGTCCTAATATATTATCACGAATTTAATAAATATATACTTTATATATTTTCACACCTCGGATATTTAACAAGAATGATAAATATAAAAATGACGACATCATATTAACATATATAGAAACCTACATTTTGAGGAGATAATGAAGTAATTAATATGAATAACTATATATTTCTGAATATACATATATTATATGACTTGACGATATTATCGGTTAACTTGAATACACATTAAGTAATGATTATTCCTATAATAAAACTCATCGGTTCACTAAACCTAACATAAACTTGCAATTACTATAATTTATCATTTATCAACTTTTGATACATATCATTAATTCATAACGAGAAAATATAAATAATAACGATACTTTATACATAAAGACAAGTTATATAGTATATAACTTTGTTCTTAAACTTTAAAAGCATTTTACCACGCAAGCCACCTCTACCACAAGTCTTTTTGCCATCGAACACTATTCAAATCACGATTCTCGATAAATCGAACTTATCTCGGACTTCCGTATCATTCAGGTTATCTCTTTGAAGTCATTTCCATTCTACCTCTGACATTACGTTATCTATACCTATCATAACTCTCAGGTGAGTCATAGCCCCTACTCTTACTTGTTTTACAATGATTTATAAACATTTTCGGGGGAGATACATGCTTAATTACTGTTTTATACTTTTATAAGTACTCGTTAACTATTTACATATTACTATGATTTCATAGCCTACTCTTTAACTATTTTCCCGTGGGGGGGATACATGCTTAAAACTCGAATACAAGTCTTTTATACCGGGTATTGAAATACCGTTAGGCCAATGTTATTTGCTTAAGTTACTATTGCCAAAAGTCCCTCGATCATGAACCTTAATCACTTGAAGGGTGAACGTAAATAAATGTGGATAGTACTATTAGTGATTGACAATCCTCGTTTGGTTGTTGGAGAAAACACCAGGCGCACTTTATTGTTCTTATTATAGGTTATTGGCAAATACCTATCTTGAGGGCCTACTACTTACCGTCATAACTTGAGATTATGATTGGCTGTTAATCGTTGAGTATCATGAGCTTAAGGCAATAACAGGAACATTGATTTAAACTTATTGATTGTATGTGATTACAATACACTCTTAACTTGTGATTCGAAACTCGTGTTAAATGGATTTATAAACCAATTACTATTTTTGATGTTGACCCGGTGAAGGGCAGCCCAACGAACTATTTATGAATTGATAAGGAAATCACTCATTTTCTGATTTACAATTTAAACTATAAACTCTATGAACTCACCAACCTTTGTGTTGACACTTTTTAGCATGTGTTTATCTCAGGTAACTATACAAGAAGGAACTTGAAGGCACGGAGTGGGCTTGTAACCCGGCATGGGCTTAAATAAACATTTTGACATAATTTAAATAAACTTGTTGTTTAAATTATGAAACATCGTGATGTCTCAAATATTTGGTATTTTGAATGAATTAAACTTTAAAGCGTTACTTTTGTGTCGTTTTCTATGATTGTGACAAAGATCCTCGAAGTAACACCCAAAAAGTCTTCCGCTGACATTTTAAGTCTTCCGCTGACGTGACGATTTTGGGGGTGTTACAGATTGGTATCAGAGCTACAGTTATAGAGAACCAAGTGTTTTGAACATTGGACTATAACTACACTTTTAAAACGGACCACTTTTACAAAATACCACCTTATGCCCTCCGTGCCTACGCGTTTCCAACATCTGGTAGAGACATTACTTTTACATGAATTCTTATATATGTTAACATGTTATGATTATGCTAATGACTTATATTTACTAATCGGGATTATTACAAAAACTGTGTCTTTATATTTTCGTCCGCCAGACGATTATATGACTTTTAGATAGTTTATGCTACAACTACACTCTAGTATATTAATGTATATATATATATATGCTCCCCCAACTATTTTGAGTACTATACCAATCCTCCTTAATTATCTTGCTCTCATCTTTATAGATGTATATGACATACTCTTTTTGTACTCTCGGAAAATCTGCGCACTACCTCGTCGATCAGTATGGATGTTGAGTCAGAAATTCTTAAGTAGGATGATTTACAACGTCCTTATTTGAATGGATTGGGACGCCTTTCCATTGAAATAAAGAAATTGTAAACCGCCGAACCATAAGTTTATACTTCGTTATTTACATCGTTTGGGACGCTTCTCTATGTAAATAATGAATTATAAATAAGTGGGCTTAATTTTGTCTGAAATGGCATGCGTATGAAATCAAGGATCACTAAAGTTCATAAAACACTAAAACTTCAGCCAAAGACTCACAATTTTCTTCTGCGTATGCCTAATTCTAAGGCATTACGGCACAACCACATTTCTTCAATCATGTGCTTACTTTACATTCTGGCGATTTATGAAACCTTTTCACGACATTGTATGTGATTACAATGGTCTCTCTTACTTCTCCGGCACTATGAGTGATATAGCGACCTCCGAACCTTTCACAACTTTACCTAAAATCCATCAAAATCTATAAATCCCTCTAATAGAAATACAAGATATGGAATTGCTAAGGAACAAACAGATTCATCATCTACAAAATCTTGGAACCAAATACCGTGTTGTCACTTAAAACTATATTTAACAAGTTTTCTCTTTACAAAAGCTGAAGTTCAGCAACTTTCTCTTCATTCAACAAGTTTCCACTTGAAAACTCTTATTATTAAAAATCTGTTAACAAGCAACTAGTTTAACGGGTAGGTTACCCTACAGATTTTAAACAAAATATTGTGAACCATGTTTATCTTCAAAACATGTTAAAATAAAAATCTTCATTCAAAATGAAATTGTTTCTTAAGTCAAGTTAATCAAAAGGAATTGAACAAAAAGACAACATAAGTAGTTAGAACTACTCAACAATTATGAATATGAGAACTGCTATCATCAAAGAAAAAGCTAATGTAGTAGTAGATACGTTAAGCTAGAAGGAAAAATTAAAAAGAAAAAGCTAATGTAGTAGTAGATACGTTAAGCTCAAAAAAAAAAATTAAAACCGCTCTGGGATTAGATCGTTAGGAATGACTATTTGTTCACCCTTCCCACTCACCCTTACAGCTACCTTATCTTAGAATCCCGGGACGGGATTCCGTTTAACGGGTAGGTAATATAACATCCCGTAAAATTTTCCTATAATTAACACACTATTATAATGTAAAATAACCATTTTTTTTTACCCATGACAAATTTTTTTTATATACTTGACAATCACAACATTTTAACGGTACTCACACTATATTTAAAAGTCTATATATCGCAAGTGACTTAAAGCTTTTGTACTTAATAAATGTACGTTTCAATAAGTAACCAAATACGTTTTATATAAATCCCGAGCCTACAAATTCCCATGTGTATTCACTAGTGTTATTGGACCTTGACCCGGCACACCAATATTTTACTTGACTCACAACAAGGAATCGAGATTGACAAACGTCTATCAATTAATATATAATCTTTTGAATAATACACCCCTTCATCATTTATATTACTTCCCTCATGATATATTTAAACACATCTTTAGAAACCTGAAAAACTAAACGAACACATACTTGTTCTTTTGGGCCTGAGCAACAGCTCCAAGCAGACCTTATCTATTTTCTTTTACTTATTTTGGGTTTATCCCACACGAGCAGTTCACCAGACCACATCCCAACATGAACCTAAATTCATTTGTATAACTCTTGTTCTTTTCACATTGCTCGTTCTTTTCACAATTTCGACACACAACACGCCTATTTTATTTTACCACTTCGTTGCCCTCCTTAATGGCAAACAGTAATGACAAGGTCATCAAACATCTCGCTCACTTAGTGTATGAACCAGTGCCCTATTAAAGACCAAAAGGAAGAGACAAACATGTAATATACGCCCACTGTCTTCATCTTCAGCCAAAACCCTATAACTTCAAGCTCACCTCCATAGTCCTCCAATCACTTAGGAATGTCAGGAATAATTAGACACAATCCTTACACATTCTCTTGTCCATGTTGTATGTTGAATCTAGATTGGTCCTTGAAGGAGGTGACATGTTAGATGGCAGCTCGCTCACACATTTACCCTCCCTCACTCGTTGCTACCTCAAGTATAACCTAAAAGAACCATGTACAAAGTCTCACGCCACCACCATTATGGCCCAATCCAAATACATGCAAACATTCTATCTGCTCCATTCTGCCACCTATGACGTCCAGCTTGGGTATATAAAGGTTACATACAATTCGACATGCTCACTAGAACATAAAATCACAAACCACCAACAAAACTCACTTAACTACTCACTCTCTTTTATTCACTGTCGAGAAAGAAGGAGCAGGATTCTGTCTTGAAAGTTCTCAAGTCCTCTTGGCATGTAACATACTGCTCACCAAACAAGCAATTACACTAATAAGCCACTTTGAAAAGCTCTTGTACCACCTTTTCGAAATCAAGCCATGCATCACAAACTAAAAACAAAACACAAACACCTCATCCTCTTTACTACTGTCCAGTGAAAGGAAACTAGGAAGCAAGTCTTGGGTGATTATTTCACAAAGCTCACACAGTCTCTTTTTCCTTTCACTCTTGGTCACGACAAATTACAAGCAAAATTAAAAGTTCACTGGTCTTCTTGTTATCAAGAGAAAGGGGTTATGGAAACTAAGGAATATTGGGAGCTCATCGGGTTCTAGCTTTGGAAAGCTAGATCAAATCTTGGTCCTTTGGTCCTCGTCTCTCACTCGTACCCTCTCTTCACCCTTGTAAGCAAACTCGAAACACATCTCATTTGATACTTATATTCTTGAAATTGGCATGAAATCGTTAAAATAAAAACACCTTCTATAAACTTGTGGCTTGCTTCACAAATTATACACACATCATAAAAGTCACTAAACAAGTTAGTAAACATGATAAAAGGTGAAAGGAGTGGAATACTAAATCTTTATTTCAAAACTATTCTATGTTATTTTCTTTCTGTTACAGCGTGAACAAACAAACACCCTCCTTAATTGTTAAATTAGTTCAAGCTAAAAAGCTACTTAATGAGACCTTTGAATGAGCTAAGCAATCAACTAACATGTTTTACAAACAAGTATTAAGTCTTTACAAAATATAGAACAATATCTGGTACTTTCTATTTTGACACAAAACAACCCACACGCCTCACTTTAGACCAAGTTTTAACCTACGAACTTCGAGCTTTAAGCTGAAATATTAAAGCCCTTTTAACCACCAACCAAGGCACATCATAATGCCCCCCTAACCTTGTCAAAACATCTAAGCATCCCGTATTTACTTGGACCTTTTCCCTGGTCACGAGCCACAAGACTAAACACCCCTATTAAAGCTTTTCAACAGATTTTCTAAATAAGAAGCACCAAATATAATTACACAATGCGTACTCGTTCACGATTGGAAACTGAGGAGTTGATAACAAAATATAAAACAGTCGCCAAACCATTAAATAAGTTTGAACTATAAAACATAACGCAAGGAAGCCGTTGGATCAGTTGGTTGGGGCTCTGTATTGCTAAACTTGAGGTCAGGGGTTCGAACCTGTCCTCGTCTTTTTATTGATATTTTATAACTACTTTAGTAAAATTTACACATTTAACCCCCGACTTCTAACAACTTGCCATTTTTCTAAAAACTCTTATAAGTTTTGAAAACTTTTTATTACATTTTAAACCTCTAACTTTAATTCACTTCTTTTCTAAATACTTTTACAAGCTAATCAAGCTACCTTAATTTTACCACCTTCCGGTAGATAAATATGGTTAACACTAATTTTACTTGGCAACCACATCAACGTAAACAATGAGCTATATATTTTAGTCCTAATATATTATCACGAATTTAATAAATATATACTTTATATATTTTCACACCTCGGATATTTAACAAGAATGATAAATATAAAAATGACGACATCATATTAACATATATAGAAACCTACATTTTGAGGAGATAATGAAGTAATTAATATGAATAACTATATATTTCTGAATATACATATATTATATGACTTGACGATATTATCGGTTAACTTGAATACACATTAAGTAATGATTATTCCTATAATAAAACTCATCGGTTCACTAAACCTAACATAAACTTGCAATTACTATAATTTATCATTTATCAACTTTTGATACATATCATTAATTCATAACGAGAAAATATAAATAATAACGATACTTTATACATAAAGACAAGTTATATAGTATATAACTTTGTTCTTAAACTTTAAAAGCATTTTACCACGCAAGCCACCTCTACCACAAGTCTTTTTGCCATCGAACACTATTCAAATCACGATTCTCGATAAATCGAACTTATCTCGGACTTCCGTATCATTCAGGTTATCTCTTTGAAGTCATTTCCATTCTACCTCTGACATTACGTTATCTATACCTATCATAACTCTCAGGTGAGTCATAGCCCCTACTCTTACTTGTTTTACAATGATTTATAAACATTTTCGGGGGAGATACATGCTTAATTACTGTTTTATACTTTTATAAGTACTCGTTAACTATTTACATATTACTATGATTTCATAGCCTACTCTTTAACTATTTTCCCGTGGGGGGGATACATGCTTAAAACTCGAATACAAGTCTTTTATACCGGGTATTGAAATACCGTTAGGCCAATGTTATTTGCTTAAGTTACTATTGCCAAAAGTCCCTCGATCATGAACCTTAATCACTTGAAGGGTGAACGTAAATAAATGTGGATAGTACTATTAGTGATTGACAATCCTCGTTTGGTTGTTGGAGAAAACACCAGGCGCACTTTATTGTTCTTATTATAGGTTATTGGCAAATACCTATCTTGAGGGCCTACTACTTACCGTCATAACTTGAGATTATGATTGGCTGTTAATCGTTGAGTATCATGAGCTTAAGGCAATAACAGGAACATTGATTTAAACTTATTGATTGTATGTGATTACAATACACTCTTAACTTGTGATTCGAAACTCGTGTTAAATGGATTTATAAACCAATTACTATTTTTGATGTTGACCCGGTGAAGGGCAGCCCAACGAACTATTTATGAATTGATAAGGAAATCACTCATTTTCTGATTTACAATTTAAACTATAAACTCTATGAACTCACCAACCTTTGTGTTGACACTTTTTAGCATGTGTTTATCTCAGGTAACTATACAAGAAGGAACTTGAAGGCACGGAGTGGGCTTGTAACCCGGCATGGGCTTAAATAAACATTTTGACATAATTTAAATAAACTTGTTGTTTAAATTATGAAACATCGTGATGTCTCAAATATTTGGTATTTTGAATGAATTAAACTTTAAAGCGTCACTTTTGTGTCGTTTTCTATGATTGTGACAAAGATCCTCGAAGTAACACCCAAAAAGTCTTCCGCTGACATTTTAAGTCTTCCGCTGACGTGACGATTTTGGGGGTGTTACAATATGCTTTGCTTGGGGGGAAAGGAGAGATCAATCGTTGAGATGGTTTTGGTTTGAATTCAATGGTTGAGATCAAGCACATGTGGTGGCATAGATAGGAGAGATTGGATGGATGGTTGAGATGAGTTTAGTTTGAATTCAATGGTTGGGATTAAGCACATGTGATGATATAGAGATGAAGGGTTGGATGGATGGTTGTACATGTTGTAATTTGAAATCAATGGCTTGGATGAGAGGAGCCATATTAGGGTTTCAAACAATTCCCCATGTGTCAAAAATAAAAGGATGAGATGTGTTGTAAGGGAATGGATGGTTTAGATGTAGTGTGTAAGGGAATATGTAAAAGTGTAAGAGATTGTGTAAGAGAATATTTGATTTTGATATGATTGGATAAGATTGGGTTTGTCTTTTATATAAATAGGATTAAGAGGGGATTAGGACATAATCTAATTGTCATTAAGAGGAAAAAGTTTAGACAATTAAGATTATAAGTTGAGAAAATCATAGGTTACTTATAAGTTCAAGTAACACAACGTCGAGAGTCCATAGTTTCATATCTCGTGACTATCAACGACTCGACGTTCTCAACTAATATCTTGGTTCAAACAAGTTAAGTGCTTTGCCTTGATGTAAAGCATAACCCAAGTGGGAAAGGATGCGTTTACACAAAGTGACCTTTGACTTAGTCTGACCAATAAGGGAGTAAACCCGTTACGTAATTAGAGAAGACCTACGCACGGGATATGAGCATATGGATGCTTCAACACGATGTTACGTGAAATATATAAGCTCCCTAAGTTTAGAAAAGCCTTGGCTAGAGGCGATAGTTAGAAAACATGAGTTTGCATTTTCTCGTAAATGGGTGTAAACTCCCGTAATTTTATTTATGAATAGTAAATGCTAGTCAATGTCTAATATATCATTACGTTAATAAATGGCGTTTTTACCAATATCAAAAATCTTGTTGATTTAATAAACTATGTTACTCAAAAATCATGACGTGGTTGTAATCCCCTATTGCCTCGGAACAATGCTCACACATGTACCAATATAGTCTTAAATCGCGAGAATATTAAACTTTTACCATTTACAAACTTACGTAACGTATTTTAGCAAAACGCGTTCGACAACTCCCGGACTCACGTAAACATTTCACTAAATCCTAACTAAACTTTCCTAATCAAAATTAATTTTTCCTAATTATAATTAATATCAAACGGACCCTTATTAAATTTCCAGCCCAACTTCTTAGCGTGGCCTGTTACTATTCAGCAGCCCACATGATTCAAGCCCAAAATCCTTTTTAGTAATCTTGTTATACTCGACTAGACCAAGCTAAGAGCACCCCCCGTACGCACAATTTTTACACACGACTCGTACGTATTTTTATTCTACCTCATTTCTCACCTAGCCAACTTTGAGGACGTCAATTTTCAGCTTGCCATGTCGAGTCTCATTATATTTTTACGAGACCAAGTGTTGGTCCAAAAACAACCTATATGATATATGCATACAATTCAAAACTCAACCGTTTTAACTCCCATCCCGTTTGTTCCTACGAGTTTCTAATAATATTCTTAGCATAATTTCATGTTTAAATGTCAAGTTTAACCAACTATAACCAAGCCTGCCCACTTTCCACATCGTATACATGTATAAAATGGATGTCGACATCCAAGTAGTGAACAAAGACAAAAATCCTTATCCTAACTTTACCCAAACGTTTTTCTAAAGTCTTTGAGGATAGAAGAAGTCATCTAGAGTTCCTATTCACTGACATTGCCTAGTAGTATTTGTTCCTTGAAATGAATGAACTTTTCGTATTCAAAAACCTTCATATACATCTATTCCTCATTTCAAGCTCTCACACAAGCTTATAATACATTTCCTAGACTATCTAATACTAGCTACTTTTCAAAGAGAGCCCATACTTGCAACTATACAATCTAAACTAACCTTTTGTGGGATTGATTGTATCGACAAGCTAGAAACCAAGCAACATGCTACCTCCTTCCTTTCACCCTATCGAGACTTACTATTTCACCCTACTACACTGCTTCCATCCCATCTCATTAATGTATGCTCACTAAAACATTCCAAGACTAGTATATAAATCACCTTTGCATGCATGCACTCGACACAAACAAAAATCAACTTATCACAAATATTTCTAAGTCCCTAGCTCTAGTTTCTGGTTCAAATTGCTTTGGCAAGAGCACAAGTATTTCAAATCGTATTTAGGAGGAACCAATCCTTGTTTGTGAACCTTGGTTGAGTCAACATTCAAGCCATACTCTTCGTACTACCCTCTCCTCGACTCTACATTTCGTTTTACCCCACCATCTTGGTGTAGTAAGTCTCATACGACCCTTTCCATGTTTACTTAAACGCATACTTTGATTTTTACATACATATCACATTCACTTGAACTAAATTACTCGTAATCTATATAAACAACACTTACGTATTATTATATCATCTATATATTCACTTCGCTAGTAATCAAGACATGTAAAGAGTTAAATCATACAAGTCACGTATAAGCTATTTTTGGACACGTTTCCAATGTACAACGAGACCTAGTCTCAAAACACTTAAAATTTTCTAAGTCTTTTACTTATAAAACGTGTCCCATACAACTTAGAAACGAACGTATATTTTGAAATCCAACTTAACGAGCATACTATATTATTTCATAACCTATTAGACCAACTAGCAAACTATCAATTTCATATAGAACGTTTGTAGTAATACTTACGTCTTGACCTCACAAAAGATACAAAGCAAATCGACCTTGAACCATGTTGTGAAAACTAATAAACATCGATTGGGCCTTAAAGCCCAATCAGTTGAAAATAAGCCAAACGAATAAGCTGTCATAATATGCTGTTTTGAAATGTTTTTAACACACAAAAATAAGCCCGTAACCAAGCCCAAAACTTTCGTAAATCCAATGGATCAAAACACCTAACGGGCCTTGGTTATACTCGTTTAAAAGCCCATAAGCTATAAATAAGCACATTTCAGTAAATAAGCAGTTTGAAAAGTTCATTAAGCTGTTTTTAGCTTAATTAAGAAATAAAAATACTAAGTTTTGAATTTGGTGAATTTTGGACTAATTTTGCAAAGATTATCACTTTTGGGTTAAAAGTGTAAAGTTTATAAAGTTGAAGTAAAAACTGTCACTTTACAAACTTGGGGATGTAAAACTGATTTTTAGAACTATTGGGAGAAAAGCGTAATAATTGGAAGTTTTGGACTTAAAACGTAAATATATTTAACTTTGGACTAACGGTGTAACGCTAACGCCGTTAGGGTAAAAAGCGTAAAATCTAGAAAAGGACAAGGACCACATACTATATATAACATTCTCATTTTTACTTTTCATTTTACGATTTCACATCATGACGTTTATATTTTGTTTATTTCAAACTATTATTATTGTTATTAACTTTACGTTATATATAACTTATTTAAACTTACGATATTTTATAAAACCACAAGTTTTTACTATCGTTAAACCAACCACCATTGTATTCTAAAAACTACTCACGATAAGACTATCAAACACTAAACTTGCCATATATTATCTAGGTCGTGTGTTGGAGCCGTTCCCTTATTGCAATTGAGTATCGATACTTTTACCACTGTACCACTAAGGTGAGTTCATAGCCCACTTTTATATAACTGTTTTCGTGGGGAGATACATGCTACAAAAACTGAACACAAGTATTTTTCTTGGTATGCTATGCCTGATATTGTTATTGCTTAAGTACCTTATTGCCAAAAGTCCCTCACATCATGAACCTTAATCACTTGAAGGGTGAACGTAAATAGTTTTGGATAGATCTATTAGGGACTGACAATCCCCGTTTTGTCACTAGAGGAAAGCCACCAAACGCACTTTATTTAAAATCTAATAGGTGAATGGCAAGAACCTATCCAGAGGGCCATTGTTACTTTGCATCATATTTGATGTGATCTGTAAATCGTATGAGTGTCATGAGCTTAATGCAATATCAACTGTTTTTAACTTATAATTATAATTCGATGCAATTATCACTTATAGCTTGTGTTCAACTACTAAACTTAAACCTATGGATATCACTCAACTTTTGTTGATTTTTAGCATGTTTATCTCAGGTAACTAATGAGAAGGAGCTCAAGGCACGGAGTGGGCACTACACCCTATCATGGGTGTTAAATAAATGTTTTATCATTCGCTTTCAATAATTCATATCGTCTATGATATGTTAAACTAATGGGACAACTTTGTATTTGAATACTTGCTTTTGATGAATGATAAACATAACTTTAAAAACTTTTGAGTCGTTTTCTTTGATATTGACTTCGATCCTCTAAGTAATACCCCATAAAGTCTTCCGCTGCTATAGTTGAAATTTAGGGGGTGTTACAGATTGGTATCAGAGCCAAGGTTATAGAGAACCAAGTGTATTTTAAAACACTGGACTATAACTACGCTTTTAAAACGGACCATTCTTACAAAAGTCACGCTACGCCCTCCGTGCCTTTGCATCTCCAACAACGGTTAGAAAATGTTGTTTATCATATGAACTCTTTATAATGTTAACGTAGTTATGATTATATTAATGACTTGCATTTACTATTCGGAATTAATACAGTACCATGTCGTCATCTTCTCATCCTATTACCTTTTCGTCTGACTCGGACTCGGAGACTTCTCTCCCAATACCACCACCTCCACCACCTGCTCAGGTTCGTAGGCATAGGCATGTGCGTCAACTTCAGATTTATGAGCCAAAACCATTTGGTCAACCTTTCCGACGTTATGGAGGAGGTCCTGTCTGTAAGCACACTCCCCGGAAATGGGTACATGCAACACCTACTCCACCTGTACCACCACCATCTCCACCCATACCTGCTCCATTTGTACCACCAGCACCAGTGATATTTCCCACATCACCTATGACTGGAATTAGGCCATCGCCGTCCTCATCTCTTGAGCACCCTAGGACAATACGGCTATCCCTAGTTCCACCAACCACTGTCTTTTATCGACAGACCACCACTGTACCTTTATCAGCACTTGGTTCACCAACCATTACCTCATTATCAGCTCCACCTCGTAGGAGGCCTCGTATTTTGGTTTCATCTCTATCTGACCCTGGTGAGCAAACCGTAACTGAGGCTACTTCCCGTCCTAGGACGCGCAGGAGGGTCGATGCTCGAAGATGGTCTTTCTTACTTCCACTCCTTCAGTACTGGAGATCTCAGAAAGGTGCTCCTAGTGCTAGGGAACTAGGAGAGAGTTCATTCTCAGCTGCTTCTAGGATTCTTCTAGTTACCGTAGAACATATCCACGACACCATACCTTTACTGGCAGCTAGATTAGCCCGACACGAGGATCGTCTGGATGACATTGTCAGTATTATCGATGATTTCCCACTTGATCAGGTGGAGGCTATTGGAGATGATGTAGGAAACCTTGTGATTGGTCAGTTAGCTATGGAGGAGAGTTTTGAGCTGATGAGCACAAGACTACAGGAGGCTATTGAGACTATTGATACCTTAGGAGGTATTGCTATTATGATGCAGGGAGAGATTGAGTCACAGGATGATGAGATCGACAGGATCAGCACCCAGGTCACTAATCTGATGAGTATGGTTAGGAACTCCCATGCTAGGGAGAGGGCTAGGGACCGAATGGTAGAGACCATGATGACTATGATTAGAGACCTTCAGCGCCGACTAGATGGCGCACCAGGGAATCCATAGATCAGGGATATGTAATTATAGCTAAGAACTATCTTAGCCAGCCAATGTGGCATTAATAAAAGAATCTTGTATCATTATGTTTTCTTTTGTAAAACAACTAGACAAGAATTATTAATATTATGTTGTCAGCTACGTTGTAATATATTGATGTTGATCTATGTTTTTATAGTTGTTTCCTTACGCGTTGTTGTGCTCTTATATAAATTGTCACAGGATATATCGGTCCGTACAAACCAAGCCAATCATTTATAGTCATAGTTGTCAAAATCACGATCCTGATCGTAGGATCGTACGATCCTACGATCCTACACACATAAAATGATCAGGATCTTAACAAGATCGTAATTCAGGTAGGATCGTATCAGGATCGTAGGATCGCACGTAGGATCGTGGGATCGGATCGTAAGATCGTAGGATCGCCTATTTTTTTATTTTTTAAAATTTTTTGCTATATTAACTTATTATGCATAAGTCCATGTCTTAAAGCCCAATAACTTATTATTTTTAAAAAATTTTAAAATTATTTTGTTGTTGTTAATTGATTGTCTTTTACAAGATTAGTGAGTGTCAAATCATTATGCTTTTATGGACTATTTAGAAGTTAGTTAGATGTGTCTTTTTGGGTTTATTATGAAAAATGATTTCGTACTTTGTAACATGTCAGAATATCCTAATTTAATTTATTTGATTATCAAGAAAAAAAATATTGTGGTGCACTCTATTATAAATTATGTCGTTTCATTTTCAGATACAATCGATTTATTTTATTTTTTTGCATTAATCGATATACTATAATAAAAAAAAAAAAAAAAAAAAAAAAAAAAAAAAAAAAAAATCACGGAATCACGAACCAATAAATTAACACTATATTTTTGCTTAATCTAAATGTTATAACGAAAAACCTATACTAAAAACATTGAACAAGAAGTAGGTGCGGGTATGTAGTAACTTTGTGCAAGTAAGCATTGCAATATATCCAATATTCTACTACTACGGTACTTGAACATATAACGTTTTCTTTTATCATCCATTTAGATTCGTTTATCATATGAAATCTATATAGAAATATAAAACTACAATCCCTATACAAAAATATATACATTTTTATAGGATCTTACGATCCCGATCCGATCCTACGATCACGATCTTGCAAAGCCAAAAACGATCCTAGGTAGGATCCCGATCCTGATAACCTTGATTTATACTTCTATTGTGTGTTGTGATTTATTCAAGCATGTCGTGATAATTATTTATAATGTTATAAATTTTACTCGATAATTACCCAACATAACATAGTTATATGTGATATTGATAGAATCATGGCTAAGACAAGGAAAGCAACTGCAACTACAACACCTGAAACTGCAACACCTGTAACTAAAACATCAACACCAACTATGACTCCGGTTGATATCGAGAAAGCAATTGCTGACGGTGTCGCCGCTGTTTTGGAAAGGCAAACCGAAGTGAATGCACGCAATGTAACAATTCACAATTTCAGGTTCATTACTATTCCCGGAAAATTTTACTATTCACTTTTACTATTCATTTTTCCCGAAATTTGATTTTTGTTTCTTGGCCTCGAGTGATAAATCATTTCCATGGCAAATTAAAAGTTTGACGCTCATCAGATCATTTTCGTGAAAGTTAATAAGGAATTACACGTTTTAGCGTAAAACGTCATTCAAAAATTCTACGCACAACGAAACTCGACCGCGTTAAGTGACCCCGCATCAGAAAAATGTTTAGTACTCTCATGATTAATTAGAGAATTAATCATGACTGAGAAAAATATGTCCAAATAAACCTCGGCCGTGAGAAACAGGAATTCTCGTTTTTAAGCACTTTTACTTAGCCGTAACCTTAGCCTATACCTGCACCGCGTTTCTAAGATGATTTGATTTTTCACATTTTTGGAATAAGTCAACATATTTTTCCCTCCTCCTTTGACCAAAAATCATTCCTTGATTTTATAAATCATTCCTTGATTTTTGGGCTTACGGTTTTAAGTTTAAAGACATTAAATACCAACCGACACTAGACAGAGCCCAGCCTAGACATTATAAGCCATTTTAAGTCATTAGTATCCTATTAGAAAATTTACATTTTACTTTTCTAAATTTTACGCAACTTTCGTACGTTTTACGTATTACGCGTTTTAGACCCGTGTTTCCAGTTTTAGCAGGGTTTGAGCACCCCAATAGAACCTATCACTCATTTTATATTTTATTATGGAGTATATTGATAAGTTCTAGCATATTTATAAGTTTCATATTTTTAGGATACCCGGTTTTACGTTTCGTGGCTTAACAACTTATGGTTAGCAATTTACGGGTCCAAAACTAGTCACATAAGTAGGATATTACCACAACAAACTAAGTCATCCATCCTATCCTAAGTGAAACCGCCTCTAGGGGGGGATTCACTTGTGTGGCTTGATCTTGACCATTGATTCACTAGATCATCACATGTGTACTACTTAGGCTCCAAGTTAAACTTGGTCTCCAAGTGTAGTAACTTTCCTAGTTATTTCCTAACCTCCTCTTCATAGTATAAATACAAGCTCATTCCTTCATCTTTTCATCACCAAAACGCCACACACATAAATCCCTAGCACCATGATCCTTTGATCTTCAAACTACAAGCTACATTACAAAGTTCAAGGTCTTAGTATTCTCTACCTAGTTCTTAAGTTTGTTTGATGATTCCATGGTTGAATTAGGAGCTACACAAGGTGATTAGGGGCTGAAGTTAAAGGGTTTTCACAAGGGTTAGATCAATGGTTAGCAAGGGTTGTGGTGATTGGTTGAAATCTTAGGTTTAGTGTCCTAGTTCCATACTTGACTTCCTTTCTTTAGAAAGCCAAAAGTTGTAAGAAATCCTATTACACTTTCTTGCTCAATATCATTTTCATGCTTATTATGTTTCTTTCATGCTATATATGGTCTTTGTATTATGTTCATGATGTATAAAAACTAGTAAAACAAGTTATGGTATATATATATATATATATATATATATATATATATATATATATATATATATATATATATATATATATATATATATATGTTAACTTATGTTATTTAAACAAGTAAACTAGTGACTTTTATGGAGAACCACGACCAAAATAGTACAACTATGATATTTGACACTTACTTACTGTTAAAGAGGACTTAACAAGGAAAACATAGCAATTTGAACCACTTAAAACGAGTACACGAGTCAAAAGATACGGCCAAAAGAAGTTAGCAAAACCAAAACGCCGAAACTGCCAATACCCTAGTGTTTGCATTCTGACCTCTTTGAAAGTGGCCCTTCTGCTCCGATTTATCAAAAAATTAAAACACAAAAGTTGTCCGGAACGCCGTTTTCGTTCAGGATTAAAGAAGCTCGAGCCCTGAAAACGCTTTCCGAGTGATATTTTCTTCAAATTCTTAACAGCCCATTTTTAGACCAAAGTCACTATATAATAGTTATGATTTACTAAGACCAAGAGGTCTAATGACCTAAAGCCAAGACCACAACCATGGCTAAAGCTAAGGTTGAGTCTCAAGACCATGGTAACAATGACCAAGGTCACGGCAAAGCCACGGCTAAAGACTATATAACTTTTAAAGATCAAAACTTATATATATATGTTATCAAATACTACAATAGTAGGGAGCCTCATGTGAGGAGTTCATTAAGTAAGCCGTCGAGATGAGTTGTGGATTTACGAATTAAAGTGTCCTGGCTCCTTGAACGTTTACTCCATGACTTCTGAATTATGTCGGCCCGAACGGTAGTAAGAGATATACAACCTATATATGTTTCATAAACCATTTATATTTAAAGACTTACACTATATACTAAGTACTACTCATCATGAACATTATGCAAGACATATATAGGCAATTCTTGGTATTCTTAGACGTTACTCCAAACCTAAGTCGCAACATTCTATTATAGGCTGCTCTTAGAGACTTTCGCGATTCGACTACCACTTTCATTTCTCATTACATAGACTTAAGGTGAGTCATAGCCCCTACTCTTTTCATACTTGTTTTAAACTCTTTTGGAGAGATACATGCTTAAACTACTTTCTTTCTCTTTTACTAAAGACAATTTTACTCATATGCTATGCTATACTTTTATACTCTTAAACATGATGTGTAGTTTTATTACGATATGTGCCTTAATGTGTTAAACCTATTCTATGCGCTATATTCTTTAACTACTGTTTAACTCCTGGATGGAGCCGATGGAGAGGTATTGATAGTACTATCGGGCTGACGCCCCCACCATTGCCATATATTCCTGGCCTTGGGTGAATATAATCCAGCTTTGAAGCATTTGTGCTTATTCTTTGAAGCATTTGTGCTTATTCTTGTCATGAGGTTCAGTAGGCAGTGATACTTTACATTAAGCGTGCATATATCGTATACACATATATTGAAATCATGATATACTTTAGCAGTGGGTTGTGAACACACAGGTTGCAAGTGTTGTTATGGGCGGGACTTGCAACTGAGTGGATTCACAATGCCTTTGATGTGCGAATATTCTTTTAAGGCTTTTCAACTGTTTTAAGACAAACTCTATGAACTCACCAACCATTGTGTTGACACTTTAGCATGTTTATCTCAGGTTAGTAAGGCGATAGCTAGTGCGTGGAACTTAGAGTCAAGCTGCATATTCTGAAGACTTACGCTTTTATCATTTACCATTCAAAACATTTTGTATACATTTATGTATCATACTTTGGAATCTCATGTTTGTAACTTTGAATTCATTAATCGAATGGTAACTTTTCAAAACGTCTCATTTAGAGTTCGTTTTCTATAACTTGTACTTTGTATTATGAAGTAGCACCCCAATGACACAGTCTTCCGCTGCGATATTTTGGGGGTGTTACACGCAATAGCGGCACTAGCATACCACCAGGAGGAAGTGGAACCTCTGTACCCCACAAGTGTACCTATAAAGATTTTATGGGTTGTCAACCAAGTTTCTACACGGGTACAAAAGGAGTAACTAGACTTGCTCAGTGGTTCGAGCGAACCGAAACAGTCTTTCAAAGGAGTGGTTGTGCTGAAGATTGCAAGGTTACCTTTGCTACTGGAACACTTTTGCAAGATGCCCTGTCATGGTGGAGTTCTATCACCCAAACTATGGGGATGACTGAAGCATTTCAACTCACCTGGGCCGAGTTCAAAGCAAAGATACTGAGGAAGTACTGCCCCCGTGCTGAACTGAGAAAGTTGGAAGATGAAATTCATGAACTCATAGTGAAAGGGATTGATCTTAGTACATACAACATGAGATTCCAAGAACTATCGGCACTATGCCCCACTATGGTGCCAGATTTCGAAAGGACATTGGAAAAGTATGTCGAAGGACTCCCTCGGAGCAACGAAGGAGATGTTACCTCATCAAACCCACCAACTCTAGAAGTGGCAATGACCCTCGCTCAGAAACTGTTGGACCGAGAGGTCAAATGTAACAAAGAACTCAAGCGAAAGCTTGACGACAAAAGGATCACTCGCACCAACAGTGGCAACCACTACAACAACAACAACTATCACCGCAACAATAACAACTCCAACAATAACCACAGGAACAACAATCAAAACCGCCACAACCATAACAACCGCAACAATCAACAGAACCATAGGCAAGAAACCGCCAAAGCATATGCTGCCACTGGAGGCGGGGGATATACGGGTCCGAAACCTCAGTGCTACAAGTGCAAGTTACACCACTATGGGCAGTGCACCACTAAGTGTACAAAGTGTCAAAAAGTGGGCCATCAAACCAAGGATTGCAGGATCCCCGCTACCGGGAGCAATTTGCAAACTGTGACACCAACATGCTACTCCTGTGGAGAAGTTGGCCATTTTAGGAACCAATGCACCAAGGGAAATGGTCAGATGAGCAACGGTCGTGGGAGAGCATATGTGATGGGAGAAGGAAATGCACCACAGAACCCAGACGTAGTCACGGGTACATTCTTACTCAATCATCATAGTGCTAAAGTATTATTTGACTCCGGAGCCGATAAGAGTTTTGTATCTACTTCCTTTACCCCCTTACTTAACATTGCCCCATCTAAGTTAGATATTGCCTGTGATATCGCAATGGCCAATGGAGATTTAATTGGCATTGACACCGTAATTCAGAATTGCACCATAACCTTACAAAACGAACCTTTTCCCATCAACCTCCTGCCTACTCAGCTAGGTAGTTTTGATGTAGTTGTCGGAATGGATTGGTTATCCAAACACCATGCTAGAATCATCTGTGCTGAAAAAGCAGTCCATGTTCCATTTAACGGTGAAACTCTCGTTATCCAAGGCGATAAGAGTAAAACACGACACAGTATCATCTCGTACATCAGAACGGTGAAGTACATGAATCAAGGTTTCCAAGTATTCATGGTTCGAGTGACGGAAGATAAATCAAAGGAGAAACGACTTGAAGACGTTCCTGTCGTCAAGGAGTTTCTAGAAGTTTTTCCTGATGATTTACCCGGCCTTCCACCTACCCGACAAGTAGAATTCCAGATCGATCTAGTGTCTGGGGCAGGACCGGTGGCAAGAGCACCTTATAGGTTAGCCCCGTCTGAAATGAAGGAATTGGCTGAACAATTGGAAGAATTGTCAGATAAGGGTTTCATCCGACCAAGTTCGTCACCTTGGGGAGCTCCAGTCCTATTCGTTAAGAAGAAAGACGGAACTTTTTGAATGTTTATTGACTACCGAGAATTAAACAAATTAACCATGAAGAATCGATATCCACTACCCAGGATCAACGATTTGTTTGATCAACTACAAGGGTCGAGTGTTTACTCGAAGATCGACATAAGGTTAGGGTACCATCAGCTAAGAGTTAAGGAGGAAGATATTCCCAAAACAGCTTTTAGGACTCGATACGGACACTTTGAATTTCAAGTGATGCCGTTTGGTTTAACCAATGCGCCCGCAGTGTTTATGGATTTGATGAACCGAGTATGCAAAACATACCTGGATAAATTTGTGATAGTATTCATAGATGACATCCTAATCTATTCTCGCAACAAGAAAGAACATGCGGAACACTTGAGGATTATTTTAGAGTTGCTCAAGAAGGAAGAATTGTATGCCAAGTTGTCTAAGTGTGATTTCTGGATTAGAACTGTGCAATTTTTGGGACACGTTATCGATAGTCAAGGCATCCATGTGGATCCGAAAAAAATCGAGGTTGTTAAAGATTGGGCATCTCCTACCAACCCCACGGAAATATGCCAATTCTTAGGTCTTGCTGGTTACTACAGAAGATTCATTGAAGGTTTTTCAAAAATCGCCAAGCCTTTGACCGAGTTAACACAAAAGAACAATAAGTACAGTTGGGAAGAGAAGCAAGAATCGGCTTTTCAGTTGTTAAAACAAAAACTTTGTGAAGCACTGATTTTAGCACTACCCGAAGGAAGTGAGGACTTTGTAGTATACTGCGACGCGTCATACCATGGTTTAGGTGCAGTACTGATGCAAAGGGAAAAAGTGATAGCTTATGCTTCACGACAACTCAAGACGCATGAAGCGAATTATACAACTCATGATTTGGAATTAGGAGCAGTAGTATTTGCTCTCAAGATATGGAGACATTATCTATACGGCACCAAGTGCACGGTATACACAGATCACAAAAGTCTTCAACATATCCTGGATCAGAAGGAGTTGAATATGAGACAACGCCGATGGTTAGAATTGCTTAGTCATTACGATTGTGAGGTTCGCTACCATCCAGGAAAGGAAAACGTTGTGGCAGATGCCTTACGCAGGAAAGAACGAATCAACCCTCTCTGGGTCCGATCCTTGGGAATGACGATTTGTTCGCCTCTTCCATCGCAAATACTTCAAGCACAATCCGAAGCTCTTCGAGAAGAGAACAGACCAAATGAAAGAATCTACGGCATGCCGGAGAACCCAAATGGTTTTGTGAAAAGATCGAACAAAATGCTCTGTTTTAAGGAAAGGAGTTGGGTTCCTCTCTATGGAGGTATACGTGACCTTATCATGCATGAGTCGCACAAATCAAAGTACTCCATCCACCCAGGTTTCAACAAGATGTACCAGGATCTCAAGAAACTCTATTGGTGGCCAAACATGAAAGCCGACATAGCAGAGTATGTCGGAAAATGTTTAACTTGTGCAAGAGTAAAAGCAGAATATCAGAAACCATCATGATTGTTGGTACAACCAGAACTCCCTATGTGGAAATGGGAACGGATTATGATGGACTTCATCACCAAACTACCCAAAACGTCAACAGGATATGATACCATCTGGGTCATCGTTGATCGTCTCACCAAATCCGCTCACTTTCTGCCCATCAAGGAAAGCGACGAAATGAATACACTCTCATAGTTGTATTTAAAAGAGATTGTTACCAGACATGGAGTGCCCATCTCCATCATCTCGGATCGAGATAGTCGATTCACGTCTCACTTCTAGAAATTATTGCAGAAAGCTCTGGTACTAAATTAGACATGAGCACCGCATACCATCCTCAGACCGATGGGCAAAGTGAAAGAACCATCCAAACCTTAGAAGACATGCTCCGAGCATGTGTGATCGACTTTGGAAAAGGTTGGGACAAACACTTACCGTTGGTGGAATTCTCTTATAACAACAGTTATCACGCTAGTATTAAAGCAGCACCATTCGAAGCACTTTACGGCAGGAAGTGCAGATCACCCGTTTGTTGGGCTGAAGTTGGTGATATACAACTTACTGGACCCGAACTCATTCATGAGACAATGGAGAAGATAGTCACGATTAAACAACGACTGCAAGCCGCAAGAGACAGGCAGAAGAGCTATGCCGACGTAAGGCGAAAACCTATGGAATTCCAGATTGGAGATAGAGTCATGTTGAAAGTATCTCCCTGGAAAGGTATGGTACACTTTGGAAAGCGTAGGAAATTGAACCCTCGATACATTGGACCATTTAATATCCTAGAAAGGATTAGACCAGTGGCATACAAACTAGAGTTGCCTGAAGAACTCAGTCGTGTACACGATACTTTCCACGTATCGAACCTCAAGAAATATTTGTCAGATGAATCTCTAGTCATTCCCCTCAAAGAAATTCGACTCGACGATAAACTTGTCTTTACAGAAGAACCGGTAGAAATCATGGATCGGGAAGTCAAACAATTAAAGCAAAACCGTATTCCCATAGTCAAAGTTCGATGGAACTCTAAGCGAGGACCGGAATACACTTGGGAGCGCGAGGACCAGATTCGTGCCAAATACCCTCATCTATTTCTCTAGACACCCCTGACAACTATCTTAGACTAGAATTCCGGGACGGAATTCAGAATAAGGGGAAGGTACTGTAAACTCCGGTAATATTCCTTATGAATAGTAAATGCTAATCAATGTCTAATATATCATTACGTTAATAAATGTCATTTTTACCAATATCAAAAATCTTATTGATTTAATATACTATGTTACTCAAAAATCACGACGTGGTTGTGATCCCCTATTGCCTCGGAACAATGCTCACACATGTACCATTATAGTCTTAAATCGCGAGAATATTAAACTTTTACCATTTACAAACTTACGTAACGTATTATAGCAAAACGCGTTCGACAACTCCCGGACTCACGTAAACATTTCACTAAATCTGAACTAAACTTTCCTAATCAAAATTAATTTTTCCTAATTATAATTAATATCAAACGGACCCTTATTAAATTTCCAGCCCAACTTCTTAGCGTGGCCTGTTACTATTCATCAGCCCCACATGATTCAAGCCCAAAATCCTTTTTAGTAATCTTGTTATACTCGACTAGACCAAGCCAAGAGCACCCCCCGTACGCACAATTTTTACATACGACTCATACGTATTTTTACTCTACCTCATTTCTCACCTAGCCAACTTCGAGGATGTCAATTTTCAGCTTCCCATGTCGAGTCTCACTATATTTTTACGAGACCAAGTGTTGGTCCAAAAACAACCTATACGATATATGCATAAAATTCAAAACTCAACCGTTTTAACTCCCGTTTGTTCCTACGAGTTTCTAATAATATTCTTAGCATAATTTCATGTTTAAATGTCAAGTTTAACCAACTATAACCAAGCCCTGTCCACTTTCCAAATCGTATACATGTATAAAATGGATGCCGACATCCAAGTAGTGAACAAAGACAAAAATCCTTATCCTAACTTTACCCAAACGTTTTTCTAAAGTCTTTGAGGATAGAAGAAGTCATCTAGAGTTCCTATTCACTAACATTGCATAGTAGTATTTGTTCCTTGAAATGATTGAACTTTTCGTATTCAAAAACCTTCATATACATCTATTCCTCATTTCAAGCTCTCACACAAGCTTATAATACATTTCCTAGACTATCTAGTACTAGCTACTTTTCAAAGAGAGCCCATACATGCAACTATACAATCTAAACTAACCTTTTGTGGGATAGATTGTATCGACAAGCTAGAAACCAAGCAACATGCTACCTCCTTCCTTTCACCCTATCGAGACTTTCTATTTCACCCTACTACACTGCTTCCATCCCATCTCATTAATGTATGCTCACTAAAACACTCCAAGACTAGTATATAAATCACCTTTGCATGTATGCACTCGACACAAACAAAAATCAACTTATCGCAAATATTTCTAAGTCCCTAGCTCTAGTTTCTGGTTCGAACTGCTTTGGCAAGAGCACAAGTATTTCAAATCGTGTTTAGGAGGAACCAATCCTTGTTTGTGAACCTTGGTTGAGTCAACATTCAAGCCATACTCTTCGTACTACCCTCTCCTCGACTCTACATTTCGTTTTACCCCACCATCTTGATGTAGTAAGTCTCATACGACCCTTTCCATGTTTACTTAAACGCATACTTTGATTTTTACGTACATATCACATTCACTTGAACTAAATTACTCGTAATCTATATAAACAACACTTACGTATTATTATATCATCTATATATTCACTACGCTAGTAATCAAGACATGTAAAGAGTTAAATCATACAAGTCACGTATAAGCTATTTTTGGACACGTTTCCAATGTACAACGAGACCTAGTCTCAAAACACTTAAAATTTTCTAAGTCTTTTACTTATAAAACGTGTCCCATACAACTTAGAAACGAACGTATATTTTGAAATCCAACTTAACGAGCATACTATATTATTTCATAACCTATTAGACCAACTAGCAAACTATCGATTTCATATAGAACGTTTGTAGTAATACTTACGTCTTGACCTCACAAAAGATACAAAGCAAATCGACCTTGAACCATGTTTTGAAAACTAATAAACATCGATTGGGCCTTAAAGCCCAATCAGTTGAAAATAAGCCAAACGAATAAGCTGTTTTGAAATGTTTTTAACACACAAAAATAAGCCCGTAACCAAGCCCAAAACTTTCGTAAACCCAATGGATCAAAAACACCTAACGGGCCTTGGTTATACTCGTTTAAAAGCCCATAAGCTATAAATAAGCACATTTCAGTAAATAAGCAGTTTGAAAAGTTCATTAAGCTGTTTTTAGCTTAATTAAGAAATAAAAATACTAAGTTTTGAATTTGGTGAATTTTGGACTAATTTTGCAAAGATTATAACTTTCGGGTTAAAAGTGTAAAGTTTATAAAGTTGTAGTAAAAACTGTCATTTTACAAACTTGGGGATGAAAAACTGATTTTTAGAACTATTGGGTGAAAAGCGTAATAATTGGAAGTTTTAGACTTAATACGTAAATATATTTAACTTTGGACTAACGGTATAACGCTAACGCCGTTAGGGTAAAAAGCGTAAAATCTAGAAAAGGACAAGGACCACATACTATATATAACATTCTCATTTTTACTTTTCATTTTACAATTTCGCATCACGACGTTTACATTTTGTTTATTTCAAACTATTATTATTATTATTAACTTTACGTTATATATAACTTATTTAAACTTACGATATTTTATAAAACCACAAGTTTTACTATCGTTAAATCAACCACCATTGTATTCTGAAAAATACTCGCGATAAGACTATCAAACACTAAAACTTGTCATATATTATCTAGGTCGTGTGTTGGAGCCGTTCCCTTATTGCAATTGAGTATCGATACTTTTACCACTGTACCACTAAGGTGAGTTCATAGCCCACTTTTATATAACTGTTTTCGTAGGGAGATACATGCTACAAAAACTGAACACAAGTATTTTTCTTGGTATGCTATGCCAGATATTGTTATTGCTCAAGTACCTTATTGCCAAAAGTCCCTCACATCATGAACCTTAATCACTTGAAGGGTGAACGTAAATAGTTGTGGATAGATCTATTAGGGACTGACAATCCCCGTTTGGCCGCTAGGGGAAAGCTACTAAACGCACTTTATTTAAAATCTAATAGGTGAATGACAAGAACCTATCCAAAGGGCCATTGTTACTTTCCATCATATTTGATGTGATCTGTTAATCGTATGAGTGTCATGAGCTTAATGCAATATCAACTATTTTTAACTTATAATTGTAATTCGATGCAATTATCACTTATAGCTTGTGTTCAACTACTAAACTTAAACCTATGGATATCACTCAACTTTTGTTGATTTTTAGCATGTTTATCTCAGGTAACTAATGAGAAGGAGCTCAAGGCACGGAGTGGGCACTAAACCCTATCATGGGTGTTAAATAAATGTTTTATCATTCGCTTTCAATAATTCATATCATCTATGATATGTTAAACTAATGGAACAACTGTGTACTTGAATACTTGCTTTTGATGAATGATAAACATAACTTTAAAAACGCTCTTTTGAGTCATTTTCTATGATATTGACTTCGATCCTCTAAGTAATACCCCATAAAGTCTTCTGCTGCTATAGTTGAAATTTAGGGGGTGTTACAATGGGTGTTCTAAAAGTGGGATCTCTCAAGTCTCAAAACTCGTTTCGAGTGTTCTCAAATAAGCGCATAACATATTCATACCTATATTGAAAGATCCACATTTGTCGGGTAAGGGGAAAGCCGACTTTCAAAATTCGCCCGGAACCATACAAACTCCTGGCGCGTCACCCGCGCATTGACGCGCGGGCAGCGCGCCAGGAGCAGACATTGGCTCCGGCGATTTTGAGCTAACGTTTGTTATTTTAGGTGTTTCGATGGTTTATTTGTCATCATTAAAATATAAAGAGATCTTGATCATGTTGCCTCAATAAAAACGACAAAGTCTCCAAACCATGCTGAATTTGGTACCTGATGGCGTCAGTATTTGCTTGTGACGCCATCACTCATTGACAAAGAGGTGGATAATCAAGTTACACGTGACGCGCCAGAATGTTTTTGGAGGATTTACACGTGACGACGTCACCAAGGCCATCACGTACAAAATGCAAGAGACGGCCAAGAGATAGTTTACACATGACGGCGTCAGAATTGGATCTAGGCAATACGAGAGTTTTTATAGCGGCGAGTTGACGGCGTCAGGATTTACACGTGACGTCGTCAGACTCAAAAATCTATATATAGTTTTTGATTTTTCATTCATTAGTGTGTAGCTTTGGGAGGAGAACTTTGGAGAAACCCTAGCACGAATTTTACCTTATTTTTAAAGGTTCCAAACTCTTGTTTCATCCATATTTAATTTAAGATAAGTTTTTCAATAATCATTCAATATGTCTATGTGTTGTTTGATTCCATCTTATGTTTGCCTTTACTTTAACATGCTAGGCTAGGTTTTCTTTGTGTTTGCTTAGATGTAATGAAACTTAGTTATTGATTATTGGTTAGTTGTTTGTTTATAATTGTTGTGGATGAATGATTTCGATGTTAGGCTTAAGAAAACTGACAGACTTCCAATTGGTAACATGCTTGAACGTCTTAAGAAACATGATCGGATGTATACTACGATTAATTGGTTATATTTAATGCATGAGTAACTACTAAGGAGACCATGTTAGGAGCTAGTAGTCGGCTCGACATAGGAAGAGGTAGAAGCTTATAGAGTTAGGGAAGATCGTACACAGCCCTACGAATGGTATTAAGGAATATAACATGTCATCCATGCAATTGTAACAAACTAATCAACTAGTAAAAGATAGCTAGGGAGTAGTGAAATATAAGTAAACACATTTTCTCTTATTATTGTTTTTTCTCCACATTTACTTTCGTGTTATTTTATTTTATTTCTATTGCATTTGTAGTTATTTGGGTTAGTTGACTAGCAACTAATTCCGCCCATTCTTTCAAACCCGAGATTTTTACTTGCTTTTCATAAAATATAAAAATACAAAAAGAATCATCTCTCATCTCTAGACCTAGTTTAATTGAGATTTAACCCTAGCGAACACTATTCTTTGAGTTGAACGATCAATCCCCCGGTACTTGCCACTATACTATACTACAACGGTCAGGTACACTGCCTGGTGGGGATTGCAAGCTTCTCAAGATCCCTTGAGAGGTAAAACATTTTGTAAGGTTGCAAAACCACGCATCAGACCATCATAAAGTAAGCGCGGTTTCGTCATCGAGATCGGAAAGGTTCTTATGTTCTTTGTAACTTTAATTCGGATTCATTGTGAAAGAATGAGTTTTTTTTTTCTTTTTTTTTTTTTTTTTTTTTTTTTTGTAGAGAGGGTTTAAATTATTTGTGTGAAGAATGGTTATATAGTAGAATAATATATATAGGTGGTTGTTTGAAAGAAAAAAGAAAAAAAAATAATAAAATAAAAAACTTTGAAAAAATATAGCCGTTTAGGGGCTGTTTTATAATTTTTCTTTTCTTTACAAAGATAGCCATTTTAGGAGGGAATTTTATTATTATTATTATTATTATTATTATTATTATTATTATTATTATTATTATTATCATTATCATTTTTTACGTTTCATAGCAAGTTATTTTGGTAACTTGCAGCATAACGTCACCCCAACGCCGGAACAGCTGGTATAATAACGCCGGAACAACGCGCTCCACGTCATCCAAACGCCGCGTTCCGCGTTATTATACGCAGCTCTCTTATATGTCTCATGTGGATTTATAATATATATTATCAATATTTAGAGAAAATAAAAGAAAAATGTGTCAAAAGTACTAGTTACAAGTCCCATGCATGCACGGGGTTTACACATAAATCAAATTTATTTTAAAATTTTAGTTTACTATATGGATATATAAGAATTTACCCGTGAAAATTGTGATATAAGTACAACTAATAAATATGCATGAGTTTGCCATTATATATTAATATCTATTAATATTTTGTACAAAATTTTATTGGATGAAAGATTTAACTTTGTTTAGCTAACATAGATGTTGAGGTTGATGTTGATGTTGATGTTGTTGTTGTTGTTTAACTTTAACTATTGATATCATGTTGTACAAAATGTGCGAGTTTAGTAGCACTTAATGAGCGTTAATAAAGTTAAAATATACTCCGTAAAATTTTCTAAAAATGTTTTTCCGGATATACATATATAAACTTTAAATAATAATTACATGAGTCTTTGTTATACAATCGCTTATAGTTGATATCATGTTGAACAAAATGTGCGAGTTTAGTAGCACGAGCGCCGTCATTGTTATAAGTTAAAATATATTCATATATAAACTTTTATTTAGCTTACATAGATGTTATGGTTGATGTTGTTGTTTAACTATTAACAATTGGTATCATGTTGTATGAAATGTGCGAGTTTAGTAACACATAATGAGCTAATGAACTTAAAATATACTCCGTAAAGTTTTTTTTTTAAATGTTTTCAGGATATCCGTATATAAACTTTAAATAATAATTACATGAGTCATTGTTATAAGTACAATCGCGTATATTTTTTTCATATCACAGTAACTCGTGATTAAAATTTGATATTTATATTACCATTAATAATAATTTAGCCGTATTTAATATTCAAATCCGTGTACGCATATATTAAACTTTTAAATAGGATAACATGAGTCCTTATTTAACGTACATAGTAAAAAATAATTAATAGATGAAAGTTTAAAACTAACATTTATTTTAAAAACATTTAACGTATATTAAACATAATTCGTTTATTTATAAAATTTTGTAAGTTTAATAGATGGAAGTCTCAAGCCAATACTAATACTGATGTAATTGTAAACAAAATTCATATTATAAAGTGTAGAAAGTATAAAGTGTAAGAGGTTATTTGTTTATAATATTAGATCATTTGAGAACCAAACATTTTTTACATACCAAAGGACTAATCTCCACCCTCCATCTTCTCTTCATCTTTATTTGATCTAATGGATGAGATTAATCCTAATAATTTAAAAAACCAAGTTTCATCATTTTTTTTTCAAATATTAATATCTTTCAAACCGTTAATCGTTAAGGGAAAAAAGTATACCGTTACGACGAGCATTTAATTATCTTTCTATAGATAGGCTATTTGATATATTTTCGACAATTTTTTTTTTATTTTTTTCACGTTTTTTTTCGTTGCCCAAAAAATCGTATATGATATTACATATCATATATATGATATTACATATCATATCATATATGATATGTAATATCATATATAATATGATATGTAATATCATACATGATTTTTTCGGTCACGAAAAAAACGTGAAAAAAACGAAAAAAAAAATTGTCGAAAATATATCAAATAGCCTATCTATAGAAAGATAATTAAATGCTCGTTGCGATGGTGTAATTATTTTCGCTTAACGATTAACGGTTTAAGAGATATTTAAATTATAAAAAATTGGTGAAATATTAAAATGCTTTTAATCTCAACCATTAATATCTTTTTAGATGAATGGTGGGGATCAGTCTCTTGGTATGTAAGAAAAGTTTGGTATTTAATATAACTCTCCTCTTTGTTTATTATCTAAAGTTATCAAAAAACATGAAGATTTATAATTTTACACTTAACTCTATATAATATATTTAAAATTCAACCACTAATGTTTTATTAATTACCACATTTTTTTAAGTTTTTATTTTTATAAATTTGACACCTATTTTTTATGTGTTTTTTTCTTCAATCAAATTCTCCACCAAATTTATTAAAGTTTGACCAAAATCAATTAAATTTTGACTTTTTATTGGCCAATTATATTGTTTGATTTCGTCTATGTGTCAAAATCGAGCTTTCATATTGGTCTAATTTTTTTCCCATAAGATTAGTTTGTCAAAAAAAGTCCGAAATAATGTAATTCTTTTATTATATAAAAGATATCAAATAACATGTCTAACGGTGTAATTTGTTCACTTTATAAATTAACGTTTTTGGAGATATCCATTTAATGCATTTAAATTTTGAATAGTTGCCACTAATAACCACAAAATATTCTGTTTATCTCCAAAAAAAATTTTTTTTTCTAGTTAGTCGTTTTCAACATCATCACGAATTATTTGTGAAATCCCAAAATAGCTCGATTAAGATCACCCATTACAAAAAGCTACATATTTTAGAAAATGCCACTTAGTGGTGACATGTGGCCTACGAAAGCAAAGCATAAAAACTTCAGTATATATAATGGGAACATCATCATTATGTGGGAAACAATAAGAGGAGTACAAACGAAGAATAAAACAAGAGAAAGAAGGAGCATTTCGCTAGTGGGTTCAGGCAAATTAAAGTAAAGCAACAACCCAAAATTGCAGAGGTAAAATACTTGCTCACTTCAAGATATCTACAAAGTTTTTTGTATGTAAGATCTAATTAATCGTTCTATACCAAGCTTTCATAGATGCTTTAATTAATGAGGAGTGCTAGAACAACAAAAATTTTACAAAAAAATATCCACATGATGACTTGTCATCTACAAAGTAATCAGTGTCATTTTCTCTTTTACTTTTAAATTCTCTCTCTAATAAAATTAAAATTTTTAAACATTATATTAAAATAATAATTATTAGGTTATTTTAAAAATAAGAAAAGAGAAAGAGTGATAAAAAATGATCCCAATAATAAATGCTAGATTTTCAACCAAACAGCATTTAGGGGTGCTTGGTGAGATGTTTTAAAGGGTAAGGAATGACAAATGTAATGAAAAATGATGGTTGGTTGCATATAATGCAATGAATCATTGCTTGAAAGTGGGTAATACCCTATTACCTAATAAATTGAGGGTATTGGAATTCATTACCTTGTTTCACTCACATGATCCAAGTCCCAGTGTCTTATTCCCCTATTTGTACCAAGCAACAACAATATAATGAAATGGTTCATTATATTCCTTGATATACTCTTTGCTTCTCCCTTTCATATTCCTTATTTGAACCAAGCACACCCTTATTTGTAAATGAGGAATGCTACAACCACATACAATTTACAAAAAAATAACCACACAATGACATGGCAATGATGTGTAAAGAAGTGATTGTTTTAATGAGAGAGAAGAGAGAGAAACTTTAGGGAAATGCACCAATCAAGAAATGTCATGTCATTGTGTGGTTATTTTTTTGTAAAGTATATGTGGTTGTAGCAATTCTCTTTGTAAATTGATATTAAAGGTATATTTTCATGCTAGAGCATCATTTGACACATGTTACATAATTGACACATGTTATATCTTCATCACCCTCCATCTTGGCAAATGTATTTTGCCACTTACATATTTTAAAAAGGGAATTAATTTACACACTCAAGTTTTGATTGAGACATTTTATTTTATGCATAACATAGTTATATGATGTTTATAGTGTGCTCTATATTTATACAATTAGTGTCTTAATCAAAATAAAAAGTGAGCAAATTATATTTCTTTAATAAAAAGTCTATCAAATATGAGTATCATTTAATTTAATGCTAAACTTTATTGTGCACTGTGTGTGCTGCAATTAAATTAATTTGCAGCCAATATTATATAATAACCACGACATCAAATATCAAATATAAACAATAAAACAAAGATAATTCGTATATATAATTGTATCATATAAAATGAGTTTGGTTCTTATATATTTAAATAATACTTCTCGGGTCTTATAATAACTGTCTAGTTGGACTTTTTTAAGTCTTTCTTTCTAAATTTTAATCTTAAATATTTTTGTTTGCATTATATAATATTTGATAAAAATTATATCAATGACAATACATTTTAATCCTAATCAATTCATATAATTTTCATATAAAATGTAAACAAAAATATTTAAAGTCAAAGTTAAAAAAGAAAAACTTAAAAAAATCAAAGTGGACAGTTTTTATGGGACGGATGTAATAATAATTTTCATAAGAAATCTTTTTTCTCATTGGTTACATTTATTTGAGGAAATAATCTATGTGGATATCATGAAAATTGTGTACTCCGAATCAAAGTTGTCAAAATCGCGCCTAAGGCGCGCCTAGGCGCTAAGTCGCACAAGGCGCTAGCCTTGGGGATTTTTTTGACTCGAGGCGCATGACATGCATGACTCCCACAAAAATCGCGCGCTTTTGCGATTTTTGCGCCTTGGCGCCTCGGGCGATTTTTGCGCCTAGGCCATATTTTGCGCCTTGGGACCTTTTTTTTTTTTCTTTTTTTTTTTTTTTTTTTTTTTTTTTTTTTAAAGATATAATGCATGGGCCTTTTAAGTCATAGGTGAGTATTTATATGATTTCCAAATTTAAATTGATTTTATGTTTATTTTATTAATTGAAATTTTCTTTAAGAAGTTATTTTGTTTCATTAAATATTTTTTTATGACATATTATCATGAAAATGTAGCATTGTGCCTTGAATATTAATATATTGCTTACTTGATATTTTGGGTTAAATTGTGAGCTTTGTTAGATGTAAGCTACAAGTGTAGGACACAAACATATTTAGTCTGATATGGATTTTAATTTCTATATAGGTCATCGAGCAAAAGAGTTGATTCGTTCTAGAAGTGACAACCAATCCATTTTAATATTTATAATGGCAATATGTGTTATGCATTAAGTATTTTAATGTTATTTTGTATTATTTAAGCTACATAAATGGTCACATATGTTATAAAAAATTTAATGCTTTTAGTGCGCCTCGCATTCATGAATCCCGCGCCTTGGAATGCGCCTCGACTCGAGGCTCTTTTGCCCCCTTTGCGCCTTAGTGCGCCTTGAGCTTTTCAGAACACTGCTCCGAATTCACCTCGCGAACTCTAGCTCCTAACCTTGTTTCTCGTTTCCTCAAGTCAGTTGCACCACAAACACTTATATTGTTTTAATATTTTATCACCTTGCAACTATACTTTATAGGTTTACCTTTAATTTCAAACTATACCATCTCATGCCACATCAATAATTTATAGGTTTATCTTTAATTTGTACAGACGTTGTACCCTTTAATAATATGTGTCTAATGAGACATATTACCGTGCTTGGAAGCGCGTCTTCGAACACATATAAATTTTCTAACTTTTGTTTTTTCATTTATTACTTTCGAGATCATGTTGAGTCGCAGTTTAATTTTAATAAGCATTTTCTAAAAAGCCAAACAAAAAGTAAAATAAACCAAAATTTAGGATTTTAAGAACTTTAGATGTAATGGTTATTACCAAGAGATCGATGACACCATTGCCACATAAGCATTTCTTTCTCCATAACAACTTCATGATCAAATTAGTGTGATAAGGAGACCGAGAACACCACAAAAATCTTACCCAAAAATATCAATTAATAAACACCCACATACAAACATTGGTCTCTTTTGCCTTTCAACTCGGTCACACATGCGACTGACTCTTCCCTTTTGTCCATCTCGGACGCGTCGCATAAGAAGGTGTGTAATGGTGGCGGACGCATCAGCCAAGGCGACTTGCTAATCGACCATTACACCTGGTCTTTTATACCTGAAAAAAATGTTGGGGGAATTTAAACTTCTCTCAACCTCTTAATGTCAAGCCCTTATAAAATACTAACAAAAAAATAAACATGTATAAGTTTTCATTTCAAGTTAATTTTTAGACCGTTAGCAATAATTTGAAGAAGTAAACACCTATTAACAATCAATTACAAACAAAGCTTATTAAGTTTTCAACGATAGTAATATACCTAAATAATGATAAATTGTACCTCCAAAATTTAAAACTTAAAAATATGACACTAAACGAGTTTCTATAACCAAAATATTGCATTCTTACAAATATAAAAAAGCTTACAATATTAGAGTAATATTTTTTTACTACGTAAATACTAACAAAATACTATATATGTATTGATGTATTTGTATATGTATATGTATTATTCGGGCGGGGCGGGACGAGAATTCCTCGCCCCCCGGCCCAAACCCGATTAAAATCCCCGTTTAATCCCCAAGCCCGCCCCGTAACCCGATTAGATGCCCCGCCCCAGTTAGTTCGGGTTTCAGAATTCCCTTCGAGTTCGTTTTTTTTTTTTTTTTTTTTTTTTTTTTTTTGGCCATCCCTAGCCACTAGTCCAAACCCCTATACCAAACGGGACCTTAGATATTACGTAGAGTTTAAAACTTTGGACCTATCTACGTGAAATACTCCATCCGTGCCAAAATTAGTCCCCGTTTGACTTTTTAAGTCTCTCTTTCTTAATTTTGACTTTAAATATTTTTGTTTGTGTTATACAATACTTGATGAAAATTATACTAATGAAAAATATATATAAAACCCAATTCATTTATATATTTTGCATCAAGTATTATGTAATATAAATAAAAATATTTAAGGTTAAATTTGTCAAACGGTGACTATAATTTTGCCGTAAGGAGTATTATTAAGACTAAAGTCAATTAAAGAATGCTTTAGAATTATACGTAGTAAATGAACAATACAAAAAAAGATAAATTCCCCGCGTAAGTATTAATTGCTGTCGACATGACAGTCACAACTAACATGCAGTATGCATGTCATTTCCCTCTATAAAGTACGTATGAATTATTGAATGCAAGTACACAACTTATAACAAGAACGATGATAAACTTTCTCTATATGTGAATTAGATTATGCTTTTGTAAGTGTTTCAGATTCGGTTTGAAGAAAAATGGATCGAGTGGATTACTTGAAAGATGAGAGGAAGAAGGCGCAATTTGATGTAGATGTGATGAAAGTTGTTTGGGCTGGTTCTCGTGAATCTTTCCTTGTCTCGGATCGTATGGCCAAGCTTGTTGCTAATGATCCTGTATGATTACTATTATTTTTCCTAAGAACTTGATGTTGCAAAAAGTTTATCTGCATCCTCCCCCCCCCCCCCCCCCCCCCTCTTTTATTTTTCCTGAAAACAATTGTCCACTTTTTTATAATAAAGCTTACAATTAAGTAACTACTAATAAAACTTCCATGTGTTGAGCTTTGAATATTTTCTCTAAATACGTATTCATAATATATGTTGTTATTTGTAGGCCTTTGAGAAGTTTAGCAAGCCTATGCTTAGTAGGAAAGAGTTGTTCAAGAATACTCTAAGAAAAGCAGCATATGCAAGGAAATTAATCGATGATCTTCGTCTATCAGGTTACCATTACTTTAAACCCGTAAAATGGTATCATGTTTTGACTTCTAGACTCGTTTTTAGGTTTTATGCTTTCATCATTTTCACTTGATTGTGCCTTTTTTGTTTATTTCAGAAGAAGAGGCCAAATGGTTGCGGCACTACATGGACGAACCAAATTATACTGATCTCCAATGGGTAATTTCTTGGCATATGCTAGATAATTATCAGTTTACGTTGATAAAATGTTTATCGTTAGACAATAAATACTTTTGTTTCTGTGAATATGTAGGAAATGTTTGTCCCAGCCATACAAGGACAATGCACTGAGGAGCAAAAAAAGAAATGGTTGCCATTAGCCCAAAGAATGCAAATTATTGGTAGTTATGCACAAACTGAACTTGGTCATGGCTCCAATGTTCAAGGCCTCGAAACAACTGCAACATTTGATCCTCAAATGGATGAATTCGTGATTCACAGTCCTACTCTAACTTCAAGCAAAGTAATAACCTAAAAGATATTTGTTTTCTACTTCCTTTTCTACTTTTTAGTATTTAAGTTTATTACATTTGCAACCCAAGCCTTTTGGCCTAGTGGTATGTGAGTGTGCCCACCAACCAAAAAGGGTGTGGGTTCAAGTCTCGTAGGAGACATTTGTGAGATAGGCGATATAGGGGGAGGTGAAATAAAAAGTTGTCACTCTAAAAAAAAAAAAAAAAAAGTTGCCTTTTCAAATTAAATGAACCGATTATTATTCTATGTTATTGTCGTTCTCTTTTATTTTCTTCTTCTGTGCTCATTGTGTTTCTTAATGTGTTATAGTGGTGGCCGGGTGGAGTGGGTAAAGTGGCAACACATGCTATTGTTTATGCGCGCCTCATAATCAATACTCAATTTCATGGAGTTCATGGTTAGTAATTGACGCTAGATAACCATTTTGTGGAAAAACTATTTTGTCCATTATTTGATATTTATCATAATTATTTCCTCAAAGGTTTTATGGTCCAACTAAGGAGCTTGGAGGATCACTCACCTCTTCCTGGCATAACCCTTGGTGATATCGGAATGAAGTTTGGACATGGAGCATATAACACTATGGACAATGGTGTTTTACGATTTGATCATGTGCGTATACCAAGGGACCATATGTTAATGAGGTACGGTTAGCTTAATATATGTTTGTCTCTGTTATTTTCAAGTGATTTATCTGTCATTTGCTAGTTGATTGTATATTCAAATACTAAACAGGGTGTCCCAAGTTACAAAGGAAGGAAAATACGTGCAATCAGATGTTCCTAGACAACTTATCTACGGGACTATGGTGTCTGTTAGGCAAACAATTGTGGCTGATGCCTCGAAAGCATTATCTCGTGCAGTTTGTATTGCTACAAGATATAGTGCTGTGCGTCGACAGTTTGGCTCACGTAATGGTGGACCAGAAACTCAGGTTTATTTAAAATGAGGGTTTATTCTTTTTCATATTCATATTCAAATTTTTTTAATGTGATTTAAACTTTTTTTTTTTTTTTTTTTTTTTTTTTTGATTAAGGTGATTGATTATAAAACTCAGCAAAATAGACTCTTCCCATTGCTGGCGTCTGCATATGCCTTCAGATTTGTTAGCGAGTGGTTGAAATCATTGAACAAGGATGTCAAACAAAGATTAGAAGCTAAAGACTTCTCAACATTGCCGGAGGTCCATGCATGTACTGCAGGATTGAAATCCTTGACAACTGCTGCTACAGCTGTGAGTGTTTCATTTCCTTATACATGCATGCACACACACGCATCTAGGCATATACACTATTTAATTTGTAACATGCCTGTTATCTTAGGATGGAATTGAAGAATGTCGAAAACTATGTGGTGGTCATGGTTTCCTCATCAGTAGTGGGCTTCCCGAACTATTTGCATATTATGTTCCTGCTTGTACATATGAAGGGGAAAATGTTGTCATGATGCTTCAGGTATGTCGTTTTGTAAGAAAAAAATACCTAAACAATTTTTTATTTTATTTTATTTTATTTTTTTCTAACTTGAATATAACAAAGTAACAAACATAAGGAAACCCGTTCAATTTTTTCCGATAGTATCTGATAGCATGAATTCAAAAAATAAGAATAACTTTATGTACTATATGAAAGAAGGTGGTCAAATAATGTTAGGCACTATGTTTTATGCTTCAAGGCTAGCGGTATTATTTTTTATGATTAACACTTAGTTCCGTATGGTTTTAAAATGTGGTTTAACTAGTTCGGTTGTACGTAAAGCAATATAAACTGAAATTATCATCATGCTTTAAGTGATCCGATTAAGTTTTTATGTTTGCTTTGCTGGTTCAAAATTATTTAGGTTGCGAGGTTTCTTATGAAAACAGTCTCAGAGTTGGGATACAAAAAGCCAGTTGGGACAACAGCTTATATGGGGCGAGCAAGAACTTTGATCCTGAGTAATTGTGTTATTCAAACTTGTAAGCTTACTTGTTATTATTATTATTATTTTTATATGCATATAAACTAAATAATATATATATATTTATAGTTATTGCATAATTTCGATGAATCACTACCATAAAAGATAATAACATTTCGATCTTAAATGTCTTCACTAACCACAATGGGATACACAGCTGAGGAGTGGCTAAACCCTGGTGCAATAGTTGAAGCATTTGAAGCAAGGGCAGCTAGAATGGCTGTTGGTTGTGGTAAACGATTAGCAAAGTATGAAAATCCAGATGAAGGTACTTTTCTCTCTAGCAATTAATGTTTTCCTGAAGAAAAATTTCTCAAAACAAGATTTGGTTATGCCAACTGTAAATTTGTGTGAATATTTTACAGGTTTTGCTGAACTATCAGCTGATTTAGTTGAGGCATCACTTGCTCACTGCCAACTAATTGTTGTGTCAAAGTAATCTCTACAAACTATTTTACTTGTTAGCCCATCAACTTTCAAGTTACTCTTACTTGCATTTGGTTCCTGTATTTGATTAATCTTGTTAGCATTTCTATTTTGCAGGTTTATTGAGAAATTGCAGCTAGAAATCCCTGGAAAGGGAGTCAAACAATTGTTAGAGGTGTTAAGCTGCGTCTATGCATTATCTCTTCTTCACAAGCATCAAGGTGATTTCCTGGCCACAGGGTATCTTACGCCTAAACAAGCCTCACTTGCCAACGATCAACTTAGAACATTATACTCTAAGGTTAGTCATCAATAGTATATTCTCTTTCAGAATACTTGCAACGTCAAATCACCTTTGTACTCTTTTTTTCCTTAGAAAATTGCACTAGTTTGTTTCTTATAGTAATTCTAAGTTACTTAACTGCCTATTATTGTCATTACATTCAATTTTGGTTCATTTGCGTTTGCTTATGTAAGGTTACTATACATATTTGATATTTAGTAGCTAGAACACTTAACTTATGTTAGATCGAGTTAAGCGAACATTTCCTTGGGATAAGTTGTACTTAATTATAAGAATATTATGCGATTGTCTATTACATATTTCTTTTCAGAAGTGGTTATGAATGGATCTGTTCAAGTTATATATTATCTCTAAGGGTCAAAAGGGGAAAATCAGAAAGTTTTGATTAAACGGGAGCGAGTTAAATAGTTCGAAGCAGTTGAATTCGATCAAAGTGATTTTTTGATGGATTAGACATCTTAAAACCAATTCACCAAAGAATTAGTTCATTACGAAAATGATATCGTTTTTCTAATCAGAACTCAACTGATACACTCATTTTATATAACAATATGAAATTTCTGGACAACAATTAATCTAACTGGATCAACCCAGCCTCATCGATCCGACTCTTACAAAAACTTTCTCTTCTTGACCCGTGACACAACACCTGCCCATTTTGCCACAGCTGTTTTTCAGGATGTTTTTTTAATACCAATTTCCTCCTTACAATCATATACAATTGATTTTTGTTATTGATTTTGGTCTGCCAGATATAAGTATTGTCGTTAATCAAGGGTAATATAGATATATAACAAAGAACTTGAATTTTTCATAGACTGCATGCCAGGTACACATTGCAAGTATATATAAGGTATGAAGATTAACTAAAACTGAATATGAAATCTATTTATAATTGTGGCGATAAGGAATGCATTATTGTTATTCTGTTTACTAAATCTTAAACAACAATCTTCTTTAGGTCCGTCCAAACGCAATAGCTCTGGTTGATTCATTTAACCACACTGATCACTACCTCAGTTCAATTCTTGGGCGTTATGATGGAAATGTTTATCCAAAACTCTATGAAGCAGCTTTTAAAGATCCTTTTAATGACTCAGATATAGCTGATGGCATCTATGAATACGTTCAACCAATTCTGAAGCAGAAGTTACACTCTGCTAAGCTATAGATTGAACACTTTCTATGGTAAAAATTCAACCAACTTTTGGTGAACATCCAGTTTAAGATGGAAGAGGAACATAGAGCCTTTAGGCCTTATATTTATAATTTATGTTGGCATACAGCCTTAAAAATTTCTGCAAAATGTGCGATAATCCGCATGCATAGTTATTGATATGTTGTTGATCGAAGCAATGGTATATGGCCTGTTACTTTGTTAGTGTCAATTAAGTTAAAGAATAAAGGAACACTTGTGATCAATATAATGTAGTTTGACCAGTAATTTACAACCCTAATAAATATTAAAACAAACTCTATATATTTTGATAAGGCACCTGAATGTAACAGATGCTGGATGTCTGTAAACAGAATTAGGAGTGTTGTTGAACCGTCACTTCATACAGTAGACTGGCGTTATTCGTATTGGTGGTGACGTCTCTAATTAATCATTATTAAAGAATCGTATTAATTTTGGTAGATCTAGGATTTACTCGCATTAACTTTGGCATTAAGTACCTAAGAGGTTCAAAGTGATGGACTTTTTAAACCCTTTTACTTCGACTTCTTGTTACCATTAACCCAACCCTTTGTTTAGAAAAGTAAAAGAAGACTATAGTTTGCAAGAATAAGTTGTGGTGGACCGAAACTTTCTTTAACTCGAAAAACATAAAAAGCTTAGCATGCAGTTCATATTCAATAAATATACAGTGAATGTGTGTCTCTTTTCAGTTTATTTTGGCTACTTAATTTATGCTGAACCTTTTAATATGTAGTCTAACTGATCATATCCCCCATAGAATCAACAATTTAAGCTCCTTTATATATGCGTTTAGTGAGGGTGTTGTGCATAAATTCGTCTAAAATTTGTTCTTTTAATTAACCATGTAACCCTGCATGTGTTTAATCCAATACTTAAGTTAAGCCAGTGTATGGTCATGTCGGATGTGCAACATAAGTTTATATTAGTGCCCAATGTTAAAAAACGATTAAAGACTTATAGGGAATTATTCTCTATATATAATGGCAGTATAAAGTAGGTTGCGTATTGGATAATCGGTTAATTTGGAATTTATGAGTCCGCTTTATTGAGTTCTCTTGTTAAAATCTTTAAGATGGTGTATTTGATATATATATATATATATATATATATATATATATAAAAAAAAAAAAAAAAAAAAAAAAAAAAAAAAAATGTATATATGTTTTACGATTTTACCATTCAGAACGTATACAATCTTTAAATTGATGACCTGATAAACTTAGACTTCTTTTTGTGTCTGTACTGATTTCAAGATACGAAACATATAATCGAAAGAGGATTCAGTGATGACAGAGTGCAGAAAGATATTGAGTCGTGGCCGTTTAAGGTTATTGAAGGATCTGAACATAAGCCAGTGATCGTGTTTGAACATGAATCAGAGGATAAGAGAATTTTTTCCCTAGAAGAAATATGTTCTATGATTCTACAAAATCTAAAAGGATCTGCTGAAGCATACCTTGGAACAGTAGTCACGGATGCAGTAATTACTGTTCCTGCGTAATTTAATGACAAACAACGACAGGCAACCATGGTTGCTGGTAAACTAGCTGGACTTAACGTCATGCGTTTAATTAGTGAACCAACACCAGCAGCAATTGCGTATGGTTTAGAAAGAGTGCCAATTCATACTGTTCCAAAGAAAAAAATGTGTTCATCTTTGATATGGGTGGAGGAACGTTTGACGTATCACTTCTCAGTATCACCAAGGCTGGTAGAAATTCTGTTAACATTACTGTTAAAGCGGTGGGTGGTGATACTCATTTAGGTGGCGAAGATTTTGACAAGTCGATGGTGGACCACGTGTTAAGGAATTTTAAAGGAAAGAAAAAAAGGATGTGAGTAAAAAAGCAAGAGCAATGATGAGGTTGAAAATTGCATGTTTGAAAGGGAAGAGGGATTTGTCATCAACGTACAGCTCGAACATCAATCGAAGTTGACTCATTGTACGAGGGAATTGATTGTTCGCTAAAAATCACACGGGCAAAATTTGTAGAGCTAAATTCTTGTTTCTTTGAAAAGTGCATTGGGGATGTGGAAAAATGTCTGAAAGATGGGAATATGAACAAGAAACATGTTGATGATGTAGTTATTGTTGGTGTATCGACACAAATTCCCAAGGTACAACAGATGCTGACAGAATTCTTTGACGGGAAACCACTTTGTAAGAGCATTAACGTAGATGAAGGTGTAGCTTATGGTGCAGCAGTGTTGGCTGCAAAATTAGGTGGCAAAGTAAATGAAGTTGTGCAGGATTTGAAATTATTAGACGTGACTCCTCTTTCTCTTGGTGTCTGGGGTTACGATGATGACATGAGTGTCATCCATCAACATGACATGAGCGTCATGATTCCGAGAAACACTCCCATACCTATCACCATGGAGTGTAACTATGGTACACACAACGACAACCAAGTGTCTACAGATATCAGAATATATCAGGGAGAGAGCAGAAAAATCAAAGACAACACCTTTCTTGGCTCATTTATTCTCAATGCCTGTGCGTGAACAGACGATAAAGATTTGGTTTAACATAGATACTGGCGGTATCCTTAATTGTTGAACTTCTGTCAACAACCCAGAAGCGAACTATACGGAATACCGAACTTGTAAAGTAAATCGACACACCCGTGCACACTCGAAACCCGACTAAAGAAGAACCCACACTTATGATCCAAACTATTATGTTTATTGATCAAAGGAAAAGAATGAACGGTACAAAGAAAGATGTCCCCCCTCACCTCTATTTAATTTATAGAGATGAGGGGTATGTTACCGACTCCAACATGAAGGTATAGTCGGTTGCCCATTGCTTGCATACCAAGCAATGACATTCCTAATCCTAGTTGACTAAGACTTAAGCTAAACAATTAACCCCCTAAACTAGATTACATTACAACTAACTAGTAACTACCTCTAACTATCATCACTAATATCTAACATTAATGTGTCAGGTGAGGTGATATCCTCTGGCAATAAAAAGAGTGAAAGAATTGAGGACAAACATAGTATAAAAGTTGAGGACAGAAGAAGTATAAGAATTGAGGACAGTGGAGATAATTGGTTCAATAATCTTATCAAGAAGATGCTAAACAAATAGTACAATATCAGAATGAGACCATAATTGAACCATGAATGATGCAATTCAAACCTCTGGTAATAGATGCTGTATTCATGGATGGCTATACAATCCGTATTCTTTTAATATTTTTTTAATGAAATTTGTTAAATATTAGTAGTAACTTAAACATATATTAAGGACTTAAGTGTACTTTTGTAATTAGATTAGGTATTAAACTAGAACTAGGATTAGTTAGCTTGGAGTGCAAGGCAGGCTAAGATCTCTACCCCTCATCAGATGAGGGGATGCTAGTTATTCATTCTTCTTCTTTAATTATAAAAGCTTTATTGGTTTTAATAAAATTCTTGTCGATTTCTTTGTAGTCTCTCGTGTTTGCTACTTGTGCTCGGAACAACTCGCGATCTAGTTTTCCGCGATCGAACTTCGGGTTTGTTGTCGAGGTATTATCCAACAAATGGTATCAAGAGCCGCGGTTATTGTGGTCATCAAAGTTCGAATGCTAGTTCGAGGTACCGAGTTGGTTTCGAGGTTTGGTTCGGGTTTTGAATCGGTCTTTGGAGTAGAGATAGTTTTTTTTTTTTTTTTTTGAACATGAGTAGCGATAGTTCGTCGAGGGGAAACGTGAGGGTTCTTTTTCTTTTGTTAAAGAAGGGTGATATCATATCATAATATTATCAAATTGCAAATATATCTCACGTGGGAAGAGTATACTACAAAGTTGGCATCGTATTTGAGGTTATCTAAAAGTCAAAGTTTGTTTTGGTTTTTAGTTTTATTAAATACGACATAACTAAAGTTTGTCTAGAACTTTTTATTCAAACATATTGAAGGTATCTTGTATGCGCTTTATTTTCTTGTGGTTCAAGTTTCGGTTGTGGTTTTCTTGGGTTTTAAGTTTACGATCGGGTTTGCTTGTTCGAAATCGAGGGTTTAGGGTTATTCTAATTAATTCGATTTGCAAGAAGGGTTTATAGCAACAAGAAGAATATTGCACACGGCTTGTGAGGCTTATCGTTAAATTTGGTTAAGAAACAACTTGACAAGGTCTTTAGCAAGGTATAAGAAGAATGGCTAGTTCAATAACTAGGTTTAACATCGAGAAATTCGATGGGAAGAATGACTTCGGGTTATGGCAAATAAAGATGCATACTTTAATGTTACAGCAGGGATGTGATGCTGCATTAGAGACATTACCCGCGGACATAGAAGCAGGTGAAAAGGTTGCTTTGATGAAGAAGGCATACATTACCTTGATTCTATGCTTGGGAGACCTGGTTTTACGGGAAGTTACCAAGGAAACATCTGCTGCAGGAATTTAGACGAAGTTGACTAGTCTATATATGACTAAGTCCTTAGCAAACAGACAGTATCTAAAGAAGAAGTTGTACACGTACTATATGAGTCCAGGTATGAAACTGAGTGATCATATAGATGAGTTTAGTAAGTTAATACTTGATTTGGCGAATATTGATGTCGAGATTGAGGATGATGATCAGGCACTTATGTTACTTTCATCGTTGCCATCGTCTTATGAAAACTTTGTGGAGATATTGTTGTATGGAAGGGAATCCTTGACAATGGAGGATGTTTTGGCGACTTTAAATTCAAGGGAGTTGAAGAAAAGAACCGAAGGCACAGAGGAAGAAACTGGTGATGTGTATATGTAAGGGGAAGGTCAGATCATTCAAGGAAAGCTCATTATGGTGGAAGTTCATAGTTCAAGTCAAGGGGTGGAACTGGTAAACTCAAGTGCTTCATATGTCATTCAGATGGTTATCTGAAGAGAGACTATCCAATGAAGAAGTCAAGTGGGTTCGTTAGGAAGGGTAAACATGATCAGGATTCTGATTCTTCTGATGACGACGGTAGCACCTACTTTGGAGAAGCCTTGGTGGTGGCCGGGAATGATGAAATGACTAAATTGGTAATGGGTTCAGGTGGGTCTTATCATATGACACCTAGGAGGGATTTCTTGTATGACTTCAAGTATGTTGATGGTGGTTCGGTTCAGTTAATAACAGGACATGCACTATCAGAGGGACATGAAAAGTGAAGATATAGTTGAATGATGGACCAAGCTTTATACTGGAAGATGTCAGGTATGTTCCAGGGTTAAGAAAAAGCTTGATTTCATTGGGTACTCTTGAAAAAGAGGGTTATACTGTGAAGATGCTGATGGGTAGAATCAAGGTGATCAAAGGTTGTCGGGTTTTGATGATTGGGATCAGGAGTAATAACTGTGTGTATACTTTGGAAGCAAAAGTGAAGACTTTTTGTGTACAAAAGCATAGAGGTTCAAACACAAGTTGGATTCAAGCAACTTGGTCATAAACAAGTTGGGTTCAAACAACTTGGTCATAGACAAGTTGGTTTCAAACAACTTGGTCATAAACAAGTTCGGTTTAAACAACTTGGCATTGGTGTTAAAACAGGAGTCCATGGAGTACAGGTTGATGAACGTGTTTGGTTTGAGGTGGAACTGCAGGGAGCTCAAGGGAATCGTAAAGCTGAGGATGTTCAGGTTAGTAACAATAATGCTGCAGTGGCTCAAACAAAGTTGGAGAACAAGCAACTTGAAGAAAAGACAAACACGAGCTGCTTGGTAAAGGAGCAGGAAAATGTACACCTTGGTATAAAAGTAGGGGCAGACATTACGGTAACCGGAGTACCTGATCAAGAGGGTGCAGAGGGTAATGTTGCTGAAAAGAAGAAAGTGAAAGAGTCTACGGAAGCAAATCTTAGAAAATTACTGAAGTACAATGCCTGGGCGACAAGGTGGTCCCCGGTTCGAGGTTCCAGCATGAGTAAAGATGCTGAGTATCGGTTATGTTTAAGTGTTACTCCTAAGGTGGAAATTGTTAAATATTAGTAGTAACTTAAACATAGATTAGGGACTTAAGTGTACTTTTGTAATTAGATTAGGTGTTAGACTAGAACTAGGATTAGTTAGCTTGGAGTGTAAGGTAAACGAAGATCTTTATCCTCTTATCTCTATAAATAGAGATGAGGGGATGCTAGTTATTCATTCTTCTTCCTCAATTATAAAAGCTTTATTAGTTTTAATAAAGGGTTCATCGAGGGTATAACGTGTGCATATATTCTTGTCGATTTTTTTGTAATCTCTCCTATTTGCTACTTGTGCTCGATACAAATCGAGATCTAGCTTTTCGTGATCGACGGCTTTGTTGTCGAGTATTTTCCAACAAAATTACTATTGGTCTTTCCTGTCAGCTTTGTTGTGATCCATATTTAAACGGCTCTTTGTGACTCACATAGGCTTTTGCATTGTTTTTAACTAATTACTATTATCATGCGGTAATATAATGTACTTATTTTGTTATTTACATATCTATGCGCTTCTTTTAAAGAAACATTACACTCGTTAATCTGAACATAAGGTGTTCATCTATAGAGTTAAGTTCCAGCTTTGTTATGATATATTCCTATGTTGTCTCCAAGATTGTATCACCACACTTCTGATTATGATATATTCTTGTCGATGTCTTTGTAATCTATCCTATTTGCTACTTGTGCTCGATACAAATCGAGATCTAGCTTTTCGTGATCGAACTTCGGCTTTGTTGTCGAGTATTTTCCAACAAAATTACTATTGGTCTTTCCTGTCAGCTTTGTTGTGATCCATATTTAAACCGCTCTTTGTGACTCACATAGGCTTTTGCATTGTTTTTAACTAATTACTATTATCATGCGGTAATATAATGTACTTATTTTGTTATTTACATATCTATGCGCTTCTTTTAAAGAAACATTACACTCGTTAATCTGAACATAAGGTGTTCATCTATAGAGTTAAGTTCCAGCTTTGTTATGATATATTCCTATGTTGTCTCCAAGATTGTATCACCACACTTCTGATTATGATATGGTCCCCCCCCCCCCCCCCCCAAATAAATAAATAACAGTTGAATCAAAGATAAGCATGGTGGATGTACGAAGTTAAAAACACAGTTGAGTCAAAGATAAGCGTGGTGGAGGTACGAAGTTGAACTATTGCCTTACGAACTAGAGGCATTGGGGTTCATTTTTCAAAATCAATAATGGAATTACCTCTGCTATAGGACTAAATGACTTAGCTCATGGCTTTGTAAGAAAAAAGATGGTAGTACGTTTTTCTATTAAACCCTTCTTTAGTTCTTTTACATTACTTCTTCGCCGTTGTTGTTTCCGCCACCACTCCTCATCCATTGTTTTTAATGTTTTACCTCTCCATTTATACTCCTCAACTTTGATAAAGGTTATTCGATCCAAATCGGATGTTTATTGAGACCTCACTAGACTTATTAATGGGTTCGTCTTAGCCTAGTCTAATTCCACAGCTGACACAATCTTGCTACTACTTAACTTATTAACTAAAAGAAAATATTTGATTGCTTCAATACCCATCTCTTACAATATGACCCTCTACACAGATTGGGATCTATTTGAAAATTGTACAACAGTACCCCATCTCTGTCTCATCTCGATTAACAGGTAAGGCATATTCAGTGACAAGTAGAACTCGTATTTGCATTTCGAGTATATTCTACTAATCTACAAGGTTATGAATTACGACTACAGTTTTTAATATGTGAATTTAATCTTTTAAATTGCATCTTTTTTAATTTATCATTGAAAAGAGACATTCTATCACAACAAATTAAGATGAGTTTGTAAGTTCTGTGTTACTATTACTGAAATGTTTGTATACATTCATGTTTGTATGGACATTTATGTATATATGTGTATTAAGTCTCATATATTAACACGCTCAAATGTTAAATCAATGATATCCACAAATTGACCTCAAAATAATTCAATTCACGTTTCTAAATTTCACTTTTTAATTCCCTTTTGGTCCAATTGCAAAACCCATATCTCCACTTAAAAACCCAAATCTTAAAAAAAAAAAAAAAAAAAAAAAAAAAAAAAAAAAAAAAAAAAAAAAAATCAATTTCACATTTCATGGGTGATTCTGATTGGAAGGAGGTTACTCGGAAGAAACGACGTTCGGTGTTTGACAGATTGAATTATCCTCATGTTAAATCCTCTAATGCGGATGACATAGCTAAGATTTCTCTTTCTGTTTATGTTTCTAATTTCCCTTCGCACTTAACAATGCGTGAGTTATGGAATATATGTGGCAAAATGGGGGTCCTGGTTGATGTTTTTATTGCTGATCGAAAAAACAAATATGGCCAAATGTATGCGTTCTGTCGTTACATTAAGGTAGCGAATACAAAATCTCTAATTGACTCGTTGTGCAAAATCCGGATTGGGAAACTTCGTTTACATGCTAATGTGGCTAGATTTTCAAGAAAGGATGTGGTTACATATTCTCAAAAAAGTGCTAGGAATGTTAATCCTAACACTTCAGGTGCTAATAACCAAGAACACAAAGACTCTTTCTCAAGTAAAGAGAACTCCTATGCCAATGTTGCAAAAGGTTCTTTTCATAGTGGAAGCTTGGGTGATAAAGCTAATCAAGCTGATAAAGGAGGTAACCCTCCTTCGATAACTATTAATCATCCATCTGCTAATGAATTCCCTCTCGCATTGCTAGGTTGTTATAAAGATTTCCGTGCCATTGCAAATACGAGATCAATGTGTCGTTGCGAAGGTTTCTTTGATGTGGAATTTAAATATCTAGGAGGCCTATGGGTTTTATTCGAATTTTCTTCTCATAAAGCAAGAGACAATTTTCAGAAGCATAAGGGTATCATGTCATGGTTCTCTTCCTTGAAGCCATGGCATGATGACTTTGTTGTGGAAGAGCGCCTTATTTGGCTTGAAATTGAAGGAGTCCCTCTTCGAGGTTGGGATAACGACGTTTTTGCTAAAATTTGCAACAAGTGGGGTGAGGTTTTGTTCTTTGATGATACTGATAAATGCAACAGACTTAGTAAAAGGGTTTGCATTAAGTCTTCTCATGTTCCGTTGGTTTTTGCCACTATAATGGTTACTCTGAATAACGTCACCCATGCTATTCGTGTAAGAGAACTGTGTAGTTGGACTCCTAACTTTGTAGAAGAAAATTCTATAAACGACGAGGTGGGTTCTTTGGACAAGTATGAAGGAGATGTGGGAAGCCTGAAGGAAGAGTATGAGGCTGAATCGGTGGCTGATGTCTTATTTGACAAAAGCGAGCTACATCCTACTGATATTGATGAACTTATTAAGGAGAATGTGACTGAGGAACTAGCGGATAAGCAAGTACCTTTGGACAGTGATCCATTTGGATTAGAATCACTCATTAAACAAAGATGTGGAAAAGTTAGTGAACCGAATCATTCTGTGACCCCTGAATTTCCACCGGGTTTTTCTCCTAATACCAAATGCAACTCACATGCTACTGTTTCTTCTAATAAACAAGATGACGGTATTCCTAGTTTTCAAACAGGTTTCTCTATGATTGAAAGATTGGAGGAAACAATTAAAGTAGGATTGGCTTTGGGTCTTAACATGGAAGGCTGCGAAAACACTTTGGCTTCTTTAATCGCAGAAAATGGAGATTTCAATGTGAATAAATGAATTCCCTTTCCATCAACATTCAAGGTCTTGGAGACCTCAATAAAAGAAGATGGATTCAGGAACTGAGTAACAAACATAGAGTTAATTTTCTTGCTCTTCAGGAAACTAAATTGCTTCACGTGGATTTATGGAAGATTCGTCAGATTTGGGGTAACATTCATTTTGATTTTGCTTCTACTTCTGCTAGGGGTTTGTCGGGTGGTATCTTATGTGTTTGGAATAGTCTGGTGTTTCAAAAGGCGAGAATTTTATGTCATGACAACTACGTTGTTGTAGAAGGTCTTTGGATTCCCACAGGAGTTCGTCTTATGTGGATCGCTGTATATGCTCCTCAGAACCTATCATGCAAGATAGCTTTATGGTCTTCTCTGGCTAATTGTATTGCTAACTGGAATGGGAGTTTGGTGATTATGGGTGATTTCAATGAAGTCAGAGAGGCCGGAGAAAGATATGGTTCGGTCTTCAGCCACAACCAAGCCGCCATCTTCAACGAATTTATCTCTAATTCTTCTCTCATCGATATCCCATTGGGTGGTTTCAATTTTACTTGGACCGACAAGTGGGGGTCTAAAATGAGTAAGCTTGATAGGTTTCTGGTTTCGGAGAGTTTCCACGAAGATTTTCCTCACGTTACTGGTATCGTTTTGGAGAAAGGTACCCCTGATCACCGCCCTATTCTTCTCAAAGAATTCGAGGTTGATTATGGTCCTACTCCTTTCCGGTTCTTTCATTCGTGGCTGGAAATGAATGGTTTTCGAGACATGGTAGCTGATACATGGAATAATGATGGTATTGATGAAGCCAATGGTCTTATTTCATTTAAGAAAAAATTGCAGCATCTAAAAATTACTATTCGTGAATGGGTTTCTTCCAAAAAAGCTGAATCTAACAAAATTAAAAAAGAGCATCAAATGCGGCTTTCTCTCGTTGATGCTAAGATTGATCAAGGAAACGTTTCAGAGGAAGATCTCATTTCACGAAGAGAATCCATTAAGATTCTGGGGGATATTGACCGTCTCGAAGCCAAAGACATAGCTCAAAAAGCCAAGATCAAATGGGCTATAGAAGGTGATGAAAATACTAGTTTTTTCCATGGCACTTTAAAGAAAAAGCGTAGGCAGCTTGCTATTAGAGGTGTCTTCAAGGATGGTGATTGGATTGAAGACCCAACTAATGTTAAAGATGAATTTTTTGGCCATTTCAGTAAAAGATTTCAACGTTCTCATGGAATTCTTCCGTCGTTAGATGGTGAAATGCCTAATCGTCTCTCTTCCAGACAAAGTGAATACCTTGAACTCCAATTTTCTCGTGTTGAAATCAAAAAAGCTGTGTGGGATTGTGGTGGAGATCGTGCCCCAGGTCCGGACGGTTTCACTTTTAAATTCATCACTTCTTTTTGGGATCTTATCGAAGAGGATGTTTTTCGATTTGTGCATGAATTTTTCCGTACAAGCTACTTCCCTAATGGCTGCAATTCTTCCTTTATTGCTCTAATTCCGAAAGTTTCTAATGCTAAGTTCGTTTCGGATTTTCGTCCTATCAGTCTTATAGGATGCCAATACAAAATTATTGGTAAACTCCTTGCTAATAGACTTAGTAAGGTGATTGGGAGCTGTATTAGTCCTGAACAATCTGCATTTATCAAGGGTAGAAATATTCTTGATGGTCCTCTTATCTTGAATGAAATTATAGCATGGACTCGTAAACGTAAGAAATCTCTTATGGTCTTTAAAGTGGATTTCGAGAAAGCTTTTGACTCCTTGAGCTGGGATTTTTTGGAATTGGTTATGGCTAAGCTTGGTTTTGGCATCAAGTGGTGTACGTGGATCTTTGGTTGCCTTCGTAATGCTCGAGCTTCTGTTCTTGTTAATGGCTCTCCTACTTGTGAATTCGAAATTCATAGGGGTCTAAGGCAAGGAGATCCGTTATCTCCTTTTCTCTTCATTCTTGCTATAGAAGGATTGCATGTTCTCACTAGTAAGGCTGAGTCGATGGGCCTATTCAAAGGTGTTTCTATTGGGAATGATAGTATGAATATCTCTCATCTTATTTATGCCAATGACGTGATTTTTTTAGGCGAATGGTCAAGCGCGAATGCTCATAATCTGATTTGTATGCTTCGATGCTTTTACTTAATTTCAGGCCTGAAAATTAATGTTAACAAATGTAATATCTCAGGCGTTGGAGTTTCAGATGGAGAGGTTTCCAATATGGCCGATGCCATTGGTTGTAGAGCTGATAAATTCCCTTTGAAATACCTCGGGGTACCTATCGGATGTAACATGTCTAGATGCTCAAACTGGAATGACATTATACATAAGTTCTCTTCTAAACTCTCTCCTTGGAAATCCCGTTTGTTATCTGTTGGAGGCCGGCTTTCCCTAATCAAGTCGGTTCTTGGTAATCTCCCTACATACTATATGTCGATTTATGTGATGCCTGTTTCTATCGAAAAGAAGCTGGAATCTATGCGTAATAATTTCTTCACTGGTGGAGATTTAGAAGAGAAAAAGATGACTTGGGTAAAATGGAAGAAATGCTTAGCAAACAAAAATTTGGGAGGTCTTGGCATAGGAAGCATTTACGGGCTGAACTTAGGGCTTCTTTTCAAATGGATTTGGAGATTCTTATGTAACTCTCCTGACTTATGGGTGCGACTCATAAAGAATCTTCATGGAGTGCATGGAGGCATCATGGAGGATTCTTTTTACAATTCTTGTTACAGTCCATGGAGTGGTATTTTGTCCTCTGTTAAACGTCTAAAGCTAAGAGGCATCGACTTGCTTTCCTTGTGCGTTAGAAAGATAGGAAACGGCGTTTCTTGTCGTTTTTGGGAAGATATTTGGTGTGGTAATCAGTCATTTAAATTGCAATTCCCTCGCATATACCAGCTTGAGATGGTTAAGGATTGCTCCATTGCAGACCGCATAGCCATACCTGATTGGTTTTCTGTCTTTAGAAGGCCCCCGAGAGGAGGTGTGGAGATGTCGCAGTTTAATGATCTCATTTCTTTAACTCAAGACATCGCTCTATCGGATTCCAACGATTCTTGGCTGTTGTCGTTAGATGTCTCCAACGGGTACTCAGTTGCTTCCGCTCGCACCTTGATTGACTCAAATATCCTAGATGTTGATTCTGCTGCCACTCGTTGGAATCGCCTCATTCCTAACAAAGTCAATGTGTTCATTTGGAGGTTAATGCTTAATAAACTTCCTACTAGAGTTAACTTGGATAAAAGAGATATCGATGTAGGTTCGCTCTTATGCCCTATTTGCATGGACGATGTTGAATCTGTTAATCATATCTTCTTCTCTTGCAACATGGCTAAGGATTTATGGTCGTTGTTCGCCAAATGGTGGGAGATTGATATTCCGGTTTGCGCTAACATTTCAGAGTGGTTTGAGTGGCTTGACAACTTGACTATTTCAAATAAGGTTAGATCGTTTATTGATGGTGTTGGGGATACTATGCTGTGGCATATTTGGAAATTCAGGAACGAGTTGATTTTCTCTAATTCTCCTCCCTTGAAGACGATGATTTGGGACTCCATTGTTACGCAATCGTTCTTGTGGATTTCATCTAGAAATCCAAAGTGTAATTTTAGTTGGGGTTATTGGTTGCAAAATCCTCTATCTTATACAGCCTCCTTGTAATTTGGTCTAGCATTTGCTAGTTTCTAATAAAATCCGTCGTTCAAAAAAAATATTAGACATGTTTTGATCAAGTAAAATAAATTTAACCTTTTGTAGTCCCCAAAAGGATATATGTTATCGGACCTCTTCAGCAAATTACCTCTTATATATATCTATGGGAGTCTAAATGTTTAAATCGAGTGTGGAGCCTCAATTGGCTAGGCATTATCTCATAGCAAAGTTAAATAAACATCATGTTAACAGTTCATTTAGCGTAACATGGGTTGTTCTCAGTCTCATTTTTAGGGTGTTGAATCAAGGCAACACAAGTTTTGCACCTAAAAACTTACTCAAGTCCTTGCATATTTGCAATCAATTTATCTTAGTTACACAACACATTACTTCTTTTTTTAAATGGCATTTTGATTAAACCTAGCAAAATACTAGAATCATGACTACAATGAGATAGTTAGGGCATTTCGAGGGTTAATGCAGCTAATCACAAAAGCCTTTAATTTTCTATGTCTAATTGAGATCCAGTTGAAGAAGACGAGCTTCACATTATCAAAGATCACCTCTTTGTTGCTTCTTTACTTGAAGACTACGCCATTCCTATTTAGCTATAGAATCCAAAGAAACAACCCCATTAAACAAGTGATATATATAGGGAGTAAGGAGGGTTAGCTCGGTCCGCCAAGGTGATTATTTCCAAAAGATTGTAAAAATTCATGTTGAAGATTCCACCTGTTAAAAATATCCAGGCAAATTATCATAGCCTTAGTTTGGAAAATTCCACCATTTGAAAATATCAAGCCACATTATCATAGACTTAGAAGACCACCCTAAAATCATATATTGTAATGAATTTATTATCTTTTCTGTGTCATCATCTAGACTGATCAGTTTGATATGAATCTTGCGTCAATGTGAGCCGGCCAGGTTGTCTATCAACATTGCCGGTTATCACGTTTTGCTAGAAATTTAAGTATTATACTACTAGGGGCTATTTTCACTCATCAGCGTTCCCTGTCGGAAATTTTGTAAGAACCGTTTCCGACTTATTTCCCAAAGACTTGGCCGTAGCGAAACTCACATTTTCTAGTAGTGTTATGAGGAAAGATTCAAACCTTATACAGTGATCGAATTTAAAATTGAACTGCTATAAAACATTTCTAAAGTTAACCACTTTATATACAAGGTTTGGGATTGGGGGAGTAGGCTACACATCACACGCCAAACCTTTTGACCTTTTGTACACGAGAGATCATCTTCTAATTGCCTTATGCATGTTCTAAACAGCTAAAGAAACTTTTTAACTTTTCTTTTGCCATTTTTTATTTTACCTAAACTTGACCATTCTTTAATTTCCACATCACCCATGTTCTAGTTTTGATTGTGTGGTGCGTTATCCTCTAAATGCAAGTTGTAATATGACAAATCAATTTGCCATTTAAATAACATAAAGCTTTGACGGTAGATAGTGAGCTTTTGGGTGTTTGGGATTTAGATTTGACTATGGGTACATATATTTGTTTTTCTATTAAGAGGTCCAAGCTAGATGCAAGGATAATTTTTCCCCTCTCTTGTCAAAAAAGATTGAGGTTTCTTATTGGTACCACCTAAAGTAATAATAATAATAATAATAATAATAATAATAATAATAATAATAATAATAATAATAATAATAATAATAATATATTTTTAAAAATTTTTATAATTATTTGATTTCATAAAACTAGGAAATAAAAAAAAATGAAAGTTGGATAAGTTAAAATTAGTAAAACACAAAAAATACGGAGCAGAAAATTATAAAAAAAAATTATCTGGCCATGTTAATAAAGTCGATAAAACTGCCAAAGAAAGTATGAAACGGAAATTATAGAGTTTGAAAAGTTAAAAATAATAAAAGTTAAATGATACTTATAAAACAAGAAAGGTGAAGGGGGTATAGTACCACCCAAAAAATTCCCTAACTTGTTAAAATTTAAAGTTTTATGTACTTTTATTTTTTATACACAACCGTGTCAAATTTTCTATTTTTGGCTAAGTGTGTATGCAATTTTCCTTTGCATCTATCTTCAACTTGATATATGCTTTAGTTTAAACAAAATTAGTTAGCTAGTTTAATTTTCAAAAACAATATCATGCTGAACTACACTAGGAACAAAAAGTAGAATAGAAGAAGCAGGTAATTTTCTTAACCCTAGAAGCTACGTAAAGCCATTACAATATTCTTGACCTCACATTTTTGCCATTTCTTCAACAGGAAATATCAAATATTCCCAACCCCACTGTGTCTTTTCTTATAAAAGGGGTGACAAGAAATATTTTGTGCAAAATGAAAAGAGAGATATTTAAAGAAAAAAAAAGATTATCCATAGAGATAACATTACCACTTTACACGACACATAACATGTCAAGGGACGATGGTAGTTGTCTCTAAACCGCATATATAGATATAGAGTCCTAAGCCTAACTACCTTTAACCTTATTTACTATACGTCAGCAGAGACGGAACCATAACTAAATATAACCAGGTGCACAAATAAAATTGAACACTAATACTAGAAACATATTTTGATAAACCAGGTGCATTTAAGATAACTTTAGAAAAAATAGATTTTTTTTCTTTTCAAAAACTAATAATACTACATTAAAAAAATCCATGGGGTGCCTGGGCACCCGCGAAAACCCCTAGCTCCGTCCTTGTACGTCAGCATCCCCTATCTTCATTCAAAAACAATGTGTATGTTTTACTATATACTTTTGTTAGTTGCATGTTATGAAACCATTAATTAGATTGCACAGAAATATAATGTAAAGTTATGAGTCCGTTGTCAAGCATGTTTGAAGGCAACTTACTGAAGCATTTATTCCATTTCATTAGTCTTGGGTTGTATTATGAATAATTACTGAATTATCGAGCTCGAGAATTACAAGTATTTTGTCATGGTCATTATTTCTCATGCAAAATCATATATATGTTTTTACATATATTAAAATTTGTGTACTTCAATTGATTTTGATGAGTAATGTATCATTTTAATTAATGCATACATTAAACAAATACCTTTCTAATTAGCCAATATCATTTTGTCTCTAGCTTTCCTTTCTGCAATTTGAATTAGCATATGATCTCATGCATGACAGTAAAGACAACTACGACTTTTTTTTTTTTTTTTTTTTTTTTTTTTTTTTTTTTTTTTGTACGTCCTATTGATTTACCATATTGAAAACCCGAAAAATCAGAAATTATAGAGAATAAGGTGCATACCAAATGCAAACAATTCAATACATTCTTTGATTTGAATAATGTTTTACCCAAAAGACACTGGATAGTGAATATATCATAAAAGCTTTATTGTATATATGGTGACTAATACGTTCTTACTTCTTAGTCATATATTAAATAATATACTCAAAATAAATGTTAAACGACTCAAAACCTCAAATAACATAAAATATTTTGACTGTGAAAGTGAAAAATTACGTAATCACATGCATGGCGATATATACGTACTTTATAGCTCTTTTTTGTATGTGTGTGCTGTCATTCCACCTTTGCACGTCACATATGCATTAAATTCTACAAACTGTCCCAAGTATACCATGGTCAACCAGAAGAACCTCTGTTGACTCGTCGACCAAATTAAATATAAATACTATACAACATTTTTTCTTCAATCTTATCCTTATAAAAAGTGTTGTTTCTATTTCTTATTATGGAAAACCAAGTCTTCTGCATACTAGTCCTAACATTGTTTTGTGACCAAATAAAATCCCAAAGCAAGGACGTGGAAAGCGATATACAAGCCTAATTTCAATGTGATCCCTCTCAGTACGATGTCATATTGTCACTAACTGTGTTCTCTACTTGACTATTTCCTAACTAAAAATAGAGAAAACATATAAATGTATGAAACGGGGTTGAATAAGATCATGCATTGCCGCGAGATTTTATTACCTGATTATTTAAAAACAAAGGCTAAAAATACCAAAAATAATACATCCTGCATATTACACAATGTTTCTGTTTATATTCATACATAATATGTAAGGTGTCCCCGTAAAAGCTTAGCATTTAGCTAAATATAGAAGTTATAATTTAGGCTATGTTTGGCAAAAGTAGATGTAAGCTGTAAGCTGTAAAGCTGTTAACATGAGCTATAAGCTGTATATTTTTTTTTTCTTCAATAAAAGTGTTTGGTAAATTAGCTGTTAAATGTAATTATTAGCTGTTAACAGTAATTTTATGTTTTAACAGCTCCAAAATATTTTAAAAGCTTCAAGAACCAGCTTTTTATTTTGGAGCTACTTGTTTAAATTAAAAGCTTGAAGTTGATGTATCCAAACGGAGCTACTTGTTTTGGAGGAGATTATTTTTGTAACAAAAAGCTTACAGCTCCAAAAAAGCTGCGTACTAAACAGGCCCTTAAACGTCAAATTATTAAAATGAATCATGTTCGAACCTATGTAAATGTCTATAATTAAAACATGATGGGTAAAACATAAATATATTTCAACTATCGATTTACGTAGTTAGAGCCGTCTCGTTGATTCTGATGAGGCGATGACCCTCTACCACGACTATAAACAAGGCCTATTAAACGTACATATTTCGGATATATTTTTTCCTTAAAAGCAAATTATAGTTAAAAACGGAATGCAATCAAGAGGTTACAACGTTGGAAATACGACAGTTACAAGGTTACTGAATCATTCTATCCAATTAAAGGAACATATTTTTGCTCTGACATGAATTAATGAAGATATTGTTGAATATCTAAGTCTTTTCTCTTCACTCTTTGGAGGCGAACCGCGTCGTTCGTATGCCACATGCATATTAAAGTTAACTTGTCATCTTAGATCACAATATATGGTACAAGTAGCAAGTATTTAACTAATCAAGACTTTAAAAATTAATTCTAAAAACTGAAAAGCCCAATTAAAAGTTGAAATGATAATTAAAGTTGAAGCATTAGTTGAAAATAGAGAAGAGATTATCACATTATAATTGTTAGACTAATTAAAAAAATAAAATATGGTCTACTTGCGTTAGTCTTTTCTATAAGTCGCTCGAGCTTTTGTCACTTAAGGAGGCTGAGTTGTTTTTATAGTCTATCTAATTACAGTATTTGTTAAAACTAGCAGGGTACCCGCGCGTTGCAGTGGCGGGTACCATGCAATTTTACTATTTAGCAAAAATTTATTTTAATTCTATATTTTATGATACATAAATATACGGATGACGACAATTTTAGTTTTGAATCATTTTATATAATAACAATATTTTTCAAATAAAAACAGTAGATTATCCACGCGATATTGTGACAATACTGAGTCGGTAGCTGTCATATTATAAAGGTATGAGGTTAAATTAGTTGACAATAACCCGTAGTCACAAGTTATCATTAGATAATAACACCATAAAAAAATTTAAAAATCACTTACATTATAGTTATATTTATCCCACATAGAAGGATGATACAAGTAAAAGACTACTTATAAAGAAAGAAAAAAAATTACATATTCAAGAAGTCATGTGGGTTATTTAATTCGCATAATTATTATTATATAAATATATATAATAATTATAAAATATAAACTTAGCACTTAGCACTTTGCATACTTTGCTTTGAAAAAATCGTTCAATTTTTATAAAACAAAGTTTTTAGTTTTTACGGTAAGTTTTATCAAAACAATTCTAAAAGGTGTATATGTTGTTTTGTCGAGGCACTCTTGCGATTTAATAATATTTTTTTGAATATTGTAAAGTAGTATGCATTTTGAAACTCTATTGATTTAATAATATCGTTTTCGGACGATTTTTGTGGGCTGACCGAACCGGTGGTGACTCCGGTTCCCGGTTGAACCCGTTGGTCCGGTCCGTATTTTAAAACCATATGTACCACTAAATTGTTTTTACATATAAATTGTATGAAGCTTCGTGTGTTTTATTATGTTGTACAATATGCATAATAACAAGTATTCTTCATATTAGGGGTGTTTTAAAAATAACATTTATTAGGTAATTATTGTTGTAGACGTTTTTTTTCCTTACATTAAATTACTTTGTATTTTCTTTTTATATTTTTTAAAAAACTTGTCTACAAAAAGTGCTATAAAAGAGTTGCAACCAATGCTATTATAGATGTACTTATTAAAATTTGCCATTATAAGTAAGTGTCGAATCTTAATTTTTTAAGCCTTCCATTTTAAGAATGTCCCAAATGCTTTATAATGTAGTATAGATATGGTCTCATCATGCAAAAATCGTAAGGCTGGTGGACAAGGGAGTGAAATTGAATTTGGGGATCCAATGGTCAAGCACGAATACCATGCCCTCATGTCAAGGTCACGAGTGAGTTCAATATTTGAGGCAACTTTTGGTGACTGAGTTACCAAGTTGTATGTGGAGTGATGTGAGCCCCCCCCCCCCCCCCCCCTTCCCCTTTATTTTTGAGTGTTTGTGGGGTATTTAATGAAGAATATTTGCATAAAATGAGCATTTTAATGAAAGGAGCGGATAAGATGACTAAGAGGGAGTGAAGGAAGTGAGAGGAGAGAGAAAGCTGATGTGACGCTGATGTGTAAGATGAAAATGTGTTTTAGTTTTGTGACCATGCCTATCAATCTAATATACAAACATGAATTACTGCTATCAGATATGAGCCACTCACATATTATATATGTACTTGGGATATGGATGAAATTTTTGTTAGATTAAGCATTTTCCCCTAATGTGCAATATCGTTAATCGATAATATATTGGATACAAGACTTGTAGCATAAGCAAGCATCATGGCTAAGCTCTTGACTAAATAAGAATACTAATACATTGGGCACAAGCAAGCATCAATCGACTAATACTCCTCCGGAGCTGGAACGGGAGGTTGCGAGACTTTCAATCTGGATGGAAACTCCTGAAACATTGCACTAGGGAGACCCTAAGTGAAGATTTCGCATACTGAAAACGAGATGGATCATGTAATACACGTACTTGACCCAAAGCCACAAAATCACTAATAAAATGAATGTCAATCTCAATGTGCTTAATTCGTTGATGTTAAACCGGATTAGAAGATAAATAAACAACACTCTCATTATCAGAATAAACAAATGTAATAGTAAATAATGGTGCTTAAAGCTCACGCAGAAGATTGCACACCCAAGCTGTTTCAGCAACAACATTAGCAACACCCCTGTATTCGGCCTCAACACTAGATCAAGATAACGTAAGTTGCCACTTACCCAACCAGGAAAGCAAGTTATCCCCAAGAAAAATACAATATCCAAATATGGAGTGTGTAAAAACGGTAAAGAACACAGACATAGTCACCCAACCAACTTCCCCTTTGGTGATCTTATTAATAACAATCAAAGAACCTCCTCAAACGAGTTAGTTCAAAAATACAAAGACAAATATTAATCTCCTTCAGAAGGACACCAATCACTTCACTATAAATACACTCAACACTCAAGAACAAAGGATCAAATAAAGAGATTGATCCTTCTAACAATATAGATACAGATATCACAGATAATATCAATATAAAAGTAGAGAACAAGAGAGTTGTGTGAAAACTTAGAGAGATACAAAAGTGAGAATGGGAGTACTATCAAACCCTAGATCCGGATGAGACATTATATACCCAACACTTTCACTTTAGCCCTCCATCTATAGAACACTGGACACATATCCTTCAAGCTTGAACAAAGTATAAACAACTTTGATACTTGACAACTTGTGTTAACTTGAAGGTTAACTATATTTCCCCCAGAGCGCCTAGTCGTAGGACAACCAGCCTAATTAACATATGTAAAAGCAGTAAGCTGAGTAGCAGAAGAAACATGCAACTAAAGACCAAGATCAGTTGTACCACGAATATACCGACGAATGCGCTTCAAGCAATGTAATGAGGCTTATGCGGATCATGCATATAAAGAAAAACCTGATGGACAATATATGATAAATCTGGACGCGTGAAAGTAAGATATTCAAAAGCACCAGCCAAATTGCAAAGCAATGCAGGGTCAGGGTCAGAAACAAGATCACCGTCAGGACCTAGTTTGGACTATGTATCCACGAGAGTCCTGAATGGGTTGCAATTTTGCATGTGTGCCCGCTGAAGATCTCTTCCGCATATGTAGCCTGAGATAAAAATAAGGCTGCAGAGGTTCGCTAAGCAAAAATACCCAAAAAAATATCAAGAGGACCCAAATCATTTCTAACCCTGGTTCCGCCACTAATATTAAGTATGCTTTCAATTTGCACTTGTCGGTTTATGTTCATTTTATGTCTTAATAACATAAGATACACATACTATCAATCTAATCCATAATTAATTTATTTTTCATACGTCACTCATACTCTAAGAGCTAAAGATCTTTTGATATTTTCATTAAACACCTAGAAAACAAGGAGGGAAAGAAAGATACGTGATGTGTATATATGTCTGTTCGGTGTCTCTTTCCATTGGACTTCATAAAGGGAGGACGTTGAAAGGTAATATGTGTTTTTCAAATTAGCTCGATCATGTATTGAATGGATAGTTTCAAATTCTTTTTATCTTATTTGGATAATATATAATATCGATCGATTACTATAAGTCACTATATGAATAAATTTAACTATGAAATACGTAACCAAATCTCAAATGGTTGTTGAATATGAAAATGGCCTACATATGAGAATATATATAAAACATGATGATATGCATATATGAAAAGCAAATCTAATGATAACTGATAAAATTTTATATTGTCCTTTTTAACTTTTTACGTCAATATGATAAGTTGGGTTGAGAGATGAAAATGGATTACACGCAAGCATGGAGATACGGTGGACCATACCAGTTACCAACTCGACGTTGATTCGTAGTTTTAAAGATTGATCAGGATATTTTATCACAAAGAAACTATTCATTTTTATGCTTTCTGTGTCATTTTTATAAGTATAGAACAATAAATAGCATGAAAACGTAGTCAATTTTTTTTTTTTTTTTACAAATTCAATCTACAAGTATAGAACCAGGTGCGTGTATGGTTCGGTTTGGGTCAGTTTTTTGCTAAAACCGAAACTATAAATAGAACTACTTATACTTCTCAATTGCGGTATTGACGCTAAGTTCTGTTTTACATAACAATTTTTTAGTTATCATATCGATAATGTTATTTATCATAACTTTACCTTCTTTGAAAAAATTGTAAAAACTTCAAACCTAAAACTTTGATATTTTTAGTTGATAAAGAGTTAAATATCCAATTGGAAATTAATGATCAAGAAAATGTTAACGTTGAGGTTAGTATATTGAATCAAAATATCACTATAACTATCTGCTGCTATTAAATTATGTTGCTTTGCATGGATAATCGTCTAGTTATATTTAAGAGTTTACATGATTAAAATTGTATGAATAAAAATAGGGTTACTCAACTATAAGGTCATTATGCTTTTTTTATTTTGAAAAAAAGATCATTGTAATTCTGCCTTTTTTAACTTGTACAAAGGATATATATATATATATGCAATTATTCACTTAGAGAGTAATTGTTAAAGCATTTATTTAGATAAGTTTCAAAAATATGCAGTCAAATCATTGAGATTCATGTACCATATCTATAAATTTCACATCATTATTTTTAATGCCACGTCATTTATTTCATCTATATACTTATAAAAACTTGTAATTATGTCAATGTCTTTCTGAAACTTATAATTACGTCAATGCCCTTTCAAAACTTCGAAATACTCATATATAACAAAAAGCACATTTAAATTAAAGATGATTTACTTTTTATTTCTATATATAGTTCGTCTAAAATATTACTGTTAATAGTGTAAGTTACCTTTTTATCCCTTTTCTGCATTAACTCCTGATTTAACACAAAAATTGGGTTCTTAGGGCATCTACTATAATAAACTTGTAAAAAGGTTTATACATTTAAAACTCCATTAATTTATAAACCTTTTCAAATCAAAAACTTATTTCCATTATATGTATAAACCTATTTATAAACCTTTTCATATCATAAAACACTCTCAAAATACATAAATTTTAGACCTCATCAAAATCCTAGGCTTATTCATGTCACATAGGCATGAAATGGTTTCTCACTACGGTACAAAAATTCTTGGACCTCTTCAAAACATTTTAGACCTATTCTTGAAATACCATAGTAGATGCTCTTACTAATTAATCTTGGAACAAGTTTTTCATTTTCTTGTAAAAACTATTTTTATGATGATTACGGAAACATAAAATTAATTTGATCGTGATGATTTCATTGTTCTAAATTCTTTCGTCTTGAGGCTTGACTCTTGAGCTGTTAACAAGCAATTGTTTTGTTTCAATAGCCTACTAAGATTTGTAAATCTGACAATGGTTTTATGGGCAACCAATTGGATCCCAAACTCTCATCCATTTTCAACTAGTACTTAATTCCAACAATTGCCATGATTAATATTCATTGAATTTTACCTATGTCAACATCTTTATCATTATTAATAAGAAAATTGAAATCACCACTAACACTATGTTCCCGAGTATAAAACGAAAAGAAAAGAGATGGAGAGGAAAAAAGGAGTGAAGTAAAGAGGAGAGTAATAAGAAATTATTTTTTTATCTTGTGTTCCCGAGTTGGAAAGAAAAGAGAATGAAGTAACAAAAAAATAGCTTTATAATCAACACCACTCCATTTCATCCCAATTTGGGAAATAAATTAGGAGAGTAATTTTGATGTAATTTACTATCCTTTACTTTCCTCTCCCCTCCTAAAAAATCTCAGGAACACAATTTTTTTTACTATCATCCCAAACCTTTCCTTTTCACTCCAAAAAATAAACTCGGGAACAGAGTGTAACTCATGATTATTTCAACAATTGTCATGATTAATATTGATTGAATGTTACCTATGTCAACATCTTTATCATTATTAATAAGAAAATTGAAATCACCACTATCTCAGGATTCGGCTTTGTGAATTACCGCACAAATCAGTTTTAAAGCAAAATAAAACTAGAATTACATGTCTTATTTCCAGGTAATACAAACCAGCTCATCAAGAAGGAGAGAAGGGTAGATATGTAATATAACATTTCGTTAATATTTATATAAGAGTTTTCAAATATTAAAATAATTTTTTATTATTATATTGTGCATTTTTTTATTACGAGTATTTTTTTTTATTCGTTGTTCTTTGTTTTGTTGTTGAATGGTGAACTTTATATTAATATACCAAACACATTACACAATAAAAAGAGAAAATGGCATTTGGACAATCTCCAAATCCATCACACAACACTAAAATGCTAGCCTGCGATACAACATATACAAGTACCACACCTCGGGCACAATTAGCTAAGATCTCTGATAGTACTAGCCAATACTACTGATGTTGCTTCTGTACAGACCCACTACATTACAAATAGTAGACCAAATATCCCAAACTCACCATTTTTCACCAACCATAGGCTCATGATATACATTTCCTGCATAAGGCTTACCATAAATCATTCAACCAACATCAACAATAACATACAGTGATCCTTACCAAGCTTCATTATGTGCCTATAACACCCTGACTTCTCCAAAGAGGGCTATACTTGACTGAGTACATTTCCTAACTAATTACCCTCATAAATAGAAGCTTCATCCTCACTATAAATGAATCAAAAAATAAATAAGGTCAGGCATCAACAGACAAAGGAACACACACCCTCAATGAGAAAACCATCCTATCCTCCGAGTTTTACAATGCTAGGACCAAGAGGTTTCATCTTTCACGACCCTCTATTCCTAGCATCTTGTACAACCACACCAAGCACATCTCTACCCTATAATTAGGGGAACATACTTTATGATACACAACTCAAATCAATAAAAAGAACTTTGCATAATAGGCATACAAAGCCACCCATGGCTGGTCTGTAGATCTATTACCACATAACCCTTTTCATTTGATTGAGAGTGACCAAGATATAAGGCCATCCTGAATAATCTCAAATAAGTCCCAATATGATTAAATTTAAGCATACTGGACTTAAGGTTAAAAACATGAGAATAGACCAGCAATCTACATGATACTGTTCTATTAAATTTATAGCAGTTCTTGAACCTCAACATTGCATAATTCTACAGGATCCAAAGTGAAAGGACCCATACCTCAATATAGCTCTAAATAAATTCCTTATTCTCCTAATTCATCACATCTACAACCACTTCTCAATGCCTTACTATAACACCCCACCTTTCTAACCAACCAACTGAAGTTCCACATTCCATTCCTTCTGAACTTGTATCAGCGTCATTGACTTCTTGCATACAAAAAAGGTGGGGTGTTATAGTAAGGCATTTTAGTGTTGTATGATGGATTTGAAGATTGTCCAAATGCCATTTTCTCTTTTTATTGTGTAATATGTTTGGTATATTAATATAAAGTTTACCATTCAATAACAAAACAAAGAACAACGAATAAAAAAAATACTCGTAATAAAAAAATGCCCAAGATAATAATAAAAAATTATTTTAATATTTGAAAACTCTTATATAAATATTAACGAAATGTTATATTACATATCCACCCTTCTCTCCTTCTTGATGAGCTGGTTTGTAATACATGAAAATAAGACATGTGCTTCCAGTTTTATTTTGATTTAAAACTGATTTGTGCGGTAATTCACAAAAGCCAAATCCTGAGTTAGTGGTGATTTCAATTTTCTTATCAATAATGATAAAGATGTTGACGTAATTACAAGGTTTTTTAAGATGAAGTTCTCCCTATTATTTTAAAAGTTCAGTTTAAGTTAATCCTCTTTAATTTGGCTTTTTTGCTATAAATTACACTTCTTTCGTCTTAAATCAATGTCCACTTTGTGTATGTTAAGAAAATTTTTAAGATATCCTATTAACTATATTCTGTATCAATCAAATATTATTTTCATCCGCTAAACTCTCTTTTTTGATTGGCTAAAAAGTGAAGTAAACATTTATTTTAGAACATCTGAAAATAAAAAAGTTGACAGTTATTTTGAGACGGATAGAGTATTTGAAACGTTTTGTATTCAGAAAATATCTCCTTTCAATTTATTTTTATTATTTTTTTGGTTCTAATCTTCAACATTTTCATTGTTCAATAACACCGTCAACCACCACTATCAACAACCGCTACTTAAACCACCCTCCACAAATCAACTACCACCAGAAAACCCCATACAAGAGAAGCTTTAGAAACTGATAATTTAAAAACAAAAATTGCAACAATATGCTTTGAAAATTCAATATTACAGCAGACAGACAAATTCACCGAAACCTATAACATAAATGATCTAAAACACACACAAATGAAATATAAATAAACATGTTGTAAGACACTTCATCTATCTCAATCTAAACATACACACCAAATAAAGAAAAAAACATGTAGATATGATTGAAAAAAGAAAAATAAAAGGATCACTGAATGGCAAGTGAAATAAATAATTAAATAAATTGAAAAACAGCTTGTAGATTTAGCGTTTTCTAAAATAACTTTTTGTTGTTGTGACACATAGATAAACAAAGAACACGTCATATTTTGGTACATGAAAAAATTCCACATGGTTGCTGAGTGACTGATATGAATGGTTTGTGTTTAAAATGACATTTTTAAACATTAAAGGTGCATTTGATTTATAAATGAGTTTGAGTTTGAATTTGGATTTGGATTTTGCTTATGATTTGGATTTAGTGTAAGTTTTTTAGAGAGAAATTATATTTATTTAATAGATTTTATAACAAGATTAAAAGTAAAAATATTATTTAAAAATAAAAGTATGTGTATGTGTGTGAGAGAGAAAAAGAGAAATATTAATTAGAGTATATGTAAGAAAAAAAACCATCATGATTCCTATCTTTGGGTTTTGGTGGCCCCATACATTATTTGAATCCCAAACTTTTTAAGTTTTAACCAAACTACAAAATTTTAAAACTTAAACCAAAACTCAATCAAAACCCGCATTACAAAAACCTACAATAACTAAACTAGATATTTTATGAAAGTAGGATGATCTTTCGGTTCAATAACCCAATAAAAATAGCCATTTTATCAAAGTTCCCTTTCACATTTACTAGTTGCTTAAACTCGTGTGCACAAACTTTTTATATTACTCTCTCCGACTCAAAATAATTGTGTCTCAAAAATAAAAAATAAAATAAAACAGTTTAAGAAAAACATAATTATTATGGTTGTCCCTCTTTTACTTTTTATAGAATAACATTTTACACTAAACTATTTAATTAATGATGACTTTAAAGTTTGTAATAATAACCTCTAGTGATGGTGGGGTGAAATAGTAAGCTTGAATAAAATTTATTATCTATTATAAGCAATGAATAATCAATTAGTTAAAAAAAAAAAAGAAAACATGAGCAACAAATATAAAACAGAAGGAGTACTAATATTTAAAATTTGGTTTTTTTTACATATAACTTTATATTACTTATTACTTTTGTGGATTCTAACTTTTGGATTACAACTTCCAAGTTTAAGAAAAAATCTTAATTATAATAGTTTTCTATTTTCTTGTACGAAAACTGTTTTATACAAAGTTAATTTGAAGAATATAAGTGTTTATATATGTTATAATCGTGTGCATACACTAAATAAATTGTATTTACATCTTAATATATATAACCCCTTGCGTTTAGAGAGTTTTAATATTACGATCAATATAATGAAAAAATAACATTAATAAAATTCTTTTTGTAAGAGTTTAATCTGCCTGGGATATTTGCTAAATTTATAATTTCTCTAAAAATAATAAGAATTTAGAATCTTACAAGATTAACCATTTTTAAATTTTAAGGTTTGATTGTAAATGTATTAACAAATCAGAATATAACGTGGTGGGTTCTTTCTTTCTTTTCTTTTTTTTTCACCACCTCTCAGTTTGTTTGCAAAATTGTTCAAAAACTTATTTTTATAATTCTTAATAACCTTCTTTTTACTGCAAAACACCTTTTAGTTTGATTTTTAATTCCCTATTAAAATATATGAAGGGTAATCTAAGTTTGCCACAAGAAAAATTTTAAGAAATTGCATAAACTTATCATAACTCGGACACTAGGAGCTTGATTGAATACTTTTTTTGTCAATTTAATTTTAAATATCAGATTATTTGATGAAAAACTGCTTGTTCAATCACTTAATTAAGTTGAAAAAAACCAACTTTTCATATGACTTATAAATTAAGTTTTTAAGTTGGGTAAATTGCAAAAATGGTCACTAACGTATCACGAAATTGCGAAAATAGGACCGAGTCATAAAGGCGTGAAAATTTGCCACTAACATTTCGTAAAAATGTAATGTAAAACCAAAATTTTCATAACATGTTAAAATAACCAAAATGCCCTCAAATTTGAAATTTTGAAGAATTGTGTACGTTTACTAAACAAGCCCTAAATCAAAAACAATTATCGTATGATCACAAACAATTGTAAATTAATAATCTAGGCTATGTAATATTTTTGTGTGATCATTACAATAAAATTAAAAGTTAGAAAAATAATTATCTCACCTAAATAAATAAATATGGCCGAATACATATACTTCTATAATTATATAATTAATATTTAAATTATAAATTATAAATTAAAGAGAGATAAATATTGGATAATTAAGGAAACAATTACAAAATCATAAAATTACTCCCCCAAATCAATTAGGGCCGAAATTACCTCGTGGCAATCCCTATAACATGGTTTACCCATTTTATCTTCTTAATTACCACTTTTAAAACATCTACACGCTCCCAAAAATATCCTCTAGACATCATACGATTTTTTTTGGATTCTCCCATATTTTTCTTGGGTCTCTACCAGTGCAATGGAAGTAAAACAAATAGTCTTGAGGTTTTTGGGTCATTCGTGTGAGCCGTGGTAATTTTTGAAGCGTTTTTGCCTTAGCCGAGAGAAGAAAATTTGCCACACCATACCCTTTCGTTCTAAAATTCATCTGGGAATTTTATATCATCCTATACATCATATATTATCCATATAAAATGTTGTTCATGATCCATGCATGTTTTGTAATTCGTATGGAATTAAATGAATTAAAAACCCTAAAAACGCATAAAATTTGTATACGGCTCTATATAATTTTTGGAACCGCAAATATATTTTTACAATATGTAATATAATGTATAGGACCTATAAAATTTATATTCAAAATTATTTGAGGCCCAGAGCATGGTCTGGAAATTAGTTTTTTTTTTTTTTTTTTTTTTTTTTTTTTTTGTTTGTTTATTAGGATTATATTAAATAAAAGAAATAAAATAAAAATAAACCGAGGCATGAACAATTAGGGTTAGGGTTTTGATAAATTTTTTTGATGAAATTAATGATGTTTAAGGTTTGTGTAATGATTGTGAAATTATTGGGAAATTAGGGTTTTGAATTATATATAAACCGAATTGTTATTAAATTAGAGGGGGTGTTTTGTAAATTTGTGAATTGAAGGGATATGATTGAAACATCATGTAGACCAGGTTGGATTTTATAAAATTGGTATAAGGGTTAAATGTGTTAGTTTTGTGATTAAAGGGATATAAATGGTTAATTATATAAATAAATGTATATGTTTTGTAAATAATTAAAGTAGAGGGTGTAAATGGTAAATTCTGGAAACTTGAAGGTTACTCAGTACTTAAAATATATTAAAGGGTATAATATGCAAGTTTGGTAATTTATAAGGCTTACTTGTAATTTCTAATAATTATAAGGTATAAATTGTAATTATTTAATTTAAGGGACTAATCTTGAAAATTTTAGAAATTTAAGGGCTGTTTTATATAAATATAATATTAAAGGGGCTGATTATGTAATTTTGGAATAAATAGTGGCTTAAGGTGTTAAATGGAAATTAATATGGTTATATGTGTAATTTAAAGGACTTATTTGAAATCATTGTAACTAAATGGTATAAAGTGTAATTTTGGCATACTTGGCTGATGTGAATTGTATATATGTGTTATTATGTGTATATTTTGACTTTTGACCCTTAACTTGTTTATTTGACACTTTTAAACCTTAATAATGGAAATTACTATTTTAAAACCCTAATTTTGGAAAACTTGTAATAATTGAAATCTTTGACATATCTAATTTTGGAAACTTGTTAAAATGGTAAAACTATATTGAATACGTCTATAATTGGAAACTTACTAATTTTGGAAATCTGCTATTAATGGAAAGCTGCTAAGTATGGAAAGCTACTAAAAATGCAAAGATAACCAAAAGAGGTAACTTAAGTAAATTTGAACTCTTCATAATTCGTTATCCACTTTCTTCTAGGTCTAGTAAGGCGGGAGTGATCTTTCTCCTTTTGTTTGATCTTGGTTTTGTTTGATTCGGCGAAGGTACAGATATTCCGCAGTCTTTCAGCAAGAATGCACCATTTCTCTCTCTTGACTTTGTCTTTGATTTGTTATCATGTATGATTCCGTTTGGTCATTGTTATGACTCCTTTATACTTTGGCTCTGTGGTTGATGAATTTCGTTAGTATTGTGATCCTATTGATATTCGTTTGACCCTTATGGTAAGATATTGACATAACCGTTTCGTTAACCTTTGGTGACCTTAGCCTTTGGACCCTTGAAACTTTGGGAGTTCTTTTGGGATTTTTTAACTGGATGCGAAAACTTTTTATTTATTTATTTATTTATTTATTTTTTAAATTATGACATGGAAACAATTTAAAGAGGACTATTTTAAAACAACGCTTCTAGCATGATTTAAGACCATTTTTATATAAGATTTTACAAGTTCATGGAGACCACATTTAAAGAATATTTTAAGAAAACCTTCATCAAATATCACTTCTATGAATGCCATCTTTCGGAAGATTCCTTTTAAATGAATCTTTGATATAAACCTTTTAATTAGATTTTACTACGAACCTTTAAAACAATTGATATGAACTGGCTAAATTGAACTTTTGCTTTAAACTTTCACTATGACCCTTTAATTATGAACCAGGGGATTTTGAACTTTGGGGAACTTTGAGGTTTACCAAACTCGACCTTGTTTGTTGACCCCTCAGTTTTATACTCCTTCAACAAGAGTGTTCTACCTTGTCTCTCGTGACTTATATCTCTATCTTTCTCTTTTGTAAACTTCTATCTTGTTTGGACTCATGATATATTTCGGTCTCATAATTTGAACCTTTAATTTTGCATCTTTGACTTGATCCTCACCTATGTGGTATATTTGAACCTTTGGGTACTTTTGGAGCTTTGGGATATGCAACCTTTGGCATTGGCACTTATATTACACGAAACTTTGATATTTAAACTTGGTCTTAAACCTTGATTATTTGACCATGATATTGATATTGACATCGATTTGAACTTTGGTTACCTTTGACCTTTCATTATTTACCCAGGCATTATTTTGTTCCCAGTTATGGGGGGGTCCATGACCATAGCATTGATGCACCAATGTTATGACTCTAGTGTGGTTGGAGAGATGTACCATACCGTCCCTTTTGATATATGATTTTGAGCTCAAGAATATATATGTTTGGCCACTATGATTTGTTTGCAGGGGCGTATGGATGCATCGTAGATTTGTTTGATATTTGTTTGGATATCTGATTTGGATATACATTATATTCGTGCATGCACTCCTTTCACATTTTAGGAGCTATCTACTCACTTGAGGACTCCCCTTCTACTACATTTGGTATTCCGAGGACTCCCCTCCGAATACATTGGTTATGAAGATATGATATGGTTTGGATATTTGTTTGGCCTGGGGTAAATATATTGATGCATACACTCACCTTATACCTTAACCATTTATCCTACTCCTTTACCTTGTACTTCTTATGATTCTCTTGACTCTATTTATTGTATTTCATTCGTATCGTTTTTCTGTTTTTGCTTTGTTATCTGTACATATATGTTCACTGAGCTTTGCAAGCTCAGCCGCATTTCTTTTCTCCTGCAGCAGGTTTAGTAGGAAGCTGGTATGGATGGAGAGTTTACTTGCTTTTGGGCTTAGAAGACTTCACCCTGTTAGATACTTGCTGAACTTAGAGATGACTAGAAGCAGTTATGTTTGGGCTTAATATCTTACGTTTGGGCTTAGTATATTATTGTTTCCCCTTTGTACCTTGTACTTTGTTTTTTTTCCCTGGTAACCCTTGTAAACTTTGTTTTTGTAATGTATCTCCGTATCACTTGTGTTCTGATTTGACTCCATAATGTTACACTTTAGCCTTTTCGGGTTGGGGTGTTACATGTAAAATAGCCACCGAGAGCCAAATTCCGTTAGTTTTCTCGTTAAGTGCCATGTTATTGAGGGTATTATAGTCATTTCGTTGCTTTACATAGCGCTGTTACTTTAGGGACTAAATTTGCAATTTAAGTTTTTTTCTTTATTTCACACCCACCACCACCACCACTCTCTACCGCCACCACCACCACATCACAAACACAGCCACCACCACCACCACACTCTACCACCACCCTCTACCCTCACCACATCACAAACACAGCCACCACCACCACCACCCTCTACCACCACACAACCAACACCACCACCCTCTACCACCACCACCACTCAAGAACATCATGATTTTTCAAAGATTAACACTAAGAACATCATCATCATCATCGTACTTGTTAATCTTTCAAAGATTCACCACAGTTGATTCCGGTGAATATGTCGGATGGGCAATACTACCCATTTTACAAAAAAAATAATCTTTCAAAGATTCACCACAGTTGATCCCGTTTTACGTATAAAGTAAAAAAATTAATTAACTGTGTATTAAAATGACATTCTATTATGCTATAATCTTTCCTATTAAAAACCCAAGTTGGTATTTGGTTCGCTGTATAATTTGGAAACAATCTTTTCAGTTCCACTATATATTTTACTATAGACATTAGAATCTGAATGCACGATCTTTTTCTCTAAAGCAATGTTCTGAAAGGCTCAAGGCGCGCTAAGGCGCTAAGAGGGTTAAAGAGCCTCGAGTCGAGGCGTAAATCAAGGCGCGGGATTCATAAATATGAGGCGCACTATACATTTAGGTTTTTTTTTTATAACATATGTGACAACTTATGCAGCTTAAATTACACAAAAATATCAATATTCAATGCATAATGCCACTTAATAGTTATTACATCTAACAAAGCTTGCATTTAAACCTAAAATATCAAGCAAGCAACATATCAGAATCGATGAACTACCCTAAATACCTGAATATACATTACAATATATGGGTTTATGACTTATAAAATTTAACAAATTACCATGTATCTCTATCAACTATCAATAGCAACAAACCTATAGTTGGTTCGTAACACTTAACACTAAAGAAACAACATTTGTGTCTGTTAATAAGCTACTATTCTTATACATTAGATTACAAAAAATAATTATGTCTTTGTTGATTGTATGTTTTAGTTATTTTCTAAAATATTAGGGTTATTAGATAGTTTATAACTTAAAGGGCCTAATGTATATAATATGTAAGCCCAAAATGTATCTTACTATTAAGAAAAAAAGGCCAGAACCCCGTTAATCTTTTAGGCGCAAAAATCCCCAAGGCGCAAAAGCGCAAAAAATCCCCAAGGCGCTACGATTTTTACGGGATTCATGCATGTCTTGAGCCTCGATCTGAAAAAATCCCAAAGGCTGGAGCCTCGTGGGATTTAGGGAGTAGGCGCGCCTTAGGCGCGCTTTTTAAAACATTGCTCTAAAGGTGTATGGAGACATAAAAAGAGGGTACAGAGCATATAAAAGGAACATGCTTTCATAATCAGCATCTAAGGGCATATATTATACATTAATAAAATGGACCCAGAACAGGTCCCTTACTTGATTATAAAATTATACCAGATAATTGTTGATTATGTTTCTAATGAAATTGACTAAAAGTAAGTTCCTTTAACAATTTGTTGGCTCTTATTAGAACATATATTAGATTGGAGCTTCATATGGAAGAAACTTTATAGCTTACCATGAGAATCTTCTTGGCCGTTGTTTTCAGCTAATCCAAGTTCTGCAAGTACTGCGTCAAGTTCTGCAAGTTCTTTCTTCTTCAGTTCCTTCTTCGATAGCTATCTGTCATTGTCCTTTGGCACAATCGACTCTTTTTCAGCAGGCTTCTGAGCAACCGGTTCTTTTTCTGCCACAGTTTCTGGTTCATGACCATTTTCTTCAACTGTGGTGAATCAACTATGGTGAATTGCAATACTTCTTTTCTTATTTGGCCAATTAAAGTATTACTTTCATCCTCATTGAGATAAATTTATGGGTTTGGCACTATTATTATTATTATTATTATTATTATGTTTGATTGTTCAATAGTCAACATTTCATCTATGTGCTTTCTCAGGTCAGTACTAACATAATCCGCAAGTACAGCGGGCTAATTGATATCTACCTGTCCTTATGGAGTGCCCAGAATTCTCTGAATGGACAAATGCAATGCTTGCTAAGTGAACATCCTCGTAGAAGTTATGCTGCAATGTCACAGCACCTGAGCCAATGGGTATGGTATGTAATCGTTCCTTGCACCTTAATTTGCAGAATAGACATGAGTGAATGGGTAAAGAAAAATAAACTAAAAGGAAACCTATCATATGGGTTGAATGAGCCAAAGTATCCGAAGTGTTTAAGCATACAACCACCTAAATCGTTTTATTCAAGAATATAGATTATTTTTGTGATAATATAGTTTTTTTGTAGTCGTATAAAGAGAATTTAATATGCTATAATGTGATGTCAGGTTCTTTTAGTCAACTCCTGCAAATTTATTTTTATGAAATGGAAGGAGTGTGGTGGTTGTGTGGTAGTAGAGGGTGGTGGTGGTAGTGGCGGTAGAGGGTGGTGGTGTTGATTGTGTGATGGTAGAGTGTGGTGGTGGTGGTGGCTGTGTTTGTGATGTGGTGGTGCGGCGGTAGAGAGTGGTGGTGGTGGGTGTGAAAATTTAATCCCTAAAGTAACAGTGCTATGTAAAGCAACGAAATGACTATAATACCATCAGTGATGTGGCACTTAACGAGGAAACTAACGGAATTTGGCTCTCGGTGGCTATTTTGCATTTTTACAAAACGCTAGTGGCAAATTTGCACGCCTTTATGACTCGGTCCCATTTTTACAATTTCGTGATACGTTGACCATTTTTGCAATTTACCCTTTTAAGTTAGTAAAATAATTAAGTCAATTTCAAATACATTTTACATAAATTTGTTGTGACACGTTGACATGTATAGTTAAAGAGAGGTGATTAGCACACTTTCAAATCTTATTAGGACTTTCCATTGTATAAGTAGTTAAAGCATATTATATTTAATGTACAACTGTCTGATGCATACAGTAGAGTGTCCCAATAAATTTTAAGAGTGTGCAAATCATTTCCCATAGTTAAAGTTGTTTTTTTTGTTTTTTTTGTTTTTTTTTTTTTTTTTTTTTTTACAAGTGGATACTTGCTATTCATACAACTAAGAACTTATAAGACCTAATCTTTGTGAAAAGACACAGTTGCTCTTCATGACCAGACAAAGTTGTGTTTAGATGTGGTTATTCAAACCACAACTTGAATTATATGGCGATACAGGAACCGATTTTGCTTTGCTGCGAAACCCTTAAGGAAGGATACTGCTTGTACAAACTGATGTAATTAAATTCTTGTTTTCTTAATAGCGTTTTGCTAGTTTGTTTTAATCAATTTTTTGTTTTGAAAGTAATAACGCCTTTGCTTGAGGTTTTTTAGTTACGTTGATAAGTGAACAAACTAAGGAACGTATTCAAAATGTGCTTAAATCAACAATTAAAAGTCCAAAATGGTTTTAATTTTAAAAGTCCAAACCGTAAAAGAACAATTAAATAAGTAACCCTTTCTCTATGACTATACTCCATCATCCATTTGTTTAATCCTCGTAGAGAATCCAATTCCACCGAAAGTTCCTATATGCTATCAATGCGTGCAACTTGTATAACCTAGATCTAGATTTAGACTGGCTTGGAAATTGTTTATTATTAATTCATGTTATTTTATCAAACGGAGTACATGAGGTAACTATATTAACTTGCGCCCTACAATTGAAAGTACCACACAAATATACTACCTAAAGTGATATAGAAAACAAGTAACAAACTTTTTTAAAGTTAACCTCAGCTTTACACCTTCAATTCTCCAATCTCCATCCTTATATTCTCTAGCTACTCCCATAATACTAATATATATTCTATATATATGACCACACACAAAACTTATACTTAACTCATACGCTTGTGCACTGAAACACCTATATAACTTAAGTTTGTCAATCTCATAAGATCCCCCTTCTTTAATTTCATCATCTTTATTTTTCTCTCTTTCAAAGCTAGCCAAAATCTCCATTGTTATAGGTTCAAGTTTTATGGGAGGTCAAGATACGTCAAAACCAAAATCAATTCCTACATTTCTTTAGTACTAAAACAAATTTTAACCCTCCAACAAGAGATTTAAAAAGATTTCATCAAAGTTGCACAATTATCATAAATGGCAGCACATTCATTTGTTTTTTGTTCTTGCTATGCATCCTTCATTTTCTTGCTGATTTGCAAAGGTAAATAAATGTTCCCCAAAATACATGTAATTATTAAGGTTTTCAAGACCGGAACTCAGTTTTCTAATTGGGATCCCTTTCAAATTTGTACAAAAGTTGAAGTATATATATGAGTTTTGTAAGGTAGCCATATAGGTCACGTATAGGGCAGTTATAAATTGGTATACATGCATGATTTTTCTTCCAAGTATATGCCATACGTACACTCATACTACGCAATTTGAAAAAGCATTTGCAACCATCCCATGCAATATATGTTTACAAACATGTAAAAATTTCAAGTTACTTTATACTGAGTAATTGATAGGAAAAAAAAGTGATCAACCTACTATATTGTCTAAGTTCTTTAAGAGACCTTACTTAAACTAAACGTTAAGAGTTTAAAACTTGTATTTATGGGCTGTTCGATCGATTACTAGGGATATGATGGACCAGTTTACGGCCGGCGCAAGCCTCCATCCCATGAATCATTTACTATGAGATCGATTTGTTCGTCAAGCCTTAAGAAAGGTGTAGTAAGAAAAAATTACTTAAACTAAAATATTTAGATTTCAAATTCCAAGTTTTTAGAATCTGTATAAAATTATGTTAAAGACTATGATTATCAGCTCACTGGATTCTGGAATTTCATAAATTTATAATACTTAAATTAAAATAAAATCTAATGCTTTTTTCTTTCTTTAATTTTGTATCATTTCAGGAATATCGGGAAGTACATTCACCTTTAAAAATAGATGTGATTACATGGTGTGGCCAGGGATATTATCAAGTTCAGGCAGCGCCCCGTTGGATAGCACGGGGTTTGAGCTCAGCCCGGGTGATTCACGCTCCTTCCAAGCCTCACCCGGGTGGTCAGGTCGATTCTGGGGTAGAACCGGTTGTACCTTTGATGCAAATGGTCAAGGAACTTGCAAAACCGGTGATTGTGGATCCAATCAAATATCATGCAATGGGGCAGGTGCAATCCCACCCGCAACTTTAGCAGAGTTTACAATCGGATCAGGGTCAGGGACAGGATCGAGCCCGCTAGATTTTTATGATGTGAGCCTAGTAGATGGGTACAATTTGCCTATGGCAATTGATGCTAGTGGTGGAACAGGTGCATGTGGTTCAACGGGGTGTGTGACTGATTTAAACAGAATGTGCCCCTCCGAGTTAAAGGCAGGCGATGGTCAAGCATGCAAAAGTGCATGTGAGGCTTTTGGGAATGCAGAATATTGTTGTAGCGGATCATTTGGGTCGCCGGATACTTGTCGCCCATCGGTTTATTCAGAAATATTTAAATCGGCTTGCCCAAGATCATATAGCTATGCTTATGATGATGCTACAAGTACTTTTACGTGCACTAGTGCGGATTATACCATCACATTTTGTCCAGCATCAACAAGGTAATACATGTCACTTAAGTAAATTATTTCGACTATATGCGAATGAACTAAATAATTGTGACTGAGTATTTATTTTTATTTTTTTGGTTATTTTCAGCCAAAAGTCTTCTACTGATCCATCAACGCCAACCTCAACCGGAACAACAAATGCTCCACCGATGATTCCACGAGCACCCATGCCTGAAGACGACCCGAGTGGGTCGTCATGGTTACCAAGTTTTGCCATTGGAGCATCATCCAAACAAACTTCCAACAATGTCCTAACATGGACAACGATTTCATTTCTTGTCCTTTATTTTTTTCAGTTATGATAAAGAAACAAGAAATAGAAACACGATCGAGAATTGTAATTACATGAGCAATTTTTTGTACAAAGATGTTCTAGAATTGCTAAATCACATTTAGAAATATATATTTTTATTGATTTATCGAAGAAAACTGTAATTATGCGTATGCTTTTGTTTGTATCATTTTTGGTGACTTATCCACTGCTTTATGACTTCTTTTTTTCTACTTTCTTAAAAAATGACTACTTTTCTACTTTATCGTTTAAGTTAGTTGTAAAATTAAGTTCTGTAGGATTCATTTCGTAGTTTACATTTTATACCATGTATGTATCTATAATGGAACGTACATATATAGATACCTAATATTGCTTGAAGATCGAATTTAGTTTGGTGGAAAGTGATGTGTCGAACCGGTGGCTTACTTTGTTGAAAATAGAAGCATCTAATGGTATAATTACGGAGTATAATATACTCATTATCCTTTACTAATTAAAGGGTCACTTGTCCAAAGAAAAAAGGTATCTTAATTATAATTTTCTAAGGTTGCAATGTTGTATAATAAAAGGTTTAGCTTATGACATAGTTAATGATTGTGGTTAAAGGAAATTTTTTATCGGGCAAATGATATTAAAAGATAATATACTTGCCACGAATTCATCGAATGGGTAGTGAACTATTTTTTTTTTTTTTTTTTTTTTTTTTTTTTTTTTGAGGCTAATTTTCTTTCAAATTCATCATCTTTAGGGCATTTTGCAAAAATTTTGGACAATTTTGCCTTTCGGGGAAAAAAATTTTGTATTAACTATGAGGGGCAAAATTGTTCAAAATTTTTACAAAATACCCTAAAGATGATGATTTTGAAAGAAAATTACTCTCAAAATAATAATAAAAAAAAATAGTTCACTACCCATTCGATAAATTTGTGACAAGTATAATACCTTTTAATATCATTTCCCCTTTTTTATATAACCATTAGTGAATAGTCATATTAGATGACATTCTAAAAAATATGATGCAATTCTTAAAAGAATAATGCTAGATTAACACAAACTTTACAAAATTATATTCACAAAATGAGTTGGCAAGTGTAGTCATCCAATCATATTGCATAATAATTTATCTCTTTTACTTTTTATCTTCCACATCTATGCTATGTTTGGCGCAGAGCTTTTTGGAGCTTTTTAGGACGATGAGCGGTGAACAAAAAGTTTTTTGATTTTTAGTGTTCGTTTGGCAGAAGAGCGGTGAGTTTTGTTATTTTTTAGGAAAGATCATTTTTCCAATGCTTCTTTAAAAAGTTGTGAGCGGTGAGTGGTGAGCTGTGGCTAGTACTCACAGTCACTGCTACTGCTCACAGCTATTTTTGCCAAACATAGCCCAAGTTAACAACTCATTATGTGGATATAATTTTGTAAATTTTGTGTGGATCTAGCATTTCTCGTCTTAAAAAAATGATACACAAAAGCAACAATTATGACTGAATAATTTAATTTTCACAATTAATCGTAATATGAATTGATCTCTTAATAACATTTCTAAATTTTATAAATTTTTTACTAGAGTGAAATTACATAATTACCATTAAAGTTAGTTAATATTACGTAGTCATTTAATATAATAATGACTAGAATGCTTTTCCACTATTGGTTCCAACCAACATTAATAAAAAAAATTTCTAAACTTTTTCTTGGCGAATTATATTAGAAGCCGGCATGAAATTAGAAAGAAAAAAGTTACAAAAGGTTGATACAACATAATATTGGATCATTTCCAATTAAAAATAGACATCTATAATAATATAAGATTCAGTCCTATAATTTATTGTTTAATCATCAAGATTGAATAGAGTAAAAGATAGCTAATGCTCATAATTCAATGTAGCCTCACAATAAATATACAATCATGAAAAGAGATGAAGTGCAAGGGTTTCCCTAATTGATCACATGACATTTAGTATAGAATTAAAAGTCGGTTAAATAAAGTGCAAGGGTTACGAAAGGTTGCTAGAAAAATTAATGATTTAACATAATTCATGCCTATATATATCAGCCAAAATCACATTTAATATGTACATTTGAAGATGATTCACACATCTTTTAGATATTTTATTGTTGGTAGTGGTATGTAAATTCTCTTTTGCAATATTTTGGAAAATGATTCACACATCTTTTAGATGTTTGTAATTAACTTGGCCTTCTTTTTTTCTTAATTTAGTTATCATACGCAGGTACCATGAAAATTACACAAAATCATGCATGCTCAGATAAATTGAACCAAAGATTGGGATACCAACTATTTTTCTTTGTTTCTTACATATTTTGGTGATTGTTATAGATAAGCATATATATAGATATATATTTTATGTTAATGCATTTTCATATACAAGTAATTTATGTGTATTTTCTATTCATTTAGCTCACATGTGTGAATTGATTTAATAAAAATATGGACGAGCATATATGTAAAACAATATTTAAATAGTTAAATGATACTTTTTAGCGTGATTAGTTTATGTAAGTAGTTGCTTTCAAATGCTCTTTGAGAAGAAAAGTTCGCGCATCGCAAAATGTTTTCTTTTTCTATATGTAGAATCACTAGTGAGAAACCAATATTTATGCCCATTAAATGAGGTTGCCATAATAGCAAATACGACATATTAAAAATATCACATTGAGTAATGAATAGAAAGGAAAAAAATATATAATTTTGACTTAAAAGCCGTTTGTAAATTATAATATCAAACAAAAAAGTTGAGTTTTATACATAAGCAAAAGTTCAAATTTTTATCGAAAAACAAAAACGGTGCATTAATGTGAAGTATATACAACATCGAGATGGAAGTGCAAGGCTTGCCGGAATTGATCACATGATATTTAATAATTAATATAAAATTAAAAGTCGGTTATGGATTGAGATGAAGTTGAAAAGGTTGCAAGAATAATTGATGATTTAACATAATGCAATATATATATATATATATATATATATATATATATATATATATATATATATATATATATATATATATATATATATATAACAGGAGGCATTTGAAGAATATGCCACCTCATTGTCCAGTCAATGCCTAGTAATTCATTATCAGCCATGTCATCTGCCAAGTCATCACATTTAGGCCATGTCATGTCATCTGCCAAGTCATCACATTTAGGCCATGTCATGTCAGCAATTTTAATATTAGGCGTGTAAAAAGTGGAATCAGTGACGGTAAAGAGGTTCGAACTTGAGAATTTGCATAACCTTTAGAACCATGTTAACCATTAGATTAGCACTGTTTTTTGTTTATAGTTTGCCAAAATAAAAACTATAAACCTTCTAAACAAACAAAACCCACTAATTTAGAAAATTAGTAAAACTTATGGAAGAAGAATCACAAAATATACCCTAACCCTCACCGGTTCTTACGAATTCTTCAAAAAACTCAAAACCCAAAATCATTAAAAAAACATAAGCTGCCATCAGAAACTTCACACCATGATCCAAACTAATCGATATCATTCATGGTCTGGTAAGTGTGACAGGTTAGTATCCAATAGGTTTCTTAACTGGTAATATGATGCTTACTAATCTATCTCAAATTGTGATTGTTGCAGAGCTTTGTATACGTTTTCATAATTGCGGTATTTACAATTGCACCAATATCAATTGATATCCAGGTTTAATCTTTTGTTCACTTAATAATATACTAATATGTTACAAAGTGTACTGGATTGCAGGAAGTGGATGCTCTATTTCAGTTAAGTGCAAACCTTTTCCGGTTTCGATTATAATATGAGGTACCCATTTTGTATCTGAATTTATATATGTTATGTAGTATAATCTTGAAATAAATTTCAAATTAGTTTTGCAGATTGAGATTATTATGGATTCTGAAAAAAGATGAACATGCTTCGATTCCAACTAATATCATTAACGTTGCTATGGCTGACGCTCTTCAATCGTTTGATATCGTAATTCTTTTGACTTTTTAGTTATTATTGTAGGTTAATGATAATCGAGTCTTAATCCATTTGATATTTGTATCTTTGTTTTAGCCCCCAAACGTACACTGATTTGGTTTTGGGCATTTTAGAGCTTCTCAAGTATCATGGACGAGTTATGTATATTGATATATATGTTTATCATTGTGATGGTGTAGAGGAAGCCTTTTACTTCACTGACAGAGTGACAGGTAACCTTATTATCATATATTAATTAGATATGTTTGAAAATTCATCATTAATAAATAATGCGAGCTCAAAAATTGGGATACTTAACTTTATATTCAGAGTTGCATGTTATGGTTACTTCCAAAGTCAATAGTATGTGAATATCCATAATCATTTTTCAATCAATGTTTTTAGAGTATCAGTTTATTCGGTCTATTTTAGAATCTTACGAAATATTTAGATAGAATGACCATATGTTAAGTAATTGTCATTATAGTTTATTTCAGGGTGATGACTGTTGGCTTTCACAAGTACAGGAATTTGTTCTTTCATGGATTACTGATGTTAAGGTATTATGCAGTCTACCTTTAGAATTTTTAGTTATTTTATAGCTTCTGTTGTTATTATATTAGTCGATCATCGAGTACAAGAACCATAATAGGTGGCTACCGGATTAGTGGTTGTTTGGGCTTAATATTTTTGAGATCTTATGTTAGGCCCTGAGGCAAACGAAACTACCCTTTTACTGGTCAAAGTTAAAACAAATTTTATTTGATAGGAATCTTTAACAGCACTTTAAAATTTGGAACGTAGTTATACCGTGAATATCATGTCTAGAATGTAGTTACTTTTTTTAAAATTAAGAGGTTATTATTGTTAAACTTTAATCAACAACCTTAATGAAAAATGGTCCCTAATTAGTTGTCTTAACTTTATGTGTCGATAGAAGATTCGATTTAAAGTGGTCTAAAACTATGACAACTATATAAACCTGTTTATGCCCGAAGTCTAAACAACCATTGAAACTCTTTCTATTCAAACATCATTATTTTCTTCTGGTGTTCTATGAATCAGTTATCATGACTTAAAATGCTTTTTTATTTTACAAAAGCAACTCTTATATAATCTACTATAGATACAAGGAGCTCACAACAAGTCCTGAAGCATCACAAAGTGCTAAACGGTATTTTAGCAAGTTGCAGGAGGTTAATCAAATCCAATATATTTTTTAGGTTGTAGAAAACTAAATGCTTGTGCAATCTATATGCTTGGATTATAAATTTGTGGGTGCAAACTATGACCCTGTAGAAGCTAATTAAATGAAATTTTGTAATCTAATAATTCTTCAATAAATGGGTTAAAATATTGGCATGTGACCTTTTATTATTTGAATATCTTTCACAGTAAGTCATGGTTGAAGTTGGGTATTATTTTTATTTTTTTTGGTATGGCCTATGTAGCTGGTTCTCTTATTAATAAAAGGTTAGATGAATGACAATCACGTGATGCTACAAATGCTCTTTTATTTACTTTGATGTTGGAAAACATTGGTTCAAACAAGGAGATAAGTACTAGGTGTGTTACAAATGATCTTTTAATTGATGTAAGCAAGGAGATAAGTAGTATGTGTGTTACAAATTATCTTATAATTGCTGTAAATAAGGTGAAAATGACAAACTAATGGTTGCATGTTAAATGGAATTGAGTTACTTGATCACTCATCTACGGATGAAACTTAATGAATAATTATGTCTAGACTTGTATTTATTAATTTTTGTAGATTCATATACAATTATTAAGTTTGTTGACGTGTATACTATAGTGGTCAAGAAGTTGCTATTCTTGAATGGCGATATAGGTCTATTACATATATACTATATGTAGAATATCACACGAGCCGAATGGGCAAAAATCAAGTGAATATCATTCAGAAGATATTATTGTTGACAACGATTCACTCGAGGTGATTCAGTTACTTATTTCGGATCATGTTTTTGCCATCTTCAACTGGGCATGTACTAATACTTGCATTACCGTTGCTGTTTTAGGTGCTCACCCACAACCTGTTGCTGCTCCCAGTACTTTGTGTCAAAAATACCAAGGAAAATAGTAGCATTAGCGTGATTGTACTCGCTATCCACACATGTCTTGTTGAAATGAACCTGCAATTCAAGAGGCAGGTTATTTTTGTTGATCCTGGAGACAGATGTTACCAACAGTTGCCTATTCAAATAATCCATCCATACGCTTTGCAGCAAAGTTTGTTCATACATCAGTTAACAAACACCGTTTCTCTATTAACCGAGTCCTGGTGAGGCTTTCTAATCAAGCTCTAATGTAGCGCATGTATATGTTATAAAACTGTATTTCTTTTTCATACTCATTTTCCTGAGAATATCCTCTTTCATTTACTGCTCTAATGTGCACACATTGACACCAGGAAATGAGTTTTGCCACAGAAAATTGTGCATGATATTTCACATACGCTATATGTAAATAGTTAGACATGGTCCTACACTGGAAATATATAAAACAAATACGTGAAGCGTATCCTCCCTCTTTCTTTTCTCTTGAAGGGTTTTCTGACCTCAACGGGCAGACAAATGAATAGAAGCTTAACTTAGTGCATTAATTTGGTAGATGTACGCTACTAGGTCACCTCTCAAAATATCAGATACATGAACAATTTTTATTTGACAATGTTAAAAAGAGTAAAAAGCTACAACCAATAATACTGACAGAACAGGCTTTTACTCCTAATTAGGATTAGTAGCAAAGTCGGGCTGTATTCGTTTGGGTTTTTAGTAATCCATGCTTAAGACCAATGCATTTAGTAATTTAGGCCTTACGATCATTTTGTTTCTCTTTTAATCAGGATGTTGCGGTTAAAGTTTATTTCGGTAATTAGTACTGTGAGAAGGTTTTGCAGGACTACAATAAAGAGGTAAGTGGATTTAATCTCAGACTAAATGTTCAAAGTCACTTGATCGAGTTCGAATGCATAAGCATCTCTCTATTATAATCAGAACCTATTGCTCTGTTGGTCATTCTATTAAAATAATAACGTGATGTGATGCCTAATGTCGATAGGTGACGTGAAGACTGAATAGTCTGTAACTGTAGTAGCTGGTGTGGAACAAGGTAAGAATGTCTGTAAAACTATAATTTTATTTTCAATAAACTTGTATCTTTACTCCTATGAACTTTTTCAAGTCCACAACGAGGACCCACTTAATCAACTTTTTTAATGGTTTTTTATATGAAGATCAGTCAGTTTTGATACTGTTATTTAATCATTCTACTAACTGATTAACATGGTGTATAATGCCAACAGACGGCGTGAAACCTTAAGAGTCCGTAGCAGTGTAGCCGTAGTATCTGCCTTGGAACAAGGTAAGGAGCATCCATTATTCCATCATTCTATTATTTTTTTTCCTATTGTATCTTAAGGTAACATTTATGATACATGCATCTAAGGCTATCTGCATCCATCTTCGTTGTTAACTTTGGGACATGATAATCATATTATTAATTATTATCATCAATCAATTTCTTTAAAGTTATAAATAAATAATACGGTGTTTAACTGTCTATTGTCTAATGCCAACAGGCAGCGTGAAGCTTGAGTCTGTAGCTGAAGCAACTGAAGTGGAACAAGGTAAGGCACCGCCCATTAATCAACAACCTATTTAATTGTTCTTATATATATGGGACATATGATGTTGTCTATTGTTATAGAAAATATTGAGTTAACATTACACAAAAATAGAGTCCCTCCGATCCCACTTGCATCTGTTAGTTGTGGAAGGGAGGCAACAACCATCTTATAATTATTGGTTATTAAAACGTATACAAAGAATATTCTGTATAGCCATTCTCCAAGTTTTCTTAAAGCAATTGCTTTCACCCTAGCAAATGTGAGATGATGTGTAACGTTATTATTTTTTCATGTGTGGATATGCCTGGCTCGATTTATAAATGGCTACTTATACTCACTGGTACAGGATTTGTTTGGTTTTAGCATTCTAACAAGTTTGTTTGTAATGTTTATTGGCTACAGGGAAGGGAGAAAGAGCAGGAGGGATTGACTTTAAAAGCCATCGCCGATAAATTACGGAACCAGTTGTTTCTTTGGAGCTTAAAGATCAAGAATATTGCAAATATGAAGAACTCCAATTCAATAAACAATGAATGTTTAAAGAATTTTAGAATAATTTTCCAATTAGGACCCATGGGGTGAGGCTGGAGCCGACAATGTTGTTGAGTCTACTGGTATCTTCACCGCCGAGGACAAGGTGGCTGCCTATTTGAAGGTATACATGTTTGTATAGCTTAATTAATTAAGCTATACATGTTTGTATAGCTCAATAATTTTTTTATTTGTATTTTCGCCTTTTCAAAATAAATATATGAATTTAATGGTCATAATTACTGCTTAAGAAATTCTGGAAATTTCGAATGCTGGTGTATTGTGAGAAATGCAACATTACTTTGAAAAGTTGTGTTAGTATCTGGATATTATTTTGAAAAGTGTATCACGTGAAGACAACTCGTATATTTTCTCAGGATGCCATGATCCTAATTATAAAGGTGTTAACTGCATCAAGAAATTGTAATTGTTTTTCACGTTTTTAATACAAATTTTTATTAAAGCCTTTATTCTAAGATGGCATCAAAGCATGACAAGCCTACCTCTACAGAAGGAGGTCAGGTTAATCTTATGATTTCTTTATGATAGTAATCAATAATCTGCTGAACAAATACGGGTTACAAATGCTGTTGAAGAGGGATATATGTACCTTATATTAAGGTTTTCATGATAACTTCAAATTACCATTTTTCATTCTTGGGTTGTTTCTTTGCTCGGCTTATTGAATTCATTAAAACTCATATATGTACTAAACAACTCAGCCCCTAATAACAAAACATAGTTTTGTTTAGTGGTAATCACCCTCCTTTTATAGATGTGGTCACAAGTTCCAATCTTGCAATAGAGAAAACTTTTGCATCTTTTTATCTATGAACCCATATTACTTTAATAATGAGGGGTGATTCATTTGATCTAATAATAACTGATTTGAAATGAAGATTCAAATTTTAAATGGTCAAATGAGTAGCTAGAATGTAACATATTTTACCTGGTAATATCGATTGTTCATGTCTATCGGGAATACAATTATGATGCAGATAATTTGGCAAAGGTTGGGATTCATCGAGCATCTCCTCTATCTTTATGGAAGGCTTATTTGAGCCAAATAAGTGTCGTGTCTCAACAGAAGTTCTTCACCAGAAATATATGTGGATTGCATTTAGAAATAATACTAATATTGGCTCTTAATATATTACTTTTTTATAATTGATGTCATTTGAAAAATATTGAAGAGTAAATTAATGCGACTAGGGGTGTTAGTTCTTCTAAATTTAAATGTTTCAAATATCATAAATAATTTGGTTCGGGGTGTTAGTTTAGCTTGTTTAGAAGGGCTTATTATAGATGTTTATTTAAGCTACTTTAGAGGGTAATAAAAGTTTCAGGAAATTTGTTATTTCAAATGTTAATTATTGTCTTCTAAAATTGACTTTGTACCCATGAACTTATATACTACAATTGTTTTTATAAAATGCCAAAGAAAAACAACTATAAAGAATTATAATAGGAAGTAATTATTACGAAAGGATCATGAGCACTTGCAAAAGAATTTATGATGTCTCTAAAGTAATCTGTAAAAAGAACAAAAATAATATTGTATTTTGACGTCAACGAAAGGGTTATGTCTGGAGAAAAGTATTTTGTATGGACTTGCGTTTTGTGAAACTTGGTTTTGCAATGCCAATTAATAAAAGTCTATGCCAAAGCAAAATAAATAACAAACATTGTATACAAGAAGCTTCTACTTCCGGCAATATTGGCAACATTACTACAATCAAAGCACTATTTTCTGCTTAGGATTTGAGTGAACAAGATCTGGAAGTTCAATCACATATAAATATGTATTTCTTGCATCTAATAATTATTAACCGAACATTATATTATATAATGCATTACATATTACAAAATAAGTGTGAATTAACTAACTAATCATAACGATGGAAAACTATAGTTCGGTCGTTTAATGTATAATATATCATGGGTGTAAATGAATTCATTCTATATGTACTTTTGACACTGACCCTTCTCTAGACCCATACTGTTGACCTCGCTTGAGTAGTAGATTTAGACCTATCGACTAAACCACATTCATTGAGATAGATTCAACAAGTATTAGAACATTCAGCGAGAATTAATACACTAATGCACTAAGAAGCAAATGGGCTCATTAGATTGAATGTTTACCTGGTAACCAACTCTTTGTGATTTCGGGTGTGATGTTTCTACAAAAATAAAAGCATTGTTTTTTTAAGCATAAGAAGAAAGAAAAACATCATTTTTTTACTATGAGCTAAAAGATGATTAAATTAAATGCTTTTTTGTTTGGGATGAATTTTGATTGCAGGGTTGATAAGCTAAAGAAGAGACTTGGACAAGAAGAGCATGTACATATATAGAGTACGTGAAAGAGCTTTTAGTAGACGTTTTGTAACTTTGCCTCATCTTCATGTATTTAGAGAAGAGTAAACTCCAAAATACATCCCTGTGGTTTGCTCAATTTCGCACTATACATCCCTCCCGAAAAAGTTGCAACATACACATCCCTCCGTTAGTAAAAGTCAAACACAATACATCCACGAGGACGAACGGTGCAAAGATTGTGTCTTTAAATTGGACACGTGGTAGTTATCTCTTTTTAAGCAAGGGTAATTTAGTCTTTTTAAGACCCGCACAATGTTTGCATATTCTTGATTTGTGTTCATATTAAAACAGACTCAAACCAAAACACATATCCACCTTGATTTGTGTTCATATTAAGCAAGGGTAATTGTGTTCATATTCTTGATTTGTGTTCATATTACAATCTCAATGTCAAACCCAGAACAAAAACTAAAGTATAATTAGAATCCAAAATCAAACATAAACTGTCTTCAAACCCAATATAAAACCCATTCACATATTTGTTGAGGTTAAAGGTTTACAGATCTGTACAATCACCCAACCCCATTTCCAAAACCCTAATCACCTTCTTCAACATCTCAAAACCCTAATCACCTTCTTCTTCACCATCACCAACAAAAATGTCACTCTCATCCTACATTTCGAGACTCAAAAAACTCACAAACCCCGTAATAACCCAACCCCTTTTCCAAATCCGTACAATCACCCAATCCAAACCCTCATTTCGTGAACTCAAAACTCATCTCAAATCCGAACAAGACCCACTAAAGCTCGCATCTTTATTCTCAAAATCACTCACAAAATCAACTCACAAAATCAAGATAAGAAAGAGACCGTGTTTTTCTTTGATGGTTGGGTAACAAGAGAAAACACAAATCCAATTTCTTTGATGAATTTTCGAACCAAGAGGATTGTTTTTCTTTGATGGTTCGAAATTGGACCGTGTTTTTCTTTGATGAATTTTCAAACCAAGAGGATTGTTTGGATTTCTTTGATGGCTGGGTAACAAGAAATTAGAACCAAGAGGATTGTTTGGAAATCGAACCAAGAGGATTGTTTATGATTTGTGGTCTAGATCTGGATTTTTGGTTTGGATTTGTGTTTGTGTTTCGAGTCTTGGTTTAATTACTATAGTTGTTATTAACAAATATGTGTTTGTGGTTTGGATTTGTGTTTTTGATTTGTGTTTATGATTTGTGGTCTGGATCTCGATTTGTGGTTTGGATTTGTGTTAGTGTTCTTGATTTGTGTTTATGGTGGGTTTCATACATAGTGAAAGAAAGAGTTGGTGAAGTAGATTGAACTATAAAATGACACAAATAACCTTATTTAACTGCCACGTATCCAAGTTAACGACACGATGTTTGCACCGTTCGTCCTCGTGGATGTATTGTGTTTGAGATTTACTAACGGAGGGATGTATTTGTTGCAACTTTTTCGAGAGGGATGTATGGTGCGAAATTGGGCAAAGCACAGGGATGTATTTTGAAGTTTACTCTTTAGAGAAATAAATTGTTAGTCGGAAGCAAGGTTTGTATTAGGAACCTGTTCGTGTATATTTGAATTGTGTAAAAATTATATACTATGTTGTTACAAATAATTTTGTAAATTTTTATTGTTCTATAAATGTAAACTTTTATTTATTTTTATTGTTAACGCATTCAATATAAAAATTGGTACGTTTATATCTTATTTTTTGTTAACTTATTTAATTCAACGATACTCATAAGCCTCAAGTATTTTTTTCATTGTTAACGCATTAAAAATACAAGTTCATCTTATTATTCTTTAATTAATACATTCAAACAATATTTATAAGTCATGACCACCCATCGGAGAGAAACACCATAAACAACAATTAAACATTCACTTACCTAAAAAAAAGAAAAAAAACATCTACATAATCCTTAAAAAAAATCTAAATTATATAAAAAATTTAAAATGTATGTCGACCTAACATTTCGAAAAAATATTTAACAAAAATATTTAAAGTCAAAGTAGAGAAAGAAAGACCGAAAAAGTTAAAAGGGGACTATAATTTTAAAACGGAGGTAGTAACATCCAAAAAATTAATTAACCTCCCAATCCATAAATATGAATTTAAATTAACTAATACCATCAAAAGAATAATTATAAATCATGTATGTATCTTTATTAATACATAAATTATAACTGTAAAAGATCACTAATATACATGACTAAATTAAAATGTAAATTACAAGTCATGCCCGTCCATCGGGCGGGCTTAGAAACTAGTATATATATATATATATATATATATATATATATATATATATATATATATATATATATATATATATATATATATATATATGTATGTATATATATTATGTTAATGCATTTTCATATACAAGTAATTTATGTGTGTTTTCTATTGATGTAGCTCACATATGCGAATTGATTCAAGAAAATGTGCACGAGCATATATGTAAAGAAACATTTAAATGGTTAAATGATACTTTTTAGCGTGATTAGTTTATGTAAACATGCAACTTGAACAATAAATATAAAAGAAAAAGTACATAATTTTTGCTCGAACCCATTTGTAAATCAATAAAATTAAGTTTAAGACATAATAGTGGAGTCCGAAGGTTTATGAATTATTAATAGTGTGTTAATTAATATTCATTTGCTTAGCTATTTAGAATTGAATTTATTGATAAAATTTATTAATATTAGTTAGACTTTAATGTTAATTTTCAGTGAAATTAGTTGTACAATAAAATGAGATGAATCTAAAAAGGTTTGTAATGATTTTTATACAGTTTATGTGGCATTATTATATATACATTATTACACAAACTTTAACTTACAAACTTAATAAAGAAAATATTTAACGCACATTAAATTATAACCAATTAGATAGACCCCGTGTCCTTCATATTACCATGCAAAACCATCTAATAGACAAATATTGTAGGGCTAAGTAATACACCAAAAGAAACATAGTCATTTTTTTTATCATGCAAATAAGTAATAGGCTAAAAGTAACAAAACCATCACAACTTAATAACTAAAAGCCCATTTATAAAATATAACACCACAAAACCAAAACAACATCAAAAAATTTTAAATTTTTATACAAGAAAGTCAAAACTTTTTCATACAACATACTAAAAAATAATTAAGCATACACTCACCAATACACAGAAAGAATACGCTATTAACAATTAGATTCGAAGCCTGTGCGTAGCACGGGTTCTGCATGCCTCGTCCTATTTATATAGCTAACCCAAAAATATGAAAGCAATTTTATCTCCTCAATAAGTGTAATCGTAGGCATATTTTTGTTTGAGTCGTTTCATCGTTGTCATTTATACGTTGCCGTAACTCTATTTCTGATTTATATAGTTAGTTTTTTTTACTATTGATCGATGATATTCGAACTTAAATTTTTCGTCAAACTTAATAGTACATACATTAGTACTGAAAGCGTATAACTTAATAGTCATTGGGAAGATTTTAGAGCTTATTATGATGGAAAGATCTCGTTACGGTTTACACCTCAATGTTGATAAAACTTAGGTTTTTTGGCCAAAGGAAGACCCTAGAAGCAGGCTTGTGGGTGTTTTTCCCCCTAATATTTCTCGACCTTTGCACGGTGTTAAATTACTGGGTTGGCCTACTAGTGTGGACTTTGAGTTTAGTTGTGAGCTTGTTATGAAAAGAATTGCTAAAACCATTGAGCTTATGGATGCTGTTGCTAAGCTTAATGATCCTCAGTGTGAGTTATTGCTCCTTCATGCATGTGCTGGTATTTCCATGTTATATTTTTCTATGCCTACATATTCTCCATGAGTCTTTGAGTGTGCTTAGGTTTCATTTGATGCGGCACTTCGTTCTTCTTTAGAGCGTATTGTCATTGCTTCTGGACATGGTTTTGGTGATTGGTAGTGGAACCTTGCCACCTTACCCTTTGCTTTTGGGGGGCTTGGTGAATATTCTGCAGGTGATGTCTTGAACTATGCATTCCTTGCTTCTAGACTTCAATTTACTAGCTCACAGGCTAAGCTTCTCCAACATTCTGGTATTGTGACTTCTGGGCTTTCCTTTGATGATGCCTTATGTACTTTTAATGCGACAATGGAGATTGACCTTTTGTGTAAGCCAAGTGAGATCGTTGCCCCCAAACTCATGAAGAAATTGGCAAATATACATTTCACACGTGTTACCAAAATGGTTGAATCCTCCTTTTGCCTATCTTCTCGACAGATGGCGCTATTGTTACACCCCAAAATCGGGTTTTTAAGTATTAAATAATGATAAAGTGCCTTGAAATATTTTAACCAAGACTTTATATGTTTGAAGTAGGGGTGAGCATCGGTCCAGGACCGGACCAGATCGAACCGACAAGACCGAGGACCGAATTAGCCAAAAAGCCAAGACCGAAGACCTGGCCGAATGTGGTCGGTCCGCTCCGGTCCGATATCGGTCGGTCCGGTCCAACAAGGCCAAATAATTGGTTTATGGTCCGGACCGGACCGAGGACCAAATTAGCCAAAAAGCCAAGACCGAGGACCGGACCGAATGTGGTCAGTCCAGTCCGGTCTCAGTCGGTCCTTCGATCGGTCCGGTCCGTTCGGGTCGTTTGCTCAGCCTTAGTTTGAAGGTCTAATATGATTGGTTAGTTAAATTGTGGTAAATTGAAAGTCAAACCCGTTAGTCAAACTATAAGTCAAGATATTATGTAAATAGTTTTAGAAAGTATTATGTGTCACAAAGATAAGAGAAAAGAACTTGAGGGACCTAATTTGTCAGAATCCCAAACTGGCACTCGAACCAACTTGTTTTAGTACTAGAACCAACTTGTTCTAGTATACATGAACTATTCTTGCCAAAACCTCAAACTGGCACTAGAACCAACTTGTTCTAGTACCTTGACTAAATTGTTATAGCACTTAAGGGATCAAAAGTGCCATTTGGAGAATAGCTTTTTTGTGAAGAAAGTTGTGACTAGAAATATCCAGGTTTTACACATTTCATTATTATCCATAAGTGTGTTTTGTGTGTGAGGTACGAACTAAGAAAAAGATGAGGGAAAAGGTGAAGTCTTTCTAGTGTTCTCAAGTGATGACTAAGGTGCCAAATTAAGAGTTTAAGGCCTTAGTTAATCTTCTATGCAAGTAAGTGGTGTTAATTAGTGCTAAGTTATGAATTGAGAAATTAGGGTTTATGAACCCTAATTTGGGGAATTGGGTAAAAGATGATTTTAAGCTAATTAATAATAATAATTATAAGATAAGTTTTATTGTTTTAAAGTTAATAATTTTATGGGTTAACTATCATATGATCAATATATGATTATATGATAATTAGAAGTGTTAAGAAGTGAGCTATGGTTGTATTAACCATTGTTATAGTAGTTTGACTAAGTGTATATATTGATATGATTTTGACCTAGATTGCAAAGTGTGAAGGATGATGATGATGTTAATGACAGCTTAGCTTGGATTCAAGGTAAGTAAATGGTTATGACATGAGATTATCTTGATTTATTCATATATGTGTTATATGGAAGATGATAGTGAAGGTTTATGAAGCATTTGGCTTAGTATGCTTGGATTAAGAATAGTTTAAGGCTAGTTTGGCAAGACTACCCAAAGTTTTGGTTAAGTCTATTGTAATTTATGTAAGGTATATAAGAATTATGTTTGATTGATGTTATGTGCATTTAGTGTGATGTGCAAGTATTGATGAAAGTATTTTTATGGACTAATGTGATGTGAATGATGCTTATGTGATTAATGATGTATAATATCATGTGATTATCCTTTTTACTTACTAAGCGTAATTCTTACGATTTAGTTGTATAACCGTTTTGTAGGTACTTTTATGAAGAAGGCAAAGTCTTAGTAAAGACATAGGAACTGGGTACGGGTTGAAAGTGGTAAGATATGAGTAATTGTGATAGATACCGAGCTCGAAATAATGTTGAACCCCCAAGCTTTGTAAATAGTTTGTGATGTTGTTTTGTAGTGTTAAATTCCAGTTTTAAAGTATGTAAATGAGCTATGCTCAAGTTGTATTGAAAATGGGTCAAAAAGGGGTGTTTGGCAAAACACCTGTAGCTTTGTAAAGTGTATGTCATGGGTCGTTTAGACCATAAATGATTATGAAAATTATGTAATATGTTGAGTTTATAATTTCTGGAAAATTTTGTTAATTGTCGAGTTATAGAAGTTGTTTTTTTGAAAAATGGGTCAAAAGTAAATAAAATGAATATGCAGAAAAAGGGGTGTTTGAGACAGCAAGTAATGCAGAAAATGAGTCATGTTAGAAAAATCATCACTGGTACAAAAAGTTGTATTGGTCACGCTAAAAATGTGTGACGATATACATATAGTCACACACGTTTTTTTCGTTGTGTGTCACCATAGGTCACGCCACCGTAGGTGGCATATGGTCACATTGTTGAGTTCGTGGCCTTTTCCATCGAAAAAGAGTGACCAAAACCCCGAATATGTGTGACAAATTAGGCACAAGTTTTGTTGGATTAGTCATTATTAGTGACCGTAAACACCTTATAGTCACACGAATGTTTTTTTAGAGTAACTATTGTTCGTCCTTTGGCCACATAAATATATAATATATGTGACATTTGAGATGATATATTCAAGTAAATGTGTATTTTGTGTGACTATTTTCCGTCCTGTGGCCACATGAATATACAATAAATGTGACGTTTGTGATGATTTAGTCACATAATGGGTGTTATTTTTTTGGAGTTAGTCACATACAATTTAACACAATGTGGCCAAAAGTGTTAATAAGTGTGACCATATGCTGTTTAAAATGAATAAATGTGTATTTTGTGTGACTATTGATCATCCAATGGCCACATGAATTTTATGTTTGCGTGGCCTTTTGTAATATTTAGTCACACGAAGCATGTTTCTTTTGGGTATTTAGTCACATACAATTAAGCAAACAGTGGCCAAAAGCGTTAATAAGTGTGACCATATGCTGTTTAAAATGTAGAAATGTGTATATAGTGTGACTATTGATCATCCAATGGCCACATGAAGTTTATGTTTGTGTGGCATTTTGTAATATTTAGTCACACAAAACATGTTTCTTTTGGGTATTTAGTCACATAAAATTAAGCATCAAGTGGCCAAAAGTGATAATAAATGTGACCATATGCTGTTTAAAATGAAAAAATTGTGTATTTTGTGTGACTATTGATCATCCAATAGCCACATGAATTTTATGTTTGTGTGGCCTTTTGTAATATTGATCATCAAACAGTGACCAAAGTATTACTATTGATCAGCAAACAATGACCAAAGTGTTACATGAATTTTATGTTTGTGTGGCCTTTTGTAATTTTATGTTTATGTGGCCTTGTGTATTTTGTGTGACTATTGATCATCAAACAGTGACCAAAGTGTTAATAAGTGTGACTATATGCATCTTTGAGTTACATTTAAAAAATCAATATATATCAAAACAATTCAAATATATATCAAAACAAATTCAAATACAATAAAATTGAAATGTATATAACTGAACCAAATATAAAATTGGACATCCTTTTATACACCAAGGAGTCCTAGTCGGCTTACAATAGTTTCCTAAGTATCTATAATCTTCTCCATAAGCAACTAGCAACTTCGAGCAGTCTTAATCTCTGAGCAGTACCAACTTTCACTAGCAGTAGTAACTTTTGTACTAGCAGTAGTAATTACTTTTGCACATCTTCTTTGAAGCTCATGAGCAGAACTAAATCCATCTAAGCAATATTAACACAAACATGATCAGCAGTAATTCAAACAACATCATGAAGACTTTTAATCCAAAACAATGAACATAATAATAAAATTTGCAGTTAAACTTACAAGTTTTTCTCCCATTGATCTAATCTCATCATCTGGATATAAAAGCCTTGAAAACGTAGACTGCTGCTTATCAACAATAACCACATCAGGATTAGAGCAGAACTAGAACATGTCAAAGCTCACAACATAACAGAACTAGATGAGCATACTGGAATAAAGTTCTTGATTAGATTTTAGAAAACCTTCCTCTGTAAAAAGTATGTGGTTATATATATTGTTGACGGGTGCATCTATTTCTTGACATTTGACTGACACACTATTGCCTTGTCTTTTGTCAGGTGCATCTAGTTTGTTAAGCGCTACTAGTTCAAATATCTGCTGTTTTGTGGTTTTGAGTCCTTGATTCGCCACTGATTCAACTATCTGCTTTGGTGGTTTTGAGTCGCTTGATGCGCCACTGGTTCAACTATCTGCTTTGGTAGTTTTGAGTCGCTTGATGCGCCACTGGTTCAACTATCTGCACAAACACGATAGGAATAAAATGCATATCAGATCTTGTAACTTTGTCCCAACCACCCAATTAAAAATGGAAAAAATAAGCTGAAAAAATCAAATAGACCAACGTGACTACTTGATTAGAAACAGCTATATTTTTTGATAATCATATCTTGGTCTATTTCCGATTTTAGGCTTTCTTACAATCGATTCTGCATCTTTTATTTGTAACTTTTATTCAACCTTCCAAAGCTACATACATTTCAGATTATTTTTTTCAAACTAGAAAAAAGTAAAGATTTCAAAGTAGCATTTGCTTTTGGCCAGTTTGGTTATGGTCAATCTAGTTTTTAAATCAGTCCCTGCATAATGGGTGCTTAAAAACATCTAAAAGATGAATTCAAAGATAAAAAACCATTTCAGATGTGAATGCATTTTCAAAAATAATAAAAGATAATACCACATAAAAATGGCGGGTTGGGTAACATGTCAGGAAAGACATTTCGAGTTGTTTTGCAACCTGATGATGTATTAATAAATTAAGGACTAAGATATGCACCAGATAAAGATGCATGAATGCATCAGAAGTGTGTAATCAGGTATTCACAAAAAATCTTGTCATTATAAGATAGCAAGGCGGTATATGAACCTTGAGATTGTTTCAAAGCTTCATTGACAGCATCATTGATATGGCGAAAAATGAGCCATTTTTAGGGGGTCATTTAAGCCCGAATTCGAATTTATTTGATCAAATATTGCCCTAAATCGTTCCTTTTGTGATTTTAGGTACTTTTGGAGTGAATTCTGGAAAAGGAATCATTTTGGACGTTTTTTGAGCATAAAAGTGAAGAAAATGGCAAACTCTTAATTTTCCTTGCTGGGAACAGTACTTGACGGCGTCAAGAGCATTCATGTGACGGCGTCAAGAGTAAAAGTGGTGACGGCCCAGAAGAAACGTGACGGCGTCACCCAAGGCCGTCACGTGTTAACTTGTCAAAACTTGCGCGCGGAGTAGCTGATATTGTTTTGGTCATAACTTTTGCATACGAAATCGGATTTAGGTGATTCAAAAGCGCACGCGAAGAGGACGAAAATATCTAAAATTTGGCGAAAAAGGCTTCTTGACGCCGTCATTCCTTAGAGGTGACGCCGTCAGATCGGTGCGGACAGAAAACTGCCTATAAATATAACTTCATAACTTCATTATTTGTAAGCCCTAAACCCTAAGGTCGATTCCTGGGTTTAGGTAGGTGTTTTTCCAGCAACTTAGAGGGTTTCAATCACTCCATAAACATCATGTATTGGTTTGATGATTCTATCTCAATTATGTCTTTCATTATTATTGTTGATTGTCCTTCTTTGATTATGTTTTGCTATTTCACCTTGTGTCTACTTATGATTATGTGAAACTTATATATAATTGATTAGATCTTATTGATTCCTTGTTGATGTTTGTGTCTGTCTTCATCAATTAGGGTGTGACACTTCGATAGGTCTAATTGATTTAGCTTATAATTCTTGTTTCCTATTGTCTCTTGTTTAATTGAATGAATTCAATGTTAGGCTTAAGAAAACTGGCAGATCTCCATTGTGTAACTTGCTTGAACGTCTTAAGAAACATGAACCGATGTGTACTAGGTTTTTATGGTTGTATTTAATGCATGAGCGAATTCTAGTGATCCCATGTTAGGAGCTTCTTAGCCGGCTCGACATAGGAGTGAAGTAGGAGCTTATAGGATTGGGGAAGTAAGTACGCCACCCCATGAATGGTATTCAGGAATACAACCCGTCAATTAAAACAAGGTGTGACAATTCAATAGGTAGAATTGGATAGCTAGCAAGGAGTAACATATCATAGGTAGACATGCTACAATTATCTTGTAGAACCTTAGTTTAGTTTTCTTGCACATTAGTTTAATTAGTAGCTTTTGGGTTAGTTGATTAGTAACTAATTCCGCCCTCCTTCCAATACCCGAGATTTTTACTTGCTTTTCATAAAATATAAAAATACAAAAAGAATCATCCTTCACCTTTAGACCTAGTTAGATTAATTTCAATCCTAACGACACTATTCCTGAGTTGAACGATCAATCCCCCGGTACTTGTCACTATACTATACTATAACGATCAGGTACACTGCCTGGTGAGGGTTGTAAGCTTCTCGAGATCCCTTGAGAGGTAAAGCCTGGTGCAATTCCCACGCATCAAGTTTTTGGTGCCCCAGCCCGGGGAATAGTTATTGTTTAGAGTGAAATTTATTTTGATTAGGTCTACTCATTAGATTCCTTTTTAGTGAGATTTTTATTTTCTTTTTATTAGCTTTCTCGTAGTCTATCTGTTCTTTGTGTATTTGTTCGTAGAAACCTTTCCATTGACTCTTCCGTTCACCATTATGGAGAATGTGAATCCACCATACTACCAACCACGAAACCCATTCACTCCTAATGACATCTTGATGTTCAACCAATATCGAGATGAACCTATCTATGATGCATGGACTCGTTTTAAAAATTTACTACGAATAGTACCTCTTCATGGTTTCGATCTATGGTACCTAACTCAAATCTTTTACTATAGTGTCCACCCGTATTACCAAAGGTACATTGATGATTTTGCCAATGGGGACCTTAGGGAATTAAATGCTGAAGAAGCATGGGATGCCATAGAAGATTGTGCCCAATATTATTATAGAGTAGACAACCCGACAAACAACATAACAAATCAATTGACAACAAATTTGAAGGATCATGAAACAAGTTTGTTAGGTGATGAATATGCTCATGTTGAGATACCTAAGTGGATGGCGCCCAATATCATAGTACAAAAGAAACACATAGGTAATCTAGATACAATGGAGGATGAGGTGGATAATCCAAGCCCACAAAGTACCCCACAAGTCCTACCATCATTTGAGGCACATACACCGCCCGTGACTTACCCGAAAGAAGTAGAAGAGACTTTAGGAATCCCAATAGAGGTAGAGCCCTTAGACCAAGCACCACTTGAGGATATAGGTTTGAATACTTGTAGTGATAACCTTACTCCTAGTTCTAGGGAATTTCCAAATGTTGATGAACCGGAACCTCAACCTTTACACAACTTTCCATCCTTAGATATACATCTAGGAGACAAAAGAGGAACCGACCCACCCATCAACCAATATTATCCGGGTAGTTTTAGGATGAAGGAAGCCATTCACTCACCCCCTTCACCTCACGTGGCATATTTCCACCCTAAGGGTGTGTATCGCTACTTCCACCCGCACTTAATCCTAAGTGTAGGAAAAACCTCCCCTATTTCCGTTAAATAAGGGTAGAGTCAGGCTCGTGACTCGAACAAAAACAAGCGCTTGTTGGGAGGCAACCCAACCCATGTTTTTAATTGTTTGATGTTTTTATTTTATTTGTTTGTTTGTGTCATATATCCTTAATCATAGTTGTTTAATTTTCATGTTTCGAATAATTTGTGAAAATGCTTTATTTTGTTTTTAACCTCGTCTTAATTGCATATAAAGGTACTTTACAAAAAGATAAGTGTAGGGAAATTTATATCTTTTTAAAAAGAACTAAATTTGAACATGAAAACTTCACAATTCATGATTAGCATATATTCTATCTTGTTTGTGTGTCAATAATTGTGGATATGTTTTATGAGTTCCTATTTGTAATTCAGTCCACAGGTATCCTATCCTTTTGTTGCTTTGTCTTTTTTCTATTTCTAAGTCTGGAATTACATCTAGTTGTGATTTTTGTTCGGTTTGATGCTTTGGTTTTTGTGTTTGTTGATTACAGGACAAGAAGATGATTTATATTTCTGGAGGGAAGCTTTCAACGTTCATCTTCTTGGAGGTAGATTTAACCATGTTGTCACATTATCCACGGTGAACGAATCAGGAGAGTATTAGTTTCTTTCATTCTTATTTATTTTTACTTTTACATCTTTTATCTAGAACATTCGGGACAATGTTCGGTTTAAGTGTAGGGAGGGTATATTAGAAACTATTACTCCATTTGGTTTTTGTTTTGTTTGATAGTGAATGTGTAATAAAACTAAGAGAAATATTTGTTAGAGCAATTTTAGCACCAAATTTAAATTTTTTTGCAACACATAGGAGTGAAACTTTAGTCTTAAAAAGCGTCTCATGCATAGGAATTGTATGACTAGCACAAAAACCATACCACTCAAAAATTTCCACCCCCAAAATGTGAGGTTCGCCTTTGGATCTTTAGGAAAAAGCATTCATTGTTGGTGCTTATGAGTGTGCCGGTAGCATTTAGATTCTAGAACTTGTGATAGCGATGCATCCCGAGACCGCTAGTGAGACTACATTCGTGTAGTTAGGATTTACTACATGATAAGAGGCATTAGGATAACCCTTGTTCTACACCTGTAATATAATTACATTGACTTCATAGGTCAAGTAATTCTCCCACACCTTTGCGTTGTACTCATTTTTAGTACACGATACCCCTAGTACACCCCTCCGAGCCTATCTTTTCGTTTCCAACTTTAAGCATTTTACTTAAAGGAAGAATTTGTTTACAATCCACCCCAAATGTGCAACCAAATCGCCTTAGCCTTCCCTGTATGCACTCATCTTTAGTGCATTATTGTTAATTGTTTAAACCCTTTATTAGTTGTTTAATTGATTACATGGTTGCTAAGTCGAGTCATATCTTGTACATATTGTTTTGGGACAATTGGGACTCATGGGTAAAGTACTTGTGTTATGGAGTAATGGGGAAGAACATCATATATTACCCCTATATGTGTGTTAATATTTAAAAGTACTCCAAGTGTTTTGATTATCTTGATTCGAGTCATTAGAATAGTTGATTGTAAAGTATGTAAAAGTTCAATTGTAGGGAGGAAACGAGCTCGCTTTGATGTATTATTTTGGATGGTAGAGTAAAAGTGTATGCAAAAAAAATAAAAAAATAAAAAATCGAAAAAATAATAATAATAAAAAATGAAAAGAAAAGAAAAGAAAAGAAAAAAAATAAAAAAAGAAAAGAGAAAAACATACGGGCTACCATCTGTTTCTTTTATTTATGTTTAAGTCAAATAGTGTCTTGAAGATCCAAGAGTCGTAGTTAGTTTAAGTTGAGTCAAGTCTTGGCTTAGCAACGCCTCATTGTACATGTAGTTAACTAAGATAATTGACTTGCCACCAGTAAAATATCCGTTTATCCAACAAAACCGTGTTTTCCATATCCCCTACACCCAACATTATAACCCTTTAAAAGACCTCTTTGATAGTTTATCCTAGGTGTTTACACCAAGTGGTGGAGGTTTGATCCTTTCCCAAGCCTATGGTAATCTATTTGCTATGACAGGTAGAGAGTGATATTTCTCCATTTCCAATTATGACATATAAATTTACAACACCCGAGAGATGAGAGTATCCAAATACTTAATGTGAGGTGCTAGTGTATAATTTCCGTGCTTGTTTTGACTAAGGCGGAATGATCATTTGTTGTAATTACATTTATATTAGTGTTAAATGACCCCTAACTTGTATTTTTATTGGTGGAAAAGCTCATTTGCTTGAGGACAAGCAAATCCCAAGTGTAGGGATATATGATAAGGCAAAAAATGAGCCATTTTTAGGGGGTCATTTAAGCACGAATTCGAATTTATTTGATCAAATATTTCCCTAAATCGTTCCTTTTGTGATTTTAGGTACTTTTAGAGTGAATTCTGAAAAAGGAAGCATTTTGGACGTTTTTTGAGCATAAAAGTGAAGAAAATGGCAAAGTCTAAATTTTCCTTGCTGGGAACAGTACCTGACAGTGTCAAGAGCATTCATGTAACGGCGTCAAGAGTAAAAGTGGTGACGGCCCAGAAGAAACGTGACGGCGTCACCCAAGGCCGTCACGTGTTAACTTGTCAAAACTTGCGTGCGGAGTAGCTGATATTGTTTTGGTCATAACTTTTGCATACGAACTCGGATTTAGGTGATTCAAAAGCCCACGCAAAGAGGACGAAAATATCTACAATTTGGTGAAAAAGGCTTCTTGACGCCGTCAATCCTTAGAGGTGACGCCGTCAGATCGGTGCGGACAGAAAACTGCCTATAAATATAACTTCATAACTTCATTATTTGTAAGCCCTAAACCCTAAGGTCGATTCCTGGGTTTAGGTAGGTGTTTTTCCAGCAACTTAGAGGGTTTCAATCACTCCGTAAACATCATGTATTGGTTTGATGATTCTATCTCAGTTATGTCTTTCATTATTATTGTTGATTGTCCTTCTTTGATTATGTTTTGCTAATTCACCTTGTGTCTACTTATGATTATGTGAAACTTGTATATAATTGATTAGATCTTATTGATTCCTTGTTGATGTTTGTGTCTATCTTCATCAATTAGGGTGTGACACTTCGATAGGTCTAATTGGTTTAGCTTATAATTCTTGTTTCATATTGTCTCTTGTTTAATTGATTGAATTCAATGTTAGGCTTAAGAAAACTTGCAGATCTCTATTGTGTAACTTGCTTGAACGTCTTAAGAAACATGAACCGATGTGTACTAGGTTTTTATGGTTGTATTTAATGCATGAGCGAATTCTAGTGATCCCATGTTAGGAGTTTCTTAGCCGGCTCGACATAGGAGTGAAGTAGGAGCTTATAGGATTGGGGAAGTAAGTACGCCACCCCATGAATGGTATTCAGGAATACAACCCGTCAATTAAAACAAGGTGTGACAATTCAATAGGTAGAATTGGATAGCTAGCAAGGTGTAACATATCATAGGTAGACATGCTTCAATTATCTTGTAGAACCTTAGTTTAGTTTTCTTGCACATTAGTTTAATTAGTAGCTTTTGGGTTAGTTGATTAGCAACTAATTCCGCCCTCCTTCCAATACCCGAGATTTTTACTTGCTTTTCATATAATATAAAAATACAAAAAGAATCATCCATCACCTTTAGACCTAGTTAGATTAATTTCAATCCTAACGACACTATTCCTGAGTTGAACGATCAATCCCCCACTACTTGTCACTATATTATACTACAACGATCAGGTACACTGCCTGGTGGGGGTTGTAAGCTTCTCGAGATCCCTTGAGAGGTAAAGCCTGGTGCAATTCCCACGCATCAATCATCAACCCGATTTAATATCTGCACACATTACATATAGCTTTAGTGAAATCAAAATCAAGGAGCTTGAACCACGTAGCTCAATAACCATGTAAAAGCAAAGTACCAATCAAGAACATGGCAAGGTTGGAGTGTTCCTCGCTAGTAATTAGGATCAACCAAACCGATGAACTGAATACAGAGCCGGACTGGACAGCCAAACATAGTGAGCTGAATACCGAGCCGGACTGGACCGCCAAACATGTCATTGGATCGGGCCTTAGCGGTGGTCTTGGTGCAAGTGTTGTGGTGGTGCGAGCGGTGGCGTTGGTGAGGAGAGTGTTGAGGAGATAGAAGAAGACCAGATCTAGATTTTGTGGATATTAATTGGGAACGAGTATTGAAAAACATGGGCGGGTCAATGAAATATTTGGGTGGAGGGCAATTTAAATTTGGGGAAAATTTTAAGCGGGTTGAGGAAAAGTTAAAATTTGGGATGGAGTATTGAAGCTCAAGCCTATCAAATGAAGTTAAATATTTAATGAGTTGAGCTCAACCTTATAAAAGTTCGACTCGAGTTATTGTTGAGTTTTCGAGCTTGTAAATGATATAGCATATGTTTTTTTATATATTTTGTATGTAAGCGTACTAAGTGTAAATAGTTAATTATAAATGTATCGAGCATGGTTGTCAGGATCCCGATCCTGATCTTAGGATCTTACAATTTTATGATACTGCAAAGCAAAAACGATCCAGATCTTATGTAGGATCTTTGAAAGCTTAAGATCGTATAGGAACCCGATCATGACCATAGGATCTTAGGATCTAATCCGATCCGATCTTACTTTTCTCGAACTAGCAAACTAAAAAACTACAAATTTATGAATTGTGTTTTGTAAAATTGAAAAAACAAAATGTTATAATCTTCTTATACATTTCATAACCATAATTTAGGACAACATTTTTATGAAACATTTATATAATTTTGTGTTTATGTATATAATAATTTATAAATTTGTATAATATTACAAAGGATACTTAAAAAATGCATTATGGTAGGATCTTAAGATCCCGATCCGATCTTACGACCTCGATCTTGCAAAGACAAAATCGATCCTCAGTAGGATATGATCCCGATCTTGAAAACCTTGGTATCAAGATTTTCGAGCCGAAGGTGAACCGAATTCGATTATTAGATTATATTTCAATTTTAATTTGTGTAAGACGACACACCTTTACAAATAAACCGAGCTTTTCGAGTGCTCAAGCTCAAAGCGAGTTCAAACTTTCTCGATCCCGGATAACATGATCGGGAGGTCCTTGCATACTTGCATCTTATTAGTGTCTGTGTCAAACGGTATACACCTACCAAGCCGGTGTAACCCATGCATGACCGCCTTTAATAACTTCAAATACAATTCATATAACATTAAATTCACACTATATATAACTAATATATACCTACCAAGCCGGTGCAACCCATGCATGACCGGTGATAATGGCTAATTCACATGGGTCATGTGTCATATGCATTAGGTTATCACTGGTCACATTCAATAATGGGTATTTGACATCATATGGGTCATATGCATTAGGTTATCACTGGTCACATCCATGACTGTTGATCATTGGGTAATTAACATGGGGTCATGTGCATTAATATTGGGTTGTAGTGACATGTCATATATGTTATTGACCAATACATGATTGGTGATCGACACTGGGTAATTAACATGGGTCATGGGTCATGTGCATAGCATTTTGTTAAATAAGATAAATACTATACAACATTTTATACGTTTTGTATTTTTTTACGTTTTAATCCGTTTGTAACGTTTTTCGTCCCTTTTTGACCGTTTTCAATCGATTTTGATCGATGTCGCTAGTTTTCGACCGACGTTGACAATTTTCGACAGATTTCGACGGATTTAGACCATTTTAGTCCGACTACAACCGATTGCGACCCTTTTCGACCGATTTCATCCATTTTGAATGTTTTCGACAATTTTCGCTCGTTTTCATATGTTCTAAGCTTTTCTGAATGTTTTCCTATGTATTAAAACGTTATGAAACGTTTATTACGTTTTCGTACATTTTTGTACGATTTTTTCATTTCCATACGTCCTTCTCCTTTTTATTCGGGTGATTCGGGTCAACCCGAGTAACCCAAATACTAAATAGGGTCCCGTATCGGGTTGAAAATATTTGGCTAACTCGGGTACGGGGTCGGCCCGATTGACCCGAATAAGGATTAATGGCCGTCAATTTTTGATCTTCTGTTATACATACGGCTAATAATTTGCACACTCAAAAAAGTTATTTGCACACTCAATGTACAAGCGGTTGAAGCAGAGTGTTTAATACTGTACAAGTATTTAATGCACAGATGGAGTGTCCCAATCAATTTATAAAGTGTGCAAATCAATTCCCTTTCACATAAACCCTAATTTAACACACTCTAAAAAATCATAACAAATCTCAAATCAAAATCAAACTAACTCATGTCGTCTTAACTTTGTGAAGATTACTGCAAATGTAACAGGCCAGCAATGGTGGTAACATCTTGGACACCATCCAACCCTGTTCGATGTTTTATTTGCTGCCAAAATCGATGGGTAAGTTATCATATACGTTTAGTTTAAAGATTATTAAGTTTAATGTTTAATATACTACGTTGTTTTTTATTTTAGAAATCGGGTAAGAAGAAATGTGAACAATTTGATTGGTATGATCTAGAGGAGGAATGTGATTGGTACAAGATGCATTTTTTTTAGATATATAGCAAACTGAATCCCAATCAAAGGCGTGAGGTTCAAATTGAAGTTAATCATCAAAGAAGGATTGAAGAATTGGAGGCAGAGTTGACAAATGCCTTAAAGAAAGTCAGTTTTTGGAAGTCAACACTTTATGTTTTTGCAGTTGTGGTTTCTTTGGTACTTGCACTGAAGTAGTATAGTGTTTATGGCTAGATTGTGTGGTTTGTAGTGGCTCATGTACCCCATCTTTGTAGTGAATGGTTAAGTGTTTGCTTGTAAATTTAACTGATCTTGATCTTTTGGCTACTCGATATCTTTTGGCAGTAATTACCCAAAATGACACAATTTGACTATCCTGTTTGACCTTATGCAAATGAATGTACAGGCACAAAACTACCAAAAATTACCCAAAGTGACAATCATGATTGGCTATTAGTTATCTTTTGATAGTAATTACCCGGAATTGCCTAAATTCACTTGGAGACTCTTTGACTTTTGCAAATGACAATCAAGTTTGACAATCTTTGTTTGACTTTTAACAAAGCATCATAATATAGTAATCGATAACTTGATTAACAAAGAAACATAACATAAGTTTTCTTTGAACACAAAAACATTAAACTTCAAAGAAACATAACATAGGTTTTGTTCGAGTCATGGTCACACATTTATTCCCTCGGGCCAAAACCCGATCCCAAATCATTGTTGGAAATATTGAGTTTGGAAGTTTATTATTCATAAAGCATGAGATACAAGTAGTTATTGCATTAACTCATTGTATTTGGTAAGTCAAGACTTGGTAAAAGGAAAGTGGAGACTTTTGCGTACCACACTCAATTCCTTATCTTTAGGAACAATTTTAAAATATCTTCAATTCATAGTATGATTTAGGCACCTTTGGTCGATCCCTTTTTCCCGCCAAAAGTCTTGGGAACCGTTCATATACCTCTCCAGCCTATTTATACCTCTCTATTGTATATATACCAAATAACACACACAAACACATATATCACTTTCAAAGAAAATTTCAACAATGGCAGCAAATGGTAACTTTCAAAATGATGCAGAAGAGTATGAGTGGGTATTAAACAACAGTTTGCTATGGGACGCAGTGTTTAATCATTTCGGGTATGATCCCGTTTACGAATATGGGTCGTATAGGCAGGTAGATACGTGGATGAGGTCAATAATTTTGAAATGGCTGCATAGACAAGACTTTTACTGTGATGAGCGTTGGGGACTGAATGATGTGGAGGTGGAGGAAGAAGATGAAGAGGATGAGGAGGATCAACAGGATGCGCAGCAAAATGTGGTAGAGCAGCAAAATGAAGAGGATGCGCAGCAAAATGTGATGGAGCATCAAAATGTGGTGGAGCATCAAAACCAAGGGGGTCAACAAGATGGGTTTGCATTTGCAGACCCGTTAAATCTGGAAAACAGGATTACCGATCTTGAAATTAAGTTTCAATATCTCCTGGAAAGGAAAAGGATGCAACGCAGGGAGTAGAGCGCTCTGGTTTTAACATGTTGGTGTGAAATGGAGTGAAGCAGTTTTTAATGATGATGTTTTTATGTTTCTAGTATCTTTAGTATTTAGGTAGAATAATTAATTATATTTATGTTTGCAGCTTTTATGAATGGTTGTATCTTTTAAAAAATATCAATGAAAATTTTGAGACCTTGTATGGTTGCTTGTGATGTCAAACTGTCAAAGGTGTGTTTGGTTTCTTGGATAAAAGCAGTATGTCAAATTGTTAAAATCCAGAAATGATGTGTTAATGTTGCTAGTTATAAATAGTATTGCTAAGAGTAATTGATGATGTGATTATTGTGATTCGGGTAATGAGTTAGGTTTTGTGTTTTTGGGACTAATATTTTGCAGGATCAGCGAAGAAAAGTGCTGGAGTCCTGAAAAATAAGTCGTTTTGAGTGGAAACTGACTTGGTGTTGCTAGGCATATTTTAGTGCTGCTAAGCCTAACTTAGTCCGGCTAAGGGTTGTTCTGCTATTTTTGAGAGTGCAGGGTACTGTTTTAGAAATATGAACGGTTAAGGGTTTGTACACTTCAATTATTCACAGTTTCACACAAATGTTTTTATCCGATCAAAACTCTATCAAACATAAAACCACCCGCTTGATTTTATCAATTAATTGCAATTCCCAGCAAAACCCTACACAAATTTTCAAATTTCACAATGTCGACTTTGTCTTTTTCCAACAAGCATAACATGATTGCATTCTTGCAAAAGCCCACCAAGGAGAATGAAGAGTTCACTGAAGTTGTTGATTTTCTCAATGCTACTCATATTAGGTATGCATTAACAGTTAACCATACTGTATATGTTTCCAACATCAAACAGTTTTGGGCTACTACAAAGGTCAAAACTATTGATGAGGAAGTACAGATTCGTGCCCGTGTGGATGGGCATAAGATTATTGTTACAGAGGCATCTGTTAGAGAAGTTCTTCATCTAGGAGATGTTAATGGAATTGAGAATCTTCCAGACTCCACAATTTTTGAAAACCTTCAAGAGATGGGGTATGTAAGAAAAAATGATTCTTTGAAATTTAATAAAGGTGGCTTTCCCCCTCAGTGGAAATTCTTAATTCACACTTTGTTACAGTGTCTTAGCCCAAAGACTACTGGTTGGAATGAGTTTAGTAGTAACATGGCTTCTGCCTTTATATGTTTGGCAAAAAATAAAGAAAAATTCAATTTTTCAAAATTAATTTTTGATCATGTGGTTAAAGCCTTGGATAATTCTTTAAACCAACATTAATTATATCAAAGATTTTTGCAACTTCTTATGGACAAACAGTTTACAAATAAGAAAGTTCACGACAAGGTTTATCCTGTTCACTCTCATGTTAAAAAGGTCTTTTCTAACATGAAGAGAAAGGGTAAGGACTTTCCTATCATAGTTAAACCATTGTTTCAAGCAATGTTGGAACTAGGTCAACTTAAGAAGGGTGAAGGTTCAAGAACTTATAATGAATCAAGTTCCAATGGAACTGATTCAGGTGAAGGAAACCGCAGGTGCCAAGAAACCAAGGGGGACAATGCAAGTGATGAGGATAAAAGTGGTGAGGAAGAGATGGAACTTGTTAAAGAATTGATGGTTAAATATACCAAACTTAAAGAAGAGGTTCTTGGCCTACAATAAATCACAGATACTCAGGGGGATGTAATTACAGGTTTGAAGCTGAGGGTTAAGTAATTGGGAGGTCAGAAGGGGTCAAGAACCAGGTCATTCAAAAGACTGAAAAAAGTGGGCACAAGACAAAGGATTAGTTCATCTGAAAGCATAAGTTTGGGGGAGGATGATCCCAAACAGGGGAGGAATGAAACCAAGGATTCAGGGGAAGCTATGGAAAATTTTGATAGTACTACTGCTGGTGATGACATTGGTGTGGATATGGATGTGGATTCTGGTGAGAATGATGATGAGTATATGGTTGCTGATAATCAAGGTAATGAGGTTGTAATGGAAGCAGCAATCAAAGGCATGGGAGATTCTACTACTGGTGCAAGTGCAGAAATGGCCAAGGAGGATACTACTGCTGAGGAAAATGTTCCTATTGCTAGTGATGATGATGAAACTTCGGCCGAAGCAAGGATTCTATTGAAGACACGATTTAAAAAGGCAGTGCCACAATCACCACTACCAACAGAACAATCACAACCACCACCACAACAGCCAAGAGTACTTGTCAAAGGTGTGGTGATTAGGGAACCAACTCAACAAATCAAGAAGAGTGTACAAGAGCCAAGTTATAAGGGCAAAGGCAAAGGTATTATGGTTGAAGAGCCTAAGCATGATCCTTTAAAGGATCTTCCTTTTGTATACTGGCCCAAACATAAGCAACTTGAAGTAGATGGAGTTGCTGCAAGAAAATTGGCTGCTTCGTTTGCAGAGGAGAATCAGATGGTACTTGAACAAAGAAGGAAACACGCTGAAGCTGAGGCCAAAACAAAAGCACTCTTGGATTCTTGGGATGAAGAAAGGATTAAAGGTGATGCTGATATTGCACTGATGAAACAAATAAAAGAAGAAATGCAATAGTACACTCAAGAACAAAAAGATGAATGGAAGAGGAATTATGAATCTGAAAGGAAGAAATTTTATCTCAATCAAAGAAAGAAGAGAAAAGTGCTCAGTCGTCCAACAGTTAAGCAAAATAGGAAGTACTATGAGTACTATCTAAACAATATGAATGGTTAGAAGCTTGTTCAATTAAAGTGATACTCAGATGATGAGATCTTCAAAATGTATGAAAGAGCCAAAAACTCAATGTAACTAATATATATCAATGTTAATGATAACTGACTTCACATTTTGCTATAAATAATAGTCACATGAATATTTCACAATGTGACTATTTTGAATGTATTGGTCACATATAATACCCTTATAATGTGGCCATAAACATCATTTTGATACACATTTCTGATATGGTGTGACTATTGTAAAGCCTATAGTTACAATGTGACTATTTTTATTTATTTATTTATTTTTATGTTTTTTTTGTAAAGCCTATAGTCACATGATCGTGCTTCAATTAAGTGTGACTATACACATTAGGATTTGGCAAAGAAACACACACTAAACTTTAGACACACATATTAACTTACGTGACCCTATGTATCGAATTTTCGTTACACTTAATCATGTTTCTATGGTTTAGTGTGACCATACATGACATTTGGTCACACTCGTCAAGTGTGTGACATATATTTGTCACTATTAAATGCATATCGTGACTAACGCTTCAAACTTACTTTTCCATTGTCACACATTTCAAACGCTATGTGGCTAAATATTTAGCAAAGAATAGTAGTCACGTTTAAATAATGTGTGACAAACTTGACTATATAATTTAGCCACATACACAATTACCTCATGTGACCATATATTGATTTTGGTCACACTGTTCAATTGTGTGACATATATTTGTCATATACGTATATATATAGTGTGACTAATGTCTCAAACTCATTTGTATCTGTCACACGTACCAAATTATAAGTGACTAAATATTCCAAAATTTTTTTTCCAGTTACCTCTAGTCATATAAATATTCAAATGTGTGACAATAGAATTCCGAAATGGTCACACAAGTCGGATCAAGTGTGGCTGTTTATTTTATACTGGTACATTTAGTCACGTATAAATGTTACAGTGTGACATTTCAAAATCGACCATGCGTTACCAATGGAACTTTTTGTACTAGTGCATATCTTTTAATCCGTGAGTCATTAGAGGTCGTGCCACCCGTCGATTCGAAGGTAATTGAGTCTAGTTTCATTTAAAAATAGCCTCAAGGTCTAAATATTTATAGATCTTTGTTAATGGCTAAAAGAGTAACATCAGGTCAGTTTTGATCATGTCATTTCCGCCTAAAAGTTTTAAAATTTTGGTCAAGTTGGGAATGGGGCATTTCAACTATGGAGTTCGCAAAAGGAGGACTACACTTTAGATTGGCTTAGGGTGGTTCCAATATCTGGGTTGGGACAGACTATGAATGTTAGGACTTACCGATGTGTGTTGTGTTATCGGCTGGGTGTTCCCCTATTTTCTGTTCAGATATCATGCTCAGCTTGTTCTAGGATCTTTACTGGGGAATTTATGGGGACCATGTTGTATCGTGCGCGGGTATTATTAGTATTAAACATCGGCATAACGTGGTATGTGATGTTCTTGTTAACATATGCTCTCGGTCAGGGATTTCGGTTCGTAAAGAGGTTGATATTGGGCTTAGTGCGGAAAGGGACAAACCCTTACGTCCAACTGATATGTTACTTTACTCGTGGGATGGTGGGCTTGATGTATGTGTTGATCTCATAGGGTCTTCGCCCTTGACGCAAATTGGTATGGTTGATTTTGTGTCAGGTCGTGTGGTGAATGAAGCCGCACAATGTAAACACGTCAAGTATGAGGCTAAATGCGCAGATATTGGATATGGGTTTCTCCCCCTTTCATTCTCTTCTTTTGGAGAACTTAAAAATGATGCGGTGACCTTACTAAAGCGTATCCGAAGATTCTCGGTGACTCAAGACATTGGAGCACGTGCGGCTGCTCATATTTTTAGTAGCATTAGCTTCGTTATAAATAGAGGAGTGGGGGCCCAGTTAGTATCTCGGCTTCTGGTGAGTGCTTATTTACTCACCATTTTATGGCCAAACACCAACCCAAAATGACTATTTGAGCTTATAATCGCCAAGAAAACATGTGTTTTTGTGATTGTGACATGCAGGTACGGATGAATCAGAAATTGATGAATAATCATCAGAAAACCGGAAAAACGAGCACGAGATTAGAAGATGGTCAAATAGTCAAAGCCGGGGATCCGAGAATCAGTTTCAGTCCTCTACTTACTCAGACTTGTCAAATTTAGTCCTTGGAATTAACTTTTGAAGAGTGGCAGATTTTATCCTTGAAGTTTGGAATATTACAATTATGGTCCTTGTATATTTTTAACACAAAATCTGAAAATACCTCAAGCCTTAGTTCAATCCAATATATGAGTCCAAATTTATAGCCAAGTCCAACCATTAAACAACCCAAGCCCAAGTAAAACAACCCGAGCCCACCCAAGTCTTAGTCACGGTCAAAATGGTCAAAGTCAAGAAATAAATAAATAATCCAAACGCGCCTAAATTCATTTCCCCCAAATCCTTTTTCAATCCCAGAACCACTACACCACATGAACCCTAATCCACCCCTATTCTCAATTGACTCAAATCATACCGAACCACACCAATTGGCTAATGATTATCTAATCATTGAGGCTTCTAGAACATCACGTGGCCTGTGCACATGTCAGAGAGAAAATAAGATCCTTCGAAGGACACTTGGCTGATAAAGATTGGTGGATGCACGTCACATTCTCCCATTGGATTCACCTTCCAGAAGCTCTGACACGGAAAGAGAGTAGTAGCACAAGGATTGGACAGGTGTAGCCATTTGAGTGGACAAGCCACATCACGGATCATCATCCTATGGCTTATATTGAATCAAAGTAGCACAAGTATCATCTGAGGGCTCACATTGACTCAAAGAAGCACAAATTGACGCGGATTGCCAGCTTGGCACTTGACTACCCAAGCACTCCTCATTTCCTATAAATAGGTCTCCAATTCTCTCATATTGTGTGTAGTTTTTTAGCAAAGTTATGCTGTCAATTTGTATTTAGATTAGATGATTGTAATAGTTAAGTTTCAATAAAATTCAAGTTTACTTCTTAATCTCAGCTTAATTTCTCATTTCAATTGCTATTTCAGTTTTATTAGTAGCTTATATTCAGCTTATTTCATTGAATTTCAGCTTATCATCTCTCCTACTCTATCTCTTTTAATCACATTAGCTTAAACAAAACTCTCATTTACATCTTTGTTAAAAGTTCTACAAACTCAGAAAATACAAAAAAAATTTCAGAAAAATAAAAAATAAAAAAATAGTTTAATAAGTTGTTTTCAAACCTTCATTTAGCTCAATTCAGTTTATCAATTTAGTAGTTAAGCTCAATCAGCTCATGTTTCATCAAGTTCTGTTTCATCCACATCCATAAGAGGTGTTCTTAAGTGTTGCTGAGGTGTACAAAAGATAGCTGATACAGAATCCAATTAGACATCAGCCTATCTAAGAGATAGGCTTGCTAAGTGAACTCCCTCTGTTCAGCTGAGGGAGAGCTTGTGGTAAACTTCTGAATGCATTTTCTTTCAAGTTAAAGCATAGTGATAGCTTAATAGTTGTAGTAGCTAGTAGTTTCATTTGTAGTAGCAGCTTATTTGAGGTTATTGTTTGAGTGATCATTGATTAGTGTAGGATTGCTAGTATAATTGATAGTTTAGGATTGTTATAGTTATTGTTAGATTGCATTTGTTTTGGTTATAGCTTTGAATTGATAGTGATGACTAGTTGACTGTGATTGAGTATTTTAGTAGAGAATTGAAGATTGGATCATCTGTGATCATTGATAGTCCATCATCTGTTTGAATTTTGATTGTTATGGATCTGAGATTTCATAGGATTTAGTGATTGCTTGATGTTGAAACAGTTTATGTGATGATAATTGAAGCTATTTGAGCTCAGCTTTTTGAGAATTGAAGAGATTATCACCTAGTTGCTTTGTAAACTTTTCAAATAGGAGTGTTTGGTTAAGCATTATCTGTGTAGTATAAGTAAATGTAGGATTAATTTGTTTGCTCAAATAGTTTAAATACATCTGTAGTAGTGTAATTTCAGCATTATATTGGTTAATAGAACTTAATAAGTCAAACTTAGTTTTAAATCTAGTTAACTGTAAGAATAATAAGTATTTAGGCATATCATTTTGATTTGTAGTTGCTTATTAGGTTAATCTAGCTTAATCTAGTGTTAGTACAGCTTAATACGACATAATCAAGTAATTAGAAGTAGCTTAAAATCAGTTAAGTCAACTTAGTTAATTTCTCAAAAAGTCAAAAAGGTTACATACTGAGCAGTCAGCATAGGTTTTTAACTGAGCTTGTAGAATTCATTTGTTGACAAAAATTTAAAGTGATTGATGTTTCTGGTAGCTTGATAGTAGTAGATCAAGTATCAAGTTGAATTTTGACTTTTGAAACCTGCTAGCTTATTGTAATTAGTGCTTAAAGTTGCCTGAGTGGACACTACCTCCCCTGCACCATTGTTGTGTACATGTTTTCTTGGTCTGTTTCAAGTGATTGATTGAGCTCTGTGATCTGTATTTTTGATTGAATTGTGTTCACTAGTTGGTAGAGTAGTGGTATTTACCATTAGCTTCTCTTAACTAGCTTATCTCAACTGCTTAACTAGTGCTTATTATCCATTGCCTAGCTGAATTCTGGATTCATACCTTAGGTCTGCTAGTAACTGTTGTGAGCTTGTTCCTGTGTGTTACCTATCATTTGTGATTTATTTGAGTAGCTTGAGCTTTGTGTATGATCTCTAAACTTCTGTGTTAGCTAAATCAGCTTCTGCATGGCTTATTGAGCCTATTCCATTGCTTATTGTTTGTATTTGAGTTTATGTGGTTAACCTGAGCTTGTTTACTTCATAATATGGTTCATTTGAGGTTCATAGATCATTTTTAGCCTGAGTTCAAAGTTTTATCAGCTTTTGGTCACAAGTGCTTATCAAAAAGCACTTGTGATAAGTTGTTTTGGCTTGTATAAGCCCTTAATAAGCTGTTCAAGATTCCAAATTTTTACTCTAATCTTCTTTTCTTATTTTTGATTTTCTGGGAATTTTCCAGATTTTTCCTTAGCCTTTAACTACTTTTCTCAACTAATTTGGTTTATTTTCTATTTTTAAATAGTTTTTAATTGATAAAAAGTCATAATAATTCATAAAAAGTCCAGAAAAATACAAAAATAGTTTCAATAATTCTTTTATAGTATTTTAGAATTTTCAGTTTAGAAATTTTATTTTTACACCTTTATTTTCTATTTTTCTTAATTTTTAAATTCACTTTTAATTCAATTTTTCATTTTTAATTCATAGAAAATAAAAGAAAAGTCTAAAAAATAGTTTTCTTTTTCCAGAAATTATTTTTCATAGTATAAGATTTTTAAAAAAAGTTTCAAGTTTGTAGGATAATTTTTAGATAACTTTAGATAAACGTCGCGTTTTAAATAACGCGCGTACATTACCGTTTGTACGTTTTTGAGTTGTGTGCTTAGATTGCTTGTACTCTTTGCTTGATTAGTCATTGTTTGTGTATAATTGAATTCCAGAATCACTCTTTTTCACTCACTTACACTTCACGATTCCCGATACGATAATTCAAATTTTCCATTTGAGCCTTCGTTGGGAAGAACGACCCGGGAATTACTTTAACTGGTATTTCCTCGGAATATTATTATACTATAATTGACACGCATCAATTTTTGGCGCCGCTGCCGGGGAAGGCTTAAAGTGAATTTTTGAATAATTGTTTTGGAAAATCGTGTTTTGATAAGCCTTCTTCTACTTTGTATATATATCTCTATAAAAAATTGAAAAATCAAAAACACTTTTCCTAAAGTGTTTTCAAAAATACCAAAAAAATAATAAAAGTTACAGCCTCGACTCGATCGAAAGAAAGGGCGTTGTAAACCAAATAAGTCTCGCAATATAACGAAAACGTAATTTAGTTGTTTATCGGACTATTTCAATTACTACAACCGAATAAGCTGGAAATACGGAAGCTAAGACATTAAATTGCTAGCTGAAGAGAGATCCATTCTTCTCTCCCGTCCCGTCGCGCGTGGTTTTGAAAGAAACGGTTTTCGATTAATATTACGTTTTAAGAAAAGAAAAACAAAAGAAATAAAAAGTTTTGTAAAAAAAATATAAAAAACAAAAAGATTTTCCTTTTTCTTTTTTTCTTTTCTTTTAAATTTTGCTTTTGGTGTATGCACACCCGATCTTCGTTTGAGAGTCTTACGTCTCCGTTCTCAAATCCCGAAAGGGTAATACGACACACACACCGTGTCCATTTCCTTAACGTTGAGGAAATGGATATGAATGATCAACACCCTCCGGTGGGTGGTGATGAAAACCAACACATGCCGGCTCCTGATCTCCGAACGATGGAGGAGCTGTGCCAACCCACAATGCATGGTAGAGGTGGCCCGATTGCCCCTCTAAATATTGAGGCTACGGATTTTGGACTTAAGCACCACATGATACAACAAGTCCAAAATTCGTGTCAATTTCACGGATTACCGGGTGACGATGCTAATAAGCATCTCGATAAGTTTTTAACCGTCACCCAAAATATGAAACAAAACGGGGTCTCCGATGACGCCCTCCGTCTCTCTCTCTTCCCCTATTCTCTTACGCATCATGCCACCGCGTGGTTTGATCGTCTTCCCAGGAACTCGATTCATACTTTCAATGAAATGGTTTCTAAGTTCCTGGCGAAGTATTTTCCACCATCGATGGTGACGAAATTGAGGAATGATATTAGCAATTTTCGACAACTCCCCGATGAGTCTCTGTTTGAGGCTTGGGAGCGTTACAAGCTTGCCATTGATCGTTGTCCGAATCATAATATGCTTCTCGTTACGATAATCGATACGTTTTATAATGGATTGACTTTACGACATAGGGACACGATCAATGCTGCAGCTGGTGGTACTTTCATGAAACGTCGTCCTGAGGATTGTTACGAGCTAATCGAGAATATGACGGCACATTACAACTATTGGGATTCCTCAGCCGAGAGGAATGAGCCTATAAGATCGACCGCGACTCTTAATTCTTCTTCTTCGTCTAATCCCGAGATAGCCGTCTTGACTAAAAAGGTTGACGATTTGTCGACGGCTATGCTAAAGATGTACCAAATGATGCCAAGTCAAACCAAAAATACACAAGTTAATGCGGTAAATGTTGTTTGTGAAACTTGTGGTGGTCCACACCCGTATTATGAATGTCCGACGACCGGCTCTTTTGCTCAAGAGAACGTGTATGCTGCAAATATGGGTGGCAACGGTTACCCACCTCTTCAAGGAGACCGTAATCTCCTCAGCTACCGTTCGAGCCATTTTCAAGGACCACCCGGTTTCGAACAATCAAACCAAGTCAATCAAGTCAATCAGAATCATAATGTGCAGAATCGTAATAATCAAGGAAATCAAAATCAGAGTCGAGTTAATAACGGTTTTCAAAATCATAATCAAGGGTTTAATCAGAATCGGGGTTTTCAAGGTAATTACAATCAAGGCCCGCCTCAAGGGAACAATTTTCAAAACCATCAAAACCATGGAAACCCTGGGAATTTTCAGAATAATAATCATGGAAATCAAAATAATGGCAATTTTCAAAACCGTGGGCAAAGTTTTAATCATCAAAATCAAGCTGCTATTCCAAATCCGTCGCCCACGGAAGAGTTGATTAAGCAAATGTTTCAAAACCAACAAGCTTTTATGACAAAACAAGAGGAAACAACAAGGTTGTTAGCTAATCAAATCAGTGATATCAACAAACGTTTAAATGATCGACCCTCGGGTTCGGGTATTACATCTTTGCCAAGCAACACGATCGCAAACCCGAGGGGCGAAGTAAAGGCGATCATAACTCGCAGTGGTGCTACATATGAGGGACCCACAGTTCCTACTACCTCTTCTTCTTCTTCGTCTCCACCCAAGGTAGTAGACTGTGAGACCGAGGCGACAAAGGACCCGGTTCCTCCTAGTAATAATGGAGGAGCTGAAAACGTCCAACCTCCGGTTGTCCAAAAGTCGAAAGATAAAGAAAAGGTTGTTTTTGAAAATAATGAGAAATATAAGTCTAAATTGCCATATCCGTCACGATTTAATGATGAAGAGCTCCGTGCAAAATCTAAAAAACAAATGGAAAAGTTTCTCGATATTTTTCAAAAGTTGCACTTTGATATCAGTTTCATGGATGCTCTTGTGTACATGCCGAAATTTGCTTCAACGTTTAAAAATCTGATAAGTAATAAAGAGAAATTGCTTGAATTAGCTGAAACGCCGATTAATGTTCAATGCTCTGCGATTCTTCTCAAGAAGCTTCCCGAGAAGCTTGGAGATTCGGGAAAATTTCTCATTCCTTGTTCGTTGAAAGATCAAGAGGTTTGCAAAGCCCTGGCCGATTCAGGTGCAAGCATTAACCTTATGCCATTTTCGATCTATAAACAACTTGGGATGGGGGAACTTAAACCGACACGAATGACTTTAGAGCTTGCTAATCGTTCAATTGCTCATCCAGTTGGAATTGCTGAAGATGTTTTTGTTCAAGTGAACTCGTGTACTTTTCCGGCCGACTTTGTCGTTGTGAATTTTGAACCTGATCCGAGAGTCCCTCTTATACTAGGGCGACCATTTTTACGAACCGCAAAAGCCCTAGTAGATCATTTTGAGGACACTCTAACTTTACGACATGATGACGATATTATGATTTTTAAAGCCGATGCTTCGAACTTGAAGAAGTACTCCGTTAATAGCATCGATGTTTGTGATTATACTTTTGATGATTTTGTGAAAACGTTCGTTCCCGACTCTTCCCCATCATTTCCTCCGAATAAGGAATATGATTCTTTTTGGGAAGAGGTCGATGAATTTCTTGCTATCGAAACGATTCCGATTTCTGAGATTGATGATTCTTACTTTGATTCGGAGGGAGATACTATTTTTCTTAACAATTTGTTGAACGATGAACCGTCAATTCCTCCGGATAAAGTTAAGACAAAGATTGAGCTTATAATTGATGATCCTCTGGAGCCCGAGCTCGAGGAATTTTTACCAGATTTTGAGAGTTTCTCCTTTGACACGACTGAGGAAATAAGTGGCAATCCCACTTATCGTCATGATTTTTCTGATCCAACGTTTGAAGCTTTTCATTTCGATTACTCGGAAGAGACGAGTCGTGGCAGTACCACTTCTCATGCTTTTATCTCTCTTCCGGAGTTTGAGTCATTTCGTTTTGATGAATTTGAAATTGAAAAGTTTTCTAAATCTGAATATGAGAGTTTCAGTTTTGATCTTGAAATTGATCATGATCCGGGTGGTGTTTTTAAGAATGAGAGTTTTAATGAAAAGTTTTTCCCAACCCTCCCACCCGGAAAAGATTGTAAAATGAGCTTAAATGATAAGATTCATAATTCTATAATTATGAAGTTTTATTTTGATGAAGATGAGTTTTTCAAGATTGTTATCATGACGTTCTTGCCGTTTATAACGTTTGGTGTGATTTCTCTTATCCTGCACTCCGTGGGGAGTGAGGATGTTGTTTTTGACCCTGGTATCGGTTTTCAAAGTTTTCAAAATTAACGTACCAGCGGTTATCTATTCGGGACGGAACTTTCAAATACGTCACAAGTTTTTCAAAATATTTTGGATGAAAGCCCGAATGAGATTATTTTTCCACGGTTTCTCCCCAAGGACGAATTAATTCGGGGATCGAGTCAAGCTCATGTGACTCGGTGAACAAAAACAAGCGCTTCGTGGGAGGCAACCCATGCTTATCCCAATTTCATCTTCTTATTTTCTTATTTCTAACACCTAATGTGAGGAGGGGGTGCCTCTTCTACTCTTGTGTTTCGTGGTTGTTTGTGATGATTGTTCAGGATTGTCCATGATTTATGATGACTCTCGTGCTCGTATCTCTTCACTTGGAGTCTCATTCATCGGTGCTATTTGGAAATCCTATATCCGTTAAATCTTATCGACTAACGTTTTCTTTGGCATAATTAATAAACGGCCTAGAATTTTGTTAGGATTGCCTTAACCCATAAAACATTGAGGACAATGTTTCGTTCTAGTCGGGGGGAGGGTGAATCTTCGATTCGATTTTGACCTTGCATGTTTCAATGTCGTGTACTCTTGCAACTCCGTTTTTCTACCAAAAATAAAAAAAAATTGAAAAAATGAGAAAATTTCAAAAATTATGAGAAAAAGTTGAAAAATTTGTACAAAAATATAATAAAGTTTGAATAAGTGTTTTGACACCTTGTTGACTTTCTTGCTGGCAAGAGTAGGAATAAATATTTTGACTTGACCGGGCGTGTTGAGCCCTAGCTTGTTCCCTTAACCAATGATGATCACATAAGCTTGTGCTAGTTTTGTACACAAGGAGCTATAAAATGCGAATTCTTTCTTAAGAATCTGCAAGTTCCCGTACTTAACTTTATACATGCGCAACTTAAAAGCTTTCGCTAGTCTTTTACATCAGGAGCTAGAAAACGCGAATTCTTTTTCTAGAATTTGCAAGTTTCCGTAACTGACTTTATATATGCGTGGCTGATTATCGGCTAAGTATTCGCGGGTTTCATTATTTGAAATCTTAAATTGCGAAGAGCGAGAAATGATAGAGTTTATTTAGAAATTAGATGCTAAACATGGAGTAGTGGTTCTCTTTAGAGCTCATGAGAGGTACTTGTGGCTTTTTACTCCCATCAGATACGTCACCAATATATAAATAGATGTTCTAGGTTAATTAGTGGTATTTAGGTTTGAATAATATTTAGTACTTTGTTTTCTTAAGAGAATTTTTGCTTTAGAAATTGGGTACATATCAAGGAACATCAAAAATAAGAGCAAAAAGTGAAAAAAATCAAAAGTCAAAAGTTGATTATCTATGTGGTTTTGGAGCTACCCGTTAAGCTTCCATTTATGTTGAGAAAAAAAATAAAGTCAAGAAAAATCAAAGAAAAAAAGTGAAAAGTATGAAAAAAGTGAAAAATGAAAAAAGTGAAAGTTGAAGTTGTGTCAAATAAGAGCTATGTATGTATAAATAAGTTGTTGGCGCGTGAGGTGCATGTGATACGTGATTAGTAATCAGTCACATGAGGTGCACGTGATCGTACTCCGCAACTTATATCCTTGATATTGTATGTACCCCTCATTCCTTGAAATGGACCGAATTTCTATTGCAGTGGTTCTTAAGAGAAAATGAATAACTATTTATCGTTTAAACTTAAGTGTCACTATCGGACTTAAAAATTATCGAAACGAGAAAATATGAAGCAATTCATTTCTCAACAAAATAAAATATTGAGATACATAACCTAGGAAATGGGAGTAAGAAGTTTTCACAAGTAACTGTTATGAGTAGTGTTAGCATCTAATTTATAGATAAGCTGTGATCTCGTTTGTACGCTTAGTTTGGGGACTTGTGAAAGATCAAGGATGACGAATTTTAACCGTATGGTCGCTTCTTAATAGAAGTGTTTCTACTCGTTGACCCTAATAATTATTGCAAAATAATGAAAGTTCAACAAACCGTCACAAGTGTGAATTATGGAAAAGTCCAAAAATAGAAAGTATAAGTGGAATAAAGGAATAAATGGAAAATTTTGGAAAACGGAGCGTTTTTCGGGAATAAATGATTTTGTAATCTCTTTTGAACCGCCTTGCTACTTTTCAAAGTTAGTAAAAAGAGTATCGAAATTATTTATCTCAAAAGCGTGAATTGATCACATTGCGTGAGGACACGGCAATACTTTAGTCGGGGGGATTTTGGTGAGTGCTTATTTACTCACCATTTTATGGCCAAACACCAACCCAAAATGACTATTTGAGCTTATAATCGCCAAGAAAACATGTGTTTTTGTGATTGTGACATGCAGGTACGGATGAATCAGAAATTGATGAATAATCATCAGAAAACCGGAAAAACGAGCACGAGATTAGAAGATGGTCAAATAGTCAAAGCCGGGGATCCGAGAATCAGTTTCAGTCCTCTACTTACTCAGACTTGTCAAATTTAGTCCTTGGAATTAACTTTTGAAGAGTGGCAGATTTTATCCTTGAAGTTTGGAATATTACAATTATGGTCCTTGTATATTTTTAACACAAAATCTGAAAATACCTCAAGCCTTAGTTCAATCCAATATATGAGTCCAAATTTATAGCCAAGTCCAACCATTAAACAACCCAAGCCCAAGTAAAACAACCCGAGCCCACCCAAGTCTTAGTCACGGTCAAAATGGTCAAAGTCAAGAAATAAATAAATAATCCAAACGCGCCTAAATTCATTTCCCCCAAATCCTTTTTCAATCCCAGAACCACTACACCACATGAACCCTAATCCACCCCTATTCTCAATTGACTCAAATCATACCGAACCACACCAATTGGCTAATGATTATCTAATCATTGAGGCTTCTAGAACATCACGTGGCCTGTGCACATGTCAGAGAGAAAATAAGATCCTTCGAAGGACACTTGGCTGATAAAGATTGGTGGATGCACGTCACATTCTCCCATTGGATTCACCTTCCAGAAGCTCTGACACGGAAAGAGAGTAGTAGCACAAGGATTGGACAGGTGTAGCCATTTGAGTGGACAAGCCACATCACGGATCATCATCCTATGGCTTATATTGAATCAAAGTAGCACAAGTATCATCTGAGGGCTCACATTGACTCAAAGAAGCACAAATTGACGCGGATTGCCAGCTTGGCACTTGACTACCCAAGCACTCCTCATTTCCTATAAATAGGTCTCCAATTCTCTCATATTGTGTGTAGTTTTTTAGCAAAGTTATGCTGTCAATTTGTATTTAGATTAGATGATTGTAATAGTTAAGTTTCAATAAAATTCAAGTTTACTTCTTAATCTCAGCTTAATTTCTCATTTCAATTGCTATTTCAGTTTTATTAGTAGCTTATATTCAGCTTATTTCATTGAATTTCAGCTTATCATCTCTCCTACTCTATCTCTTTTAATCACATTAGCTTAAACAAAACTCTCATTTACATCTTTGTTAAAAGTTCTACAAACTCAGAAAATACAAAAAAAATTTCAGAAAAATAAAAAATAAAAAAATAGTTTAATAAGTTGTTTTCAAACCTTCATTTAGCTCAATTCAGTTTATCAATTTAGTAGTTAAGCTCAATCAGCTCATGTTTCATCAAGTTCTGTTTCATCCACATCCATAAGAGGTGTTCTTAAGTGTTGCTGAGGTGTACAAAAGATAGCTGATACAGAATCCAATTAGACATCAGCCTATCTAAGAGATAGGCTTGCTAAGTGAACTCCCTCTGTTCAGCTGAGGGAGAGCTTGTGGTAAACTTCTGAATGCATTTTCTTTCAAGTTAAAGCATAGTGATAGCTTAATAGTTGTAGTAGCTAGTAGTTTCATTTGTAGTAGCAGCTTATTTGAGGTTATTGTTTGAGTGATCATTGATTAGTGTAGGATTGCTAGTATAATTGATAGTTTAGGATTGTTATAGTTATTGTTAGATTGCATTTGTTTTGGTTATAGCTTTGAATTGATAGTGATGACTAGTTGACTGTGATTGAGTATTTTAGTAGAGAATTGAAGATTGGATCATCTGTGATCATTGATAGTCCATCATCTGTTTGAATTTTGATTGTTATGGATCTGAGATTTCATAGGATTTAGTGATTGCTTGATGTTGAAACAGTTTATGTGATGATAATTGAAGCTATTTGAGCTCAGCTTTTTGAGAATTGAAGAGATTATCACCTAGTTGCTTTGTAAACTTTTCAAATAGGAGTGTTTGGTTAAGCATTATCTGTGTAGTATAAGTAAATGTAGGATTAATTTGTTTGCTCAAATAGTTTAAATACATCTGTAGTAGTGTAATTTCAGCATTATATTGGTTAATAGAACTTAATAAGTCAAACTTAGTTTTAAATCTAGTTAACTGTAAGAATAATAAGTATTTAGGCATATCATTTTGATTTGTAGTTGCTTATTAGGTTAATCTAGCTTAATCTAGTGTTAGTACAGCTTAATACGACATAATCAAGTAATTAGAAGTAGCTTAAAATCAGTTAAGTCAACTTAGTTAATTTCTCAAAAAGTCAAAAAGGTTACATACTGAGCAGTCAGCATAGGTTTTTAACTGAGCTTGTAGAATTCATTTGTTGACAAAAATTTAAAGTGATTGATGTTTCTGGTAGCTTGATAGTAGTAGATCAAGTATCAAGTTGAATTTTGACTTTTGAAACCTGCTAGCTTATTGTAATTAGTGCTTAAAGTTGCCTGAGTGGACACTACCTCCCCTGCACCATTGTTGTGTACATGTTTTCTTGGTCTGTTTCAAGTGATTGATTGAGCTCTGTGATCTGTATTTTTGATTGAATTGTGTTCACTAGTTGGTAGAGTAGTGGTATTTACCATTAGCTTCTCTTAACTAGCTTATCTCAACTGCTTAACTAGTGCTTATTATCCATTGCCTAGCTGAATTCTGGATTCATACCTTAGGTCTGCTAGTAACTGTTGTGAGCTTGTTCCTGTGTGTTACCTATCATTTGTGATTTATTTGAGTAGCTTGAGCTTTGTGTATGATCTCTAAACTTCTGTGTTAGCTAAATCAGCTTCTGCATGGCTTATTGAGCCTATTCCATTGCTTATTGTTTGTATTTGAGTTTATGTGGTTAACCTGAGCTTGTTTACTTCATAATATGGTTCATTTGAGGTTCATAGATCATTTTTAGCCTGAGTTCAAAGTTTTATCAGCTTTTGGTCACAAGTGCTTATCAAAAAGCACTTGTGATAAGTTGTTTTGGCTTGTATAAGCCCTTAATAAGCTGTTCAAGATTCCAAATTTTTACTCTAATCTTCTTTTCTTATTTTTGATTTTCTGGGAATTTTCCAGATTTTTCCTTAGCCTTTAACTACTTTTCTCAATTAATTTGGTTTATTTTCTATTTTTAAATAGTTTTTAATTGATAAAAAGTCATAATAATTCATAAAAAGTCCAGAAAAATACAAAAATAGTTTCAATAATTCTTTTATAGTATTTTAGAATTTTCAGTTTAGAAATTTTATTTTTACACCTTTATTTTCTATTTTTCTTAATTTTTAAATTCACTTTTAATTCAATTTTTCATTTTTAATTCATAGAAAATAAAAGAAAAGTCTAAAAAATAGTTTTCTTTTTCCAGAAATTATTTTTCATAGTATAAGATTTTTAAAAAAAGTTTCAAGTTTGTAGGATAATTTTTAGATAACTTTAGATAAACGTCGCGTTTTAAATAACGCGCGTACATTACCGTTTGTACGTTTTTGAGTTGTGTGCTTAGATTGCTTGTACTCTTTGCTTGATTAGTCATTGTTTGTGTATAATTGAATTCCAGAATCACTCTTTTTCACTCACTTACACTTCACGATTCCCGATACGATAATTCAAATTTTCCATTTGAGCCTTCGTTGGGAAGAACGACCCGGGAATTACTTTAACTGGTATTTCCTCGGAATATTATTATACTATAATTACGTATCAGCTTCCCACTAATTTCTTGTAAATCTTACAATTTTCTAATAATAATAATAATAATAATAATAATAATAATAATAATAACTAAAAAAACATCGTTTTATTCCATACTGCAAACTTTATTGTCATCCCAGCATGCGAGTCCGGGTATCATACAAGTAATATAAGAGCAATGGGTGTGTTCACGTATTTTCCACGTTAAACCTTAACGTGTTGTGTTAACCTTTGCCTTAGCACACTGTTGATGCGTGGGAATTGCACCAGGCTTTACCTCTTGAGGGATCTCGAGAAGCTTACAACCTCCACCAGGCAGTGTACTTGATCGTTGTAGTATAGTATAGTGACAAGTACCGGGGGATTGATCGTTCAACTTAGGAATAGTGTCGCTATGATTAGAAAACCTAAGAACTAGGTCTAGAAGTGAGGGATGATTCTTTTTGTATTTTTTATATTTTATAAAAGCAAATAAAATCTCGGTTTTGAAGGAGTGGGCGGAATTAGTTGCTAGTCAACTAACCCAATAACTAAGATGCAATCAAAATAAAATAACAAAAATGAAAATAAACTAAATTAAGATAATGGTGTGAGCAATATATGGGAGAATTGTGTTTACTTAGATTTCACTACTGCCTAGATATCTTTTACAGGTTAATTACTTGTTACAGTTGCGTGGATGACGGATTGTATTCCTTAATACCATTCATGGGGTGGCGTATTTACTTCCCCAATCCTATAAGCTCCTACTTCACTCCTATGTCGAGCCGGCTAAGAAGCTCCTAACATAGGATCACTAGAATTTGCTCATGCTTTAAATACAATCATAAAAACCTAGTACACATCAGTTCATGTTTCTTAAGACGTTCAAGCATGTTACACAATGGAGATCTGCCAGTTTTCTTAAGCCTAACATTGAAATCATTCATCCATTACAACTATAAACAAGCAATCAACCTATAATCAACATCTAGGTTTCATTACATCTAAGTAAACACATGAAAGACTTATCTTAATTGAACAGGAAAGGTTTCAAGGCCTGAAAACCCTTGAAAATACTGTTACAAACGACCTAAGGTTTATTAGGTTTGGCCCTAGTATTCTCCACACAAGTTCCTCTTTTAATGAATGAAAAATAGAAAAGTATATATAGATTTTGTGAGGTGACGGCGTCAAGAGTAAATTTCTGACGCCGTCATCTCGCCGCCAATAAAGTTCTCGGACTGCCTAGATCTGGGTCTAACGCCGTCATGTGTAATCCTGCTCCAGGCCGTCACCAAAATAACTCTTGACGCCCTACTTCTGACGCCGTCACGTTTTCTCTGGGTCGTCATGCATTTTGCTCTTGACGCCGTCATATTTTCCTTCTTGACGCCGTCAGGTACTGTTCCCAGCATGGAAAATTAAGTCTTTGTCGTTTTCTTCACTTTTATGCTCAAAAAACGTCCAAAATGCTTCCTTTTCCAGAATTCACTCCCAAAGTACCTAAAATCACAAAAGGAACGATTTAGGGCAATATTTGATCAAATAAGTTCAATTCCAGGCTTAAATGACCCCCTAAAAACGATTCATTTTTCGCCTCATCATATACCCTTACACTTGAGATTTGCTTGTCCTCAAGCAAATGCACTTTTATTCTAGTCAAAATACAAGTTAGGGGTCATTTAATACTAATATAAAAGTAATTACAACAAATAATCGTTCCACTAAAGACTAAAGACAAGCACGGAGGTCATACACTAGCACCTCACAAATAGTGTTTAGATACTCACATCTCTCGGGTGTAATAAAATAATATCACAATATGGAAATGGAAAACATCTCTTACTACATGTCATAGCAAAATAGATTACCATAGGCTTGGAAAAGGATCAAACCCCCACCACATGGCGTAAGCACCTAGGATAAACTATCAAAGAGATCTTTTTAAGGGTTGTAACGTTAGGTGTAGGGATATGGAATACACGGTTTGGTTGGATATAGGCAATCTTTACTGGTGGCGAGTTAATAATCTTGGTTAATTACATGTACAATATGGCGTTGCTAAGCCAAGACTAGACTCGACTTAAGCTAGTGAATGAAAAATAACAAAAAGCATAAAATAAACATAGAATGAAACGGGATGGTAGTCCGTATGTTTTTTCTCTTTTCTTTTTCTATTATTTATTTATTTATTTATTTATTTTTTGCATACATTCTTACCCTACCATCCAAAATAATACATCATAGGGAATGAACATTCCCTTTACACTTGAATTTTTACATACTTTACAATAAACTAATTTAATGACTCGAATTAAGATAATCAAAACACTTAGAGTGCTTTTAAGATTAACGCACATATGGGGGGGTAATAATATGATGTTCTCCCGATTACTCCATAACATTAGTACTTTACCCATGAGTCCCATGAGTCCCAAAACAATATGTACAAGGATATGACTCGACTTAGCAACCATGTAATCAATTAGATAATTAACTAAGGGTTTAAACAAATAACAATAATGCACTAAAGATGAGTGCATACACGGAAGGCTAAGGCGATTTGGGTGTACATTTAAGTGGGGTGTAACAAATTCTTCCTTTAAGTAAGATGCTTAAAGTTAGAAATGAAAAGATAGGCTCGGAGGGGTGTACTAGGGGTTTCGTGTACTAATAATGAGTACAACGCTAAGGTGTGGGAAAAATTAGTTGACTTAACTAGCCAAGTAATATGACTTAAATGGTCAAGTAATTATGATACGGGTTTAACACAAGGGTGATCGTAATGCCTCTTATCATGTAGTAAATCCTACTACACGAATGTAGTCTCACTAGCGGTCTCGGGATGCATCACTAACGCAAGTTCTAGAATCTAAATGCTACCGGTACACTCATAAGCACTAATAATGAATGCTTTTCCTATCAAATCTAAAGGCGAACCTCACATATTTGGGTGGAAAATTTTTCTGAATGGTACGGTTTTGTGCTAGTTATACAACTCCTATCCATGAGACACTTGCTAAGGTTAAAGTTTCACTCCTAAATGTTGTAAAAAATTTTAAATTTGGCGTTAAAATTACACTAACAAGTATTTCTCATAGTTTTATTACACACCTACTATCAAACAAGCAAACTCAAGCGAAAGTGTATTTGTAAGGTATCATCATTTTACCCTCCCCTTACACTTAGGATGAACATTGTCCCCAATGTTCAAGTAAAGAATGTAAAAGTAAAACAGGTAAAAGAATGAAATCAAATACTCCCCTGATTCGCTCGGTATGGATAATATGGTAACCAGGTTAGATCTTCCTCCAAGAAAATGAACAATCAAAGCTTCCCTTCCAGAATATAAATCATCTTCTTGTTATATATAACCTGTTAAACCTGAGAAAATAGACAAGGCAACCTCGCGTAAAATCGGTGGCAATCTATATATGCTAACAAATCCTAGAAAACAAAATAAGATATAATGCTTGTGGAATGATGTTTGCAGATTTCCTGGAGATTATAAAACTAAAGATTCAACAAAAACTTTAAGACTCCGTTAGAAAAACAAAACTGGTAAAATTTCCAGAATTTTACACGTGACGCCGTCAGGAATTTCTTCCTGACGCCATCAGAAGTGACCTGCAGAAATTCTTATGTTAAGTTTCAAAAAATTTCTGGAAAAACTTTGTCCTACTTCCTGGAAAATCCTGCAAAACATCATTATGACTCGATACAAGCATTTGACTCTAACAAATACGAATATACATGTTCATTTAATATTGTGGAGAACCATGATCAAGTTTGTTTCTTAAAAACATATTTGGGGTTTCCCCTTACACTTATCTTTTGTGAAATACCTTTGGATGAAGTTAAGACTAAGCCAAACAACAAAATAAAGTATTTTCACCATTTTAGTTTGAAACATGATCTACCAACAATAAAAATAAAGCATGCATACGGAAGCAAATAACAATCAAAGAAAATAAAAATCACACAAAACATGGGTTGCCTCCCAAGAAGCGCTTGTTTTTGTTCGAGTCACGAGCTTGACTCTACCCTTATTTCACGGATAAAGGTGAGGTTTTCCCTACACTTAGGATTAAGTGTGGGTGATAGTAGCGATACACACCATCTCGATGGAAGTATGCCACGTGAGGAAAGAGTGGTGGATGAATTAAATGCTCAAAGGGCTGTGCTCCTATAATCATAACCTTACCTAATTCAATCGGGTTAATGGGTAGATTAAGATTTTCTCCTAGAAAGGGATCATTTTCTATCAACTTCGAAAGACTCCTAGTTGGGGATCCATCTTGACCTAATAAACCCGGTTTAAACCCATAATGTTTCTTGTGATCAATCATAAATGAGTGATGTAAGCGTGTAAGGTCATTTTCCACTCCTATATTAGCTTCCTCTCTACAAGGCTTAGAGTCCACTACCTTTATCCTAAGACTACCCGGACTACATGGGTTGATGGGTGGGTCGGCTCCTCTTTTGTCTCCTAGATGTATATCTAAGGATGGAAAGTTGTGTGAAGATTGAGGTTCCAGTTCATCAACACTAGGTAATTCCCTAGAACTAAGAGCAAGGTTATCACTACAAGTATTCAAACCTATATCCTCTAGTGGTGTTTGGTACAAGGGTTCTACCTCTATTGGGGCTCCTATAGTCTCTTCTACTTCTTCCGGGTAAGTCACAGGTGGTGTGTATTCCTCAAGTGACGGTGGGAGTTGTGGGGTACTTTGTAGATATCTGTTATTTACCTCATCCTTCCTTTTCTCAACATCACCTATATCCTCATCACGTGTTTTAGTAGAATCTAACCTAAACATGTTCCTAAGTATCTCAAATCCTTCTTGATTGAGGCAAAAGCAGTCAACTAAATTCAACCACGGATGTGGTCAAACAAGTCAAACTCCTAAGGCTCAATGCTCCGCGGAAGTATAAGGGTTTCCGTCCCGACGAGGTGTGGATGGTATTAAAACGGGTTTGTGATCGGGTGAATTTGGACAGGAAAGGGTATAAGTGAGTGATTTGAACGATTACGCTACGGAAATATAAGTAAGAACGATTAAACACACTATATTTAACAATAACGCGAAATCTAATTAACGTAAACTGAAAACTTAAAAGCAGAAATTGCTTAGACGTAAGCAGAAAAATAAGCCAAACGGCTTAAATAGAAGCTATCACTTTATTTATGTTTTTGGTTTTTCGTAATTTATCAAACTACTTTTACAAACGTAACCTAAATTTAAAAACGCAAAAGTTATTTAAATAAAACGCGAGTTAAAATTAAAATAAACGCGAGTGCGCGAAAGAAAAAGTGAAATTTATGCTACGCAAACCCTACGGACATGAAAATTATATTTTAACGGTCCTAACGATAAAAGAAAATTTTTAGAAAAAAGAAAATTATTTTTTTTGACTTTTTAATTATTTATTATTAATTAAAAACTATTTAAACTAAAATTAATTATTAAAAATATTAAACTAATTATGAAAATTACGAAACTTTTTCTAAAATTACTTTATAATAACATTAAGCTAAGAAAAATAAAAAGTGGGCAAAAGTTTATAAATAAGCTGGGAAATAAGCTGAAAAAGCTTGTTAAGCTTAAATGAAACAAACAACTATAAAAATAAAAAGGGAAAGGATGAACAATAAGACTAAGCTAGGGGAGATGGTGCACACCTCAGGCCTGGTGGTTGACCAGTCAAACCAAAAGGTCCAAGGGTCGAATCTTGCCAGCTACACTATTCACAAACTATTTATTTTTTTTTTTGTTTTCTTTTACAGACTCATTATGACACTAAAATCAAACAACTTTTAAAAAGAAAATATTTTTGGAACTAAGAAATAAGCTCAGTTGGAGCTTAATGTCACCACAGATGAGCTTTTGAGGCTCAAAGTGGATTATCAAGTTTCACAAGCTTCTAAAAACCTATAATCTGCAGACAAAAAGCAAAATAAACTTGAAACAAATTAAATCAACTTAAGGAAAGCTAAAGAAAAGAGAAAAGAAAAGAAAATAAGCTGTTATCTTGAAATAAGCACACCCAAGAACCCACTGAAATAAGCAGGCCTGGAGGGCTTGTTTGCAGGCCTCAGAAAGCTTATCCAATAAGCCCAAAGAGCAAAAGTGAAACTTGAACCTTCAAGCAAGGTAACTGGGAGATAAAAAAAAACAAAGGGCATCTAGTGGGAACCACAGATAAGCTCACATTGAGCTTGTGAAACAAGCACCCTCACACTGATTACTCAGAGTAGGGCACTCAGTGGTGGGTACTTTGGAGCATAGGACAAACAGTTAAATAGGCAATAAACCAAAACCTAATAACCTACACATGAAATTGAGATTATGAGCTTTCTAAATCAATAAGAAGCTCAGGTAATGGAACACTAGAGAACAAATGAGAAGCTTATGAAAAATGGTCTGACTCAACATCCCAAGTGCAGGGCAACTTTGGTCCACTGAGGACTTTTCAAGGTAATAGATAAGCTGGCAAACTACAAGCTTGTGATCCATAACTGGTTCTACATGATAACAAGCTACCAAGGAACACAAACACTGAAATGCAGACCTAACTGAGCTTATGAGAGCTGGTAAACTAGCTGAGAAAATGGTCAGAGGAGCAACAGTTTTTATGAAACAAAGTAACTTGAAAACTAATAATCTAACTTATAAGCTATAGACAAAGCCTAATAGGGAATCATGCAAAGGGAAAACTAGGAGGGGGGTCCTAAAAAGCTAAAAGGAACATACATAAGCAGCAACTTAACACTCAAAAGCAATAAACAGACACCACTTATCCTGAGGTTGCTCAGGGGAAAACAGGTCTAAGTGACTGGCTTTGAGGTGGTGCACAGGCTTGAGGAAAAAGCCTAAAAATAAACTACAAATAGGCAAACATAGATCATCTAGCAGGGATCACTCATGCATATTTTTAGGTCATGGATACAAGAAATGAGCAGACTAAAAATACTTGTTTGAGGGCTATTGGACCAAATTAGGACAGATGCAACAGTTACCATTTAACTATGAAAATGGGTAAGTTTTGATTTTGGCCAACAAATTTCTTATACTAGATATGAACTGAGATTACTAAACCTTAATGGAGCTGATACTACAACTAAATGAAGCCTTATCTAGAATCTAGCCTAACAAATTATCATATCAGTTGTAAAATTTGAAGTTTTGGTGCATGACCAAAAAGCTTTGAAACTACTTAAAAGTAATAAAATCTACTTTAAAACTACTGGGAATACTAAACTAAATCTAATCCAAAATATATTTTTGGGTCAAAACCAGTTTTTGTGCCAGAAAATGCTTGTTCCAAACACTCCCTTATGGGGTCTGTTTGGATTTTTAAATACTAGAAACAGATTTTAAAGACTAAAGCTTGAAAGGACAACATGTATTAAGCTGTATTTTAACTAGATAAGCATAACTTAATCAGGAAATAAACAATTACAATCTACAATAAGCAGATACAAATAAGCTAGACCAGGAATATAGAAATGCAATTATATTTAAATAAGACTTGAAATTTTAAATTACAAAGCTGAGAATAATATTCCAATTGAAATCTGAATAAGCTAGAAAACATTAAAAGTTACACTATGATTAATCTAAGACTACTCTTATAAAAAATCTAACTAGAATCTCACTACTGCTCCCCTGCTTCTCTTCTTCACTTTATAGCTCCTCATTAGGGTTTATGTGGCCCACTTGAGCTTTCCCAATTTGATTTGGAGCTGTTGGATCACTAGAATTCATCTTGGCCATTTGTTCATTTTCGCGCCAAAAATCTCTTTTGGATTTTTCTTGATATTATTGATGCCAGGGAGCAATCTTGGAGGGTAGTGTTTGTTTGGTTAGGCCAAGGGGGGGGGGGGTTGAGTGTGGTAGTGGAAGAGGTGCAGGGAAGTGATGATGAGGGCTTGGAGTGTAGCTGATGGTGGTGGGGGGGGGGGAATGGTTTTGACTTTGGGGTTGACTGGGAGTGGGAAGAAAACGGGGTGTTAGTTTTATGTTGGTGGGCTGAAGGTAACTTGGGCCAAGGATTTTGAGGTGGTGGGCTGGATTGGAGTATTGGATTAGAGAGTAGTATTTTAGGATCCGTTTGGTTGTATGAAATTTAACACAAGGACCAAACATGTAAAAATCTGAAATTTAGGACCCAACATGCAAATAATCCAAAGTTGCAATAAGGACTAATTTTGGTATAGGTGAATAGTACAAGGGCGATTTTTGATAATTTTTTTTATTTCAAAACCCCAGGGACCATTTGTGTAATTTTCCAAACTGCAGGGACCATTTGTGTAATTTTCTCAAATTTTTCACCCAATGATCGTTTTTTATAATTTTTGACTTTTAAATACCTGGGGTTGACTTTTCTTTCGTTTTAAACCTTTAGGGACTAGTTTTGTCAATTCTTGAAACTTGAGGGACTGAAACTGCCAATTGTGCAAACTTTGTTCGTTTTTCATTTGTTTTTAAACATTTTGCATCTAAAACATATAAAACACACTTTTAAGATAATTTCAGTATTTTGATGCATTATTGGGTGTTTTTGGATGTTTTGGCGGTTCATATAAGACAAAAATGATGAGTATTTACACACTCATCAATCCCCCACACTAAACTATTGCTAGTCCCTAGCAATCTTTTAAGAAAAATTAATGGATTTTAAACTCTTTACCAAAAGTCATCACTTCTGGAGTAGCCAGGTGTAAGAACTGTGGCACACCTGATAACCGTGTGATTTTGAGCAAACCACCAGCTGTCAACGGATTTGAGTAGTCTTTACCAAAAGCCGTTTGCTTCTGGACTAGCCAGCTCTTGATGGAATAGTCAACATCTTGGTGAGCTGATTACCAATTATGGATTTTCCACGGCCTTTACCATAAGCCATAATCTTATGGGCTAGCCAACTCATTTGTTTTTGGGGAGTTGAGGAACCATACAATTTTGGGCAAATTGCAAGCCGTAAACGGATTTGATATGTCTTTACCAAGAGCCGTTTGCTCCTGGACTAGCCAATCCCTTTTGTCGGTTAGACAAGGCGGACTGATTACCACAAAAATTTTGAAGCACCAGTGAAAAATTTTTAAAATTTTTGAAATTTTGGCTAAAACGGGGGTATTATATAGTAAAATGTGATAAAATTCGCTAGAATAGCGAATACCCCCCACACTTAGCATGAATATTGTCCTCAATATTCAAAATCCCGGCTATTATGCCGACATTTTAAACGTAAAAGGGCAACATTACAAGCTAAGCGTGGAAAACACCATTTTGTATTTCCACTCTTGTAACCATAGCATGGGGGACTCCCCCACACTTAGGGTGAAAACCCTATAAGCATGCTATTGTTTTTGTTTACCGAGTCGCTAGCTTGACTCGACCCCGAATTCAATTGTCCTTGGGGAAGCATGATGTGGAAGAAACAATCTCAATCGGACTTTCATTCAAAATGTTTGGACAAACATATGAAGCACGTGAAAGTTCCACACCGATGAGATAAATGTCCGGCTCAAGATAATGATACATGAAAATGCCGGGATCAAAGATGGTGTCCTCATTCCCGAAGGAGTGAAGAACAAGAGAAGTCACCCTGTAGGTGAAGAAAAGGAAGAAAATCATGATAAAAAGCATGATTTGATCTTCTTCCTCAAGAGGAGGCTCAATAGCCTGAGTTTGGATTCCAAAAGGTAAGCTCGTAAACAACCCGGGAGGGTGGGTGGGAATTTGCAAATTCTCATAATTGAGAAAATCTCCCCCCGGGATATCAAACTCCGGAGGAGTCATGATATGATGAGCGAGTTCACCGGCGAACTCCTCATGAAGAGAATCATTCACAAGATGTGAATTTGTGAATTCATGTTCCGGAATAGACTCATCACAATCCTCATTCTGAATATCAAAGAGTGGATTATCAGAAATCAAAGTGAATTCAGAGTCGAATTCAAATAGAGGATTGGTGAGAGTGGTATCGAATGTTTCGGGAACAAAGTGAATATTATTCTCTGTTGGACTGCTGGGATAAGAAGTGAGTGACGGATCATGATGTAGGAGACTTTCAATTTCTCCCAGATCGGCTTGGAAGTCAAGGAGACCATCATCACTTTCCAATGAAAGCGGATCGATGTGAGCAAGTTCATCAGCGAACTCCTCAAGAAGATGATCAGCATCAGTTTGTGGAACTGATGCCTCAACATACTCGATGTCTCCATGAGATATACAATCATCGCTATAATCTGAGAAAGTCTCAAATTGATCTTTAGGACACTCAATGGGGGAAGGAATATCACACATATCATCCAAAGTTCCCTGTGACTCTCTTGGGATTTGGACAAGGATCTCAACACTAGACTTTATTAATTCGTCCGATTCCTTATTAGGAACAGTGCTAAGATGCTCATCCCCCATGATCAGAGAGTGAGTGTGAACTTCGGGTGTGATAATAGCAGACTGAGGTGGAATCTCAACTGCTGGGGTATCAACTGATGAACTTGATGAAGTTTTATAAAATTCAAGGATGTCAAGTGTATCCTCATCATCACTGTCATCAGGAATGAAACGGAACAAAGAGCTAGATTTGGCTGCTTTTTCTCTTGCAATGGATTCCCAAATAGATTTTTCATATTCATCTTGGGAATTTATTCTAGCAGCCTGCTTTTCAGCAAGCAATTCTTCCATAGATTTTTGATGAGTATGTCTTTGGGCAAAGTCGTCAACTAAACCCTTAAGCTCATCAACGATTTTCATCAGATTTTGCATTTCTGGAAGAAGTGCTTGATTCATATCGTACTGTGAAGGTTGGTCGTAAAAAGGTGTGTCAAAATTGTCACAAGGGTATGGATTCCCCGTTTGACAATCTGAACTGAAGTGTGGACCTCCACAGAAATCACAACAGTAAAACTGTTGAGGCTGTGGGTTGTACGTGCTAGAGTCATAACCGTTATCAGGAAACTGCTCATAGACAAGCGTGTTTCCCGATTGACAATCAGAACTGTAGTGTGAACCACCACAGTACTCACAACAGTAAAACTGCTGAGACTGATGATGTGGTAACTGGTGGAATAAATCAGTCGTGTCATGGTAGGAATAGGGATCTTGGTTATAGACAGACCCGTTTCCCGACTCTACCATGCCACAGCTAGGGCAATTGGCACCATTATGAGGATTACCACACCAATGGCAAGCCAGAAAGTGTGGATGAGACATAGAAATAATCAAATGGTTTGGGAGGGGTAAGGATGAAGAATCAAAGGTGCGAGAGGGTAAAGGTGAATATTTTTGGGTTTTTGAAAATACATTTTGTACAAATGAGAAGGAAAATCTTTTTGTGTTTTGTTTTTATGAAAATATGAACAATGATGGATAAATGTACAATGGAACGAATTCCAAAGACACTAATCAGAAAAACCGTTTAGATAAACGCGCACAACCTCCCCGGCAGCGGCGCCAAAAGTTGATTGAGGCAAAAGCAGTCAACTAAATTCAACCACGGATGTGGTCAAACAAGTCAAACTCCTAAGGCTCAATGCTCCGCGGAAGTATAAGGGTTTCCCTGGGTCGTTATGTCCCGATGAGGTGTGGATGGTATTAAAACGGGTTTGTGATCGGGTGAATTTGGACAGGAAAGGGTATAAGTGAGTGATTTGAACGATTACGCTACGGAAATATAAGTGAGAACGATTAAACACACTATATTTAACAATAACGCGAAACCTAATTAACGTAAACTAAAAACTTAAAAGCAGAAATTGCTTAGACGTAAGCAGAAAAATAAGCCAAACGGCTTAAATAGAAGCTATCACTTTATTTATGTTTTTGGTTTTTCGTAATTTATCAAACTACTTTTACAAACGTAACCTAAATTTAAAAACGCAAAAGTTATTTAAATAAAACGCGAGTTAAAATTAAAATAAACGCGAGTGCGCGAAATAAAAAGTGAAATTTATGCTACGCAAACCCTACGGACATGAAAATTATATTTTAACGGTCCTAACGATAAAAGAAAATTTTTAGAAAAAAGAAAATTATTTTTTTTGACTTTTTAATTATTTATTATTAATTAAAAACTATTTAAACTAAAATTAATTATTAAAAATATTAAACTAATTATGAAAATTACGAAACTTTTTCTAAAATTACTTTATAATAACATTAAGCTAAGAAAAATAAAAAGTGGGCAAAAGCTTATAAATAAGCTGGGAAATAAGCTGAAAAAGCTTGTTAAGCTTAAATGAAACAAACAACTATAAAAATAAAAAGGGAAAGGATGAACAATAAGACTAAGCTAGGGGAGATGGTGCACACCTCAGGCCTGGTGGTTGACCAGTCAAACCAAAAGGTCCAAGGGTCGAATCTTGCCAGCTACACTATTCACAAACTATTTATTTATTTTTTTGTTTTCTTTTACAGACTCATTATGACACTAAAATCAAACAACTTTTAAAAAGAAAATATTTTTGGAACTAAGAAATAAGCTCAGTTGGAGCTTAATGTCACCACAGATGAGCTTTTGAGGCTCAAAGTGGATTATCAAGTTTCACAAGCTTCTAAAAAGCTATAATCTGCAGACAAAAAGCAAAATAAACTTGAAACAAATTAAATCAACTTAAGGAAAGCTAAAGAAAAGAGAAAAGAAAAGAAAATAAGTTGTTATCTTGAAATAAGTACACCCAAGAACCCACTGAAATAAGCAGGCCTGGAGGGCTTGTTTGCAGGCCTCAGAAAGCTTATCCAATAAGCCCAAAGAGCAAAAGTGAAACTTGAACCTTCAAGCAAGGTAACTGGGAGATAAAAAAAACAAAGGGCATCTAGTGGGAACCACAGATAAGCTCACATTGAGCTTGTGAAACAAGCACCCTCACACTGATTACTCAGAGTAGGGCACTCAGTGGTGGGTACTTTGGAGCATAGGACAAGCAGTTAAATAGGCAATAAACCAAAACCTAATAACCTACACATGAAATTGAGATTATGAGCTTTCTAAATCAATAAGAAGCTCAGGTAATGGAACACTAGAGAACAAATGAGAAGCTTATGAAAAATGGTCTGACTCAACATCCCAAGTGCAGGGCAACTTTGGTCCACTGAGGACTTTTCAAGGTAATAGATAAGCTGGCAAACTACAAGCTTGTGATCCATAACTGGTTCTACATGATAACAAGCTACCAAGGAACACAAACACTGAAATGCAGACCTAACTGAGCTTATGAGAGCTGGTAAACTAGCTGAGAAAATGGTCAGAGGAGCAACAGTTTTTATGAAACAAAGTAACTTGAAAACTAATAATCTAACTTATAAGCTGTAGACAAAGCCTAATAGGGAATCATGCAAAGGGAAAACTAGGAGGGGGTCCTAAAAAGCTAAAAGGAACATACATAAGCAGCAACTTAACACTCAAAAGCAATAAACAGACACCACTTATCCTGAGGTTGCTCAGGGGAAAACAGGTCTAAGTGACTGGCTTTGAGGTGGTGCACAGGCTTGAGGAAAAAGCCTAAAAATAAACTACAAATAGGCAAACATAGATCATCTAGCAGGGATCACTCATGCATATTTTTAGGTCATGGATACAAGAAATGAGCAGACTAAAAATACTTGTTTGAGGGCTATTGGACCAAATTAGGACAGATGCAACAGTTACCATTTAACTATGAAAATGGGTAAGTTTTGATTTTGGCCAACAAATTTCTTATACTAGATATGAACTGAGATTACTAAACCTTAATGGAGCTGATACTACAACTAAATGAAGCCTTATCTAGAATCTAGCCTAACAAATTATCATATCAGTTGTAAAATTTGAAGTTTTGGTGCATGACCAAAAAGCTTTGAAACTACTTAAAAGTAATAAAATCTACTTTAAAACTACTGGGAATACTAAACTAAATCTAATCCAAAATATATTTTTGGGTCAAAACCAGTTTTTGTGCCAGAAAATGCTTGTTCCAAACACTCCCTTATGGGGTCTGTTTGGATTTTTAAATACTAGAAACAGATTTTAAAGACTAAAGCTTGAAAGGACAACATGTATTAAGCTGTATTTTAACTAGATAAGCATAACTTAATCAGGAAATAAACAATTACAATCTACAATAAGCAGATACAAATAAGCTAGACCAGGAATATAGAAATGCAATTATATTTAAATAAGACTTGAAATTTTAAATTACAAAGCTGAGAATAATATTCCAATTGAAATCTGAATAAGCTAGAAAACATTAAAAGTTACACTATGATTAATCTAAGACTACTCTTATAAAAAATCTAACTAGAATCTCACTACTGCTCCCCTGCTTCTCTTCTTCACTTTATAGCTCCTCATTAGGGTTTATGTGGCCCACTTGAGCTTTCCCAATTTGATTTGGAGCTGTTGGATCACTAGAATTCATCTTGGCCATTTGTTCATTTTCGCGCCAAAAATCTCTTTTGGATTTTTCTTGATATTATTGATGCCAGGGAGCCATCTTGGAGGGTAGTGTTTGTTTGGTTAGGCCAAGGGGGGGGGGGGGGGTTGAGTGTGGTAGTGGAAGAGGTGCAGGGAAGTGATGATGAGGGCTTGGAGTGTAGCTGATGGTGGGGGGGGGGGGGGGGGGAATGGTTTTGACTTTGGGGTTGACTGGGAGTGGGAAGAAAACGGGGTGTTAGTTTTATGTTGGTGGGCTGAAGGTAACTTGGGCCAAGGATTTTGAGGTGGTGGGCTGGATTGGAGTATTGGATTAGAGAGTAGTATTTTAGGATCCGTTTGGTTGTATGAAATTTAACACAAGGACCAAACATGTAAAAATCTGAAATTTAGGACCCAACATGCAAATAATCCAAAGTTGCAATAACGACTAATTTTGGTATAGGTGAATAGTAAAAGGGCGATTTTTGATAATTTTTTTTATTTCAAAACCCCAGGGACCATTTGTGTAATTTTCCAAACTGCAGGGACCATTTGTGTAATTTTCTCAAATTTTTCACCCAATGATCGTTTTTTATAATTTTTTACTTTTAAAAACCTGGGGTTGACTTTTCTTTCGTTTTAAACCTTTAGGGACTAGTTTTGTCAATTCTTGAAACTTGAGGGACTGAAACTGCCAATTGTGCAAACTTTGTTCGTTTTTCATTTGTTTTTAAACATTTTGCATCTAAAACATATAAAACACACTTTTAAGATAATTTCAGTATTTTGATGCATTATTGGGTGTTTTTGGATGTTTTGGCGGTTCATATAAGACAAAAATGATGAGTATTTACACACTCATCACTTCTCTAGCCATTTCAAGTTCTAAGTCTGATTCATATGAACCTTTCTCAATAACTTGATTACAATGTTCAATTTGCCTAAAGGATTCATATTTTTGCTCAATATGATCATGTTCGGCTAAATCCTCCTTAATTGTTTCCTCAAGTTGTGATGTATAAAAACCCATCAATTCATTGAACTCATGGTTCACGGTTAGGAGGCTTTCCTCAAAAATTTTCCAAAGGGTCTTATTAAAATTAATTGATCCTAACAATGATTGTTTAATATAGGCCACACATGCGCATAACTCATCAAACCTATCAAACTTTACACCCATCTCCTCTTGTATATAGCTAAGATCACTTAAAAATTCATTGGAACAACAGGAAGCAAATCTATCCGAGTAAACTAATTGTTCCTCTATTGTTAATGATCTAAATGGAATCTCATCCGCCATGAAGACAAATGAAAATGGTTTTACAAACAAAGGGCACAAAGAAAAAGATAGACTAAAGGAAACCTAAAAATAAAAATAAAATCTTACTAGAAAGGAATCTAGCAAGTAGACCTAATAAAAAGAAATTCTAACCTAGACAATGACTATTCCCCGGCAGCGGTGCCAAAAACTTGATGCGTGGGAATTGCACCAGGCTTTACCTCGCGAGGGATCTCGAGAAGTTTACAACCCCCACCAGGCATTGTACCTGATCGTTGTAGTATAGTATAGTGACAAGTACCGGGGGATTGATCGTTCAACTTAGGAATAGTGTCGCTATGATTAGAAAACCTAAGAACTAGGTCTAGAAGTGAGGGATGATTCTTTTTGTATTTTTTATATTTTATAAAAGCAAATAAAATCTCGGTTTTGAAGGAGTGGGCGGAATTAGTTGCTAGTCAACTAACCCAATAACTAAGATGCAATCAAAATAAAATAACAAAAATGAAAATAAACTAAATTAAGATAGTGGTGTGAGCAATATATGGGAGAATTGTGTTTACTTAGATTTCACTACTCCCTAGATATCTTTTACAGGTTAATTACTTGTTACAGTTGCGTGGATGACGGATTGTATTCCTTAATACCATTCATGGGGTGGCGTACTTACTTCCCCAATCCTATAAGCTCCTACTTCACTCCTATGTCGAGCCGGCTAAGAAGCTCCTAACATGGGATCACTAGAATTCGCTCATGCATTAAATACAATCATAAAAACCTAGTACACATCGGTTCATGTTTCTTAAGACGTTCAAGCAAGTTACACAATGGAGATCTGCCAGTTTTCTTAAGCCTAACATTGAAATCATTCATCCATTACAACTATAAACAAGGAATCAACCTATAATCAACATCTAGGTTTCATTACATCTAAGTAAACACATGAAAGATCTTGCCTAGCATGTTAAAATCAAGACAAGCATAAGATATATTCAAACAACACATAGACATATTGAATGAATTGAAAGAACACTTATCTTAATTGAACATGAAAGGTTTCAAGGGGTGAAAACCCTTGAAAATACTGTTACAAACGACCTAGGGTTTATTAGGTTCGGCCCTAGTATTCTCCACACAAGTTCCTCTTTTAATGAATGAAAAATAGAAAAGTATATATAGATTTTGTGAGGTGACGGCGTCAAGAGTAAATTTCTGACGCCGTCATCTCGCCGCCAATAAAGTTCTCGGACTGCCTAGATCTAGGTCTGACGCCGTCATGTGTAATCCTGCTCCAGGCCGTCACCAAAATAACTCTTGACGCCCTACTTCTGACACCATCACGTTTTCTCTGGGTCGTCATGCATTTTGCTCTTGACGCCGCCATATTTTCCTTCTTGACGCCGTCAGGTACTGTTCCCAGCATGGAAAATTAAGTCTTTGTCGTTTTCTTCACTTTTATGCTCCAAAAACGTCCAAAATGCTTCCTTTTCCAGAATTCACTCCTAAAGTACCTAAAATCACAAAAGGAACGATTTAGGGCAATATTTGATCAAATAAGTTCAATTCCGGGCTTCAATGACCCTCAAAAAATGGTTCATTTTTCACCTCATCAACTGTCGACATGCGTTAAAGGAGCGTTAACGAGCTATGTTAAGCCCTTAACGCAGTGTTAAGGCTTCTTTTTTTTAATGCACTTTGGCCCCTGTAACGTTTTATATTATTTGAATACAAAATACGAAAAAATCCAAGACACCCCCTTGGTTCTTAAAATTCAAATTGTAATTTAAAATTCAGAATCAAATACAAAACAATAAAAACATAGAAACGTCAAATAACGATACGAAAACACAAATCATCAACGATGCTCATGAAGCTTTTATATAGATTTGTAATTGTCAATGAGATCTGACTTCTCATCCTACACTTGTAACATTTGTTCCCTAACTATCTTCAAAGTGACATGAAGTTCCAAATCTGTTTCATCATTTCTTAATAGAGTTTCTATATCGGCCCTTAGGGCTGTAAACGAACTGAATGTTCAGTGAACATTTCATGAACCATTCGGTAAAAAGTTCGTTTATGTTCATTTATTTATTAAATGAACGAACATGAACAATATTTTACGGTCGTTTAGTTAAATAAACGAACATGAACAAAAGTCACGTCCGTTTATTTATGTTCGTAAACGTCCGATTATGCGTTCGTTAACGTTCATTTATATTCATTTATTTATTTATGTTCGTATATCATATCTTTTAATTGTTTAATTTTAAAATAAGTTTGTTCAAACAAAACAGCACTTATAAAACAATATTAGATGCATAATTTAATAAAGTTTATGTTTGTTTTTCTATGTTCATTTATGTTCGATCGTTTATGTCCGTTTAGTGCTCGTTTAGTGTCTTAATAAATGAACATGAACGAACACGAACAAAGTCATTTTCTTAATAAACGAACATGAACAAGAAAATTCATCCGTTTAAGTGTTCGTGTTCGTTTATTTGTCCATTTAAAATTAAATGAACGAAAATGAACAAGGCTCTGTTCGCGTTCGTCCGATTCGTTTACAGCCCTACCGGCCCTGATAGCTGGATGGTCTTGAGGCAGCTCACGCAACCTTTCGACCTCTGGAGCACGATCATGCATCTGTAGCATAATACGAGCTATCTCACCTAGCATATTGTTATTCAGTTTGAGTTCTTTTTCTTGTTCAACGCGTAATCGAGTAAGGATAGCCTTTTGCACCTTAGCTGGTTTGTTAGCCATAGTGTTTGTGTTAAAATTGGTGATACTTGTTTGAGAAAATGAAGTGTTTATGTTAAAGTGGCATTTATTGGGGAAACTAGCCATTGGATGAGATTTTAGGGGAAACTAGTTGTTAAGCATTTTATTAAAATTCAAAGTTAAAGTAACATTACAACATATTAAAAACGATACAGAAAAAAGTAAATACGATACTAAATCATACTACACCGATAACCATATATAAATTAGCCATATGGGGTGGTTTCTCATCACCTCCCACACGTGAACATAGTGAAAGCTTTTCTCACCAAAGCGTTGTTCAAAAATGGTTTTTGCGGTATTGAGATGATCACTGTAGTTTTTCCTGCTTGTACACTGCAACTGATTGTAAATAGCGTTGAATCTTTTACATTCACAGTTAAGTCTTGTCCATTTACCCGTGACCTTATTTTTGTTACGATTGTTACTGACAGTCTGATTGTTGAACATGTCAACAACCCGATTCCAAAAATGTGTGATCATTGTGGGTTTGTTGTTCTTGGGAAACTTCAATCCAAACTTCAGCTAGCAAGGTTTCTTCTTCTTTTGACCAACGAGTACTCATCTCAAATGTTTGACAATTTTGTAAAATGGTTAGATACAGAAGTGTGAAAAATAGTGTGTTATGGTATGTTATTTATAACCGTTTGAAACAATAAGAGCAGGATTTATTCAATTTCAAATTAAAAACAAAATACAAATTCAAAAAAACGAGCGGGATTTATTTAAAATTCAAATTCAAATTTAAATGGGCTGGATTTTTTCAAAATTCAAAATATTTAAACTAAAATTCAAACTTCAAAAACAATCGGGATAAACTCAAATTCAAATTGGAAAAAGGGTCCTATAAATACCCATTCATATACTCACACACACAACTCATACACATAACTCACACATGGATTATCAACAATGTCATACAAAGATTTCCCTCAACAATTCCCTAGTCCACCGGATAATGAATCTGTTTATCACACTTCACCTAAATATCTTTTCCCGATATTCCCAAATGAAAATGAACCATAAAACACTCCACCTGCAGATCTCTTTCCTGTATTCCCAAATGAAAATCAACCACAAAACACTCCACCGAAAGTTCTCCTTCCAATACTCCCAACTGAGAATGAACGGGCAAACATTTCATCGGCAAACACTCCACCGGTAGAATACCAACCCAATCCGTATGGGTTTACTGATGAACAACTCCGACAACTTGAGCAAGATGAAGAAGTATTCAGAGAGTATCAACAAGCCGAAGAACTTGAGGCAGCTGCTCGTAGGGAGCGGGCTGTAACACCCCTATTTTTCACTGATCGTAGCAGATTAAGTGTTTGGGGTATTACTTCATAGAGTCACAGTTACAGTAATAGAAAACGACTCAAAAAGAGATGTTTTTAGAAATTTAGTTATCATTCATTTAATTGTCAGAGTTTTATTAGTAAAAGATATACTTTTACTTTTAATGAGGTCCCAAAGTCTAGGTGTTAAGTTATGTTTAAATGATAACCGGCTTGAAAGTCCTCCGAGCTCAGTGCCTCCTTCTGCCATATCTCCGTTGATGTGATATACCTAGAATACATACTTAAAAGTCAATACTAGGTGTTGAGTAAGAGTCATAGGTTTAAGTGTTTGTGAATACAAGTTCCCTGGGTTCCGTTGTTACACCCATCTAGGAAAATGTTGTGTGTGTGTGATAATTGTGATGCATGCACAATTATCAAGAGTGGGGTGTGTTGCACTAAGATCATGAACCACACGTTAACAATCCGGGTCATGGGGGCTGCAAACCCGACCATGAGGGGATGAGAAGGATAACTTGCCAAAGTTAATCCTTCAATGGGTTCAAATATAGTACTTATTGGTACCATCCAGAAAGATGTTAATGCCAACGGGAGTTGTCAAACTCCAATAGATCTATCAACTATATTCGCGTTCGCGTGGGTAAAATATCCCAAACGATTAGATTCATGAATTTTGATTATGTCGTGGTGGCAGTTAGTTTACTTGTGCAACAACCAAAGAAAAAGACTTGTATTCGGTTTTAAGTAAAGCAAGTAGCATGCATCCCCCTCACAGGGTTTGTAAAGCATTTAAAGTGAAAGTTTAAAAATCGAACTAGGCTATGAACTCACCTGGGCTTAGGGAAATCTAATTGATGCAAAAAGTGACTCGGGAACTAGACTGCCTTACTCACGTATCCTAGTGTGTTGTAGGTTTGGATGTATGTCAAGCTTTAGTTATCTTGTTTAAGTTTCTTAAGTAATTATTCTTTGGTTCATTAATGTTTTAGATATAACATAACACCGTTCAGGCCATCACAATCCAGAAGTATAAGACTCCTCACATGAAGCTCCCTACTATTGTATTATGTTATCAGCATAATACCGTTCGGGCCATCATAATTCAGAAGTTAATACTCCTCACGTGAAACTCCATACTATTGATCTATGTTGTTATTATGTTTAGTTATAATCATAACACCATTCGGGCCATCATAATTCAGAAGTACATGCAATAATCGTTTGAGGAGCTAGGGCACTTTAATTCGTAAACCCAGTAAACTCGTCAAAACGAAATATCCACATGGTACTCCTCGCATGAAGCTCCCTACTATTGTGTTATGCTTCTAACTTTACTTAAGTTTTATATTTATATATTATTTTCACTTTATACCCTTATAGTTTATATATTTACACTTTATACCCTATACTTTATTATACTTATTTTACTTATACTTATAACTATCTATACTTGACACAATTAGTCCCTAAACTTCTATATTTTTAGAAAATGACAGAAATAACCCTTGGACTTATAAGTTTTCTATGTTTACTATTTAGACCCTTAACTTTATAATATTTACATAACTAGTCCTTTTTAGTTTATAATTTATTTTAATTTCTATTCTAAGGTTTCAAAAATTTGCAAAATGAATCCTTGCACTACTAACTGCTAGGAAATGTCAAAACAGTCCCTAGACTTTATAGTTTCAGGAATTTATGATATATATCCCTATGCATGTAAAGTTTTGGAAAACTAGTCCTAAATTTAAGTAAACTATATTTTTATGTAACAACTAAGTTTCCTAGCTTATGTTTAACTAATATTAGCTTATATAAGTTACCTAAATTAGATTATAGCGAATTTAAAGGGCTTATAGCATGTTAAAGGCAATTCGACTCTATTTAGGGTTTTAAAAAGAAAACTAGTAAATGAAGTGGTTCAAGGCTTAGGCAAGGGTTCCTATGGGATCTAAGGCACCCTAATACTATCCTAAGACTAAACTAAAGCTAAGGAAAGCAAGTATGAAAGCTTACGTGACCAGGGAAGGGTTAACGAGGGTTAATTAGGGTTTCTAGGGTTTTCTCGACTCAAACCACAACTCGAGAAGGGCAAGGCTTGGCTAGCTTGACTCCTAGGCCTACTACAGCTCATGTACAACCACTAGGACCAGAATATGTGTGGATAGAAAGAAGAGAAGAGGTGTGAATGAAATGGAGAGGGAACGGGGGGTATTTATAAGGTAGCGAGGAGTAGTGAGCAAGAAACGGAAATAAGAGGTGTCTAGGAGGGGGAGATAAGTAAGTTGAGCTAGTGGAGGGATGTGGCAAGTCTAGGAGGTGATGAGGACGAGCTAGGAGTAGCTAGGGGGCTGCCCAGGCCGGTTGTAGTGGTGGTGTATCGAGGGGTTGAAGGTGGTGACAAGTAGGTGCATCACCTAATTGTGTGGATGCTTAGAGGTGATATAGTGTGTGATAAGCATGACTAATGTGCTAGGGTGTTAGGTTGAGGTGCTTGAGGTGCTTATGTTAAGGTTTTAACTAGTTTAGGTTTAGTTTTATCCTAATTTGGCTTAGTGAGAGATTAGGGTTTCTACTAAGGCTTAGTGTCTAAACTAGGTTCCTATTAGCGTTTAGTGACTAACACTAAGTCCTAAGGGGCTTATACTAACTGATGGTAGATTATGGGAAAGATTTGGGAAAGTTTGACCTAGTTTCGGGACCTAAATGACTTAGTTTTACTTAGTGAGAGGTTAGGGTTTATCCTAGAGTTTAGTGCCTACGTTAAGGTCCTATGAGTTCCTAATAACTAATTTTAGGTGCTAAGAAGCTTATACTAAGGGGTGGTGGCTTATGGTGAAGTTTTAGGATAGTTTAGACCTAATTCTGCAAAGTTATGACCCAGTTATGGTTTCGTGTTTAGGGGACTTGTACCTAAGCTCTAATGGGTTGTACTAGTCCCTAAGGGTCCTAAAGTATCCTAATGTTCCTAAGGTAACTCACACTTAAGCCTTGGACACTTTTAAACTAGTTTAGTTAAGCATATAGGGTTTAGTAAGCACATAAACCTAATTAGGGTTTAATTAGAGTTCATTAGGGTTTTGTGATATGTTTAGTGTGTTAGATTGGTAGATTACTTATTATGGTGTTGTTTTGATCTTTTGATTGACATACCAGGGGTTTATAGGATGTGAGTGTTGAGTTGTTTGACTTGTGTAGATACGTGAGCAGATCTAGAGAGTCATGCAAGTAATGAATGCACATAAAAAGCAAAAAATATACCTGTGAAATACCTACTATAGGTATTTGTAATGGGAATGATAGTAATGAGATTTTGTGGGTTGTTACACGGGCAGTTGCTCGTAGGGAGCGGGAACAAAAAGAAGAAGAATACCGATGGGCCATAGGGTTAGGCCCTCAAGAATTAGAGTCTTCGAGTGAGCAAGGTTGGGACTCAGATGCTTCCTTTAATTAATTTGTACTTTTATTTTCATTATCGTATCGTAGTTTGTATTAATCGTATTATGTATTTCATATTTTCACTTTAATGTTTAATGTAATTTGTATTTTAAATGTTATGTTAGTTATTAAATGAAGTATTATTTTTAGTTTAGGGTTGAATTTGAAAATATTTGAGTTAAAGTTGAGTTAAGGTGAGTTAAGGTGAGTTATGATAAGGGGTGTTTCTTTTTCTTTATTTAGTTAAGGTGCAAAAGTTAAAGCTGATGTGCCGCTGATGTAACACTGAGTTAAGGTTTAACTTGGTGTTAAGACTTAAGACACCCATTGCTCTAACAGTTAACACTACGGTTGAGTTTGGCAAAATAAATGACACTGAGCTTAATTTATCTATAATACTATAAGATTCAGTCCTATAATTTATTGCATAGGCATCAAGATTGCTTAGAGTACAAGCTAGCTAATGCTCGAAATTCAATGCAGCCTAATAATAACTATACAATCATGAAAGGAGATGAAGTGCAACAGTGGCCCGAATTGATCACATGGCATTTAGTATAGAATTAAAAGTCGGTTAGATGAAGTGCAAGGGTTGCGGAAGGTTGCAAGAATAATTAATGATTTAACCTAATTCATGCCTATATAAACCGGCCAAAATCACATTTAGAATGTACATTTGAAGATGATTCACACATCTTTTAGATCTTTAATTGTTGGTAGTGGTATGTAAATTCTCTTTTGCAACATTTTGGAGATGATTCACACATCTTTTAGATCTTTGTAATTAACTTGGTCTTCTTTTTTTTCTTAATTTAGTTATCATACGCAGGTACCATGAAAATCACACAAGATCATACATGCTCAGATAAATGGAACCAAAGATTGGGATACCAACTGTTTTATTTGTTTCTTACATATTTAGGTGATTCTTATAGATAAGCATATATATAGATATATGTATTATGTTAATCCATTTTCATATACAAGTAATTTATATGCATTTTCTATTGATGTAGCTCACATGTGCAAATTGATTCAAGCTAATGTGCACGAGCATGTATGTAAAGCAACATTCAAATGGTTAAATAATACTTTTTAGCGTGATTAGTTTATGTAAGTAGTTGCTTTCGAATGCTCTTTGAGAAATATTAGAATGAATTTATCGTGTGCAATTGAATTATTATTGAAAAGAAGAAGGTCCATGATTGGGCCTGAACAGTCAAACAATATTGACCAAGGTGAATGGTCAAAAAAATCAAACGGCTAAGACCAACTAACCAACGAGTATAGTGTTTCCCCGGGTCGTTTAAGTCCCAGCGAGGTGTGCAATTGTAATCGTGAACATTTTAAGTGATCGGGTGATTTAACAGAAAGATCAAGATTTTGATTATTATGATTACACTACGAGATTATGATTGAGAATAGCTTATAAATACTATGTTAACAATTACTGATAATCAGATAATCTAAAAACGTGAGCAAAACCTAAAAACGCGTGTTTGAATTTAAAATAAACCCGAACGCGCAAAATAAAAAGTGAAACGGGAGCAAATTAAACCCTACGGTTATGAAATTTATATTTTTACAATCTTAATGACAAAAGAAAATTTTTAGAAAAAGAAAAATGATTTTTACACTATTTAATTAATTACTATTAATTAATTACTAATTACTAATTACTAATTACTTTTTTAATTATCTAAATTATACTAAATTACCATTAATTATAAATTTTATCTAGAAAAATGAAAATTAAAATTAGAAAATTTTAAAATAACCTAAAAATATTTTTAAAACAGAAAATGTATTTTTCCTACTTTTTAATTAATTATTATTAATTAAAAACAAATTATTTAATTAATTTAAACTAAATTAAATTATAAAAAATACTAAATGAAAATAGAAAAATCTGAAAAAATTACTAAAAATACTACAGGTTATAAGGAACCTATGAAAAATTTAAAATCAGGAGGTGCTTATAAATAAGCAAAAAAAGAAGCTAAAAGGGATTAAATAGAAGCTATCACTTTTTTATTTTTGGTTTTTCTTTCATTTTATTTTACAAACTACTCTTACTACTGTAGTTAGGAACTTTTTACAAAGAGACTTTGATCAGAGCTTATTAATAAGCTATTTGAAAAGCCAAAGTGATGGCAGTGAAGCCCTAATAAGCTTTGATCAAATGGATTATGAACCAAGAAGCTGCTAACTAGCTAATAGAGACTGAATAAGATATGAACAACTATGATGCACACAAATAAGCTTAAATGACAGAATAAGCACAAGTAAATAAGCTACAAGCAACAATAAGCATTGCTCCAACAACACAGACCAAACAGGTTTGGACCTAGGACCTTTGGGGCACTGTGGGGTCCACAGAGGTGAAGGGTAGTCCAAATTTAGAGTTGACCTACAAAGTTGGGCTGGTAAGCTATAAAATAAACCAATAAGCAAGGCTTATGGCTTATTATTGAGCACTGTGTGGGCTGTTGAATGTGTTCACAAATACAGAATGCTCAGTATTTGTCCTGAGGACAGGTCACAAGTAGGGTCCCAATAAGCTATCCACCAATAAGCCAATGTCCAAAATAAGCCAAGGTCTAAAAACTTGAGCTGATAAGCTCTTCAAAAAGCCAACGGGCCAAGGGTGGGGCCCACTGGAGAGGTCACAGTTGGTCAAAGAATCTGAGCCAATGGCCCTGGAGCAGGGGAGTGTTTGCACCCTGCACCCTCAAACAGGTACATGCACATACCACATAAGAATTCTCAAAAATAAGCTGTTTGTAGGTTCCTGTAGTTTAGGTGGAATACGTCTACCACAAAAAAATTCAAGTCCCAATTCAACTCACAAAAATCAGGAAAATTCTCTCAAAAAGTGAGTTTTTAGTGGACTAAACCATTTTGACTTGTTATCTTTTTTTTTAAAGTTGACTTAAATGAGTTTTTACAGATTCTAGATCATTTATTATGGTGTTATAATCTATAATGAACCTAAATGAAGCAATCTTAACTAGTTTAGAACCTATTGAGATGAATTTTCCTCCTAAACTTGCATCAGTGGGCTGCTAAGGGCTTAGAAGTTCATTTTTGACTTTTTAACTCTAACCTACCAATTTTAAACTTCTAATACTCTTTATTATCCTAAAGAAAACGATCTCAACTGTTTTTAACTCCTACTAATCACATTAGCACCTACAACAAAGCTGATCCAAACACCATTTAATGTACTGTCTTGGACTATTTTTCAAAGCAGGCCAAAGTTTTAAGCTTTAAAACAAATCACCAAGCTTCTAATAAGCTATAACATAGTGACAAAAGCCAAAATTACTTAGGAAATAGTAGTGTACAATAAGCAAGCTTATATGAGCAATCTGAGATAAATTACACAGTTAGCATGCAAATGTAATCCAAAACATGTAATGACAAGAGACAAGCATAAATTAAGCCATAACTACAATAAACTAATCAAACACAAGCTATCATAACAGTAATTAAAGCTAATATAGAAGGAATAGAAACAAGTGACCTTGGGCCTTAGCTAAACAAAGGCACCAAATGAATGGCAGCTACAAGCTCCTAGCTTGTTTCACAACAAGCTAGCTTAAGTCCTTCTGGCCAATCCATTTAGACCACTTCCCAAGCATTCCACATTGTCAAGAAAAGGTAACCTGTAATGCATTTATTTAATCTTTTGATTTTTGATTTTTTTTTCTTTTTCTTATTTAATCTCCTTTTTTGTGTTTTCTTTTTGATTACTGAGAACTGTGGTGAGTTTTTGAAAGATTAGAACATTAAACAAACTTTGAGCAAGATTTTTGTTAAGCAAATTTAAAGTAATTTTTTGAAACTGCAAATAATAAACTTGGAATTTGAAGAAACTGAAATACGTGTATTAATACTGAAAAAGTTTACAAATTACACTAATTAACTGAATTATAAATTACATAAAAACATACATGCCTTGAAGGCTTACATTGGAGACCTATTTATACTATGAATGAAAAACTAAGCTCCCTTCCCTCTTGTGCTTCTTTTTTGAGAGGAGATAGTGCAAAAGCACTCATTGTGCTTTCTTGGACAAATCCCAGCAGTTGGATTGGCTTTTGTTTCATCTCCACCCTTGATAGTAATTTATCCGCCAAATAAGTGATGTGGATTGCTAGCGTGGAGGGGACAGGGAGTTGTTACAAATGGGGGTTGACTTTGTGGAGGTGGTGGAGTAGGGTGGTTAGTAGGAGAGGAGGGGGGACAAGGATGTTGGAGGTTGCAGGCGTTTGTTTTGTTTTGGCGGCAAAGGAAGAGGTAGAAGAGGGGTTGACTTTTATTGACCCCCGTTTTTATTAATAAAACAGATGGGGTTTTGGGCTTGGGTAATTTGGGCCAAGGTTGGTTTGGATGTGGACTGGATTTGGTTTAGATTAGTTTTTGGGTGGATTTTGTAGAGGACCAATTTTGTAATTATGCTGAAATTTGAGGACCAAATATGCCAATCTTCTAAAACTACTCCAAGGGACCAAAATTGCCACATTCCAATCATATAAGCACCATAAAAGAAATTTTTCAAAATTTGAATATCCCGGGCACTAATTTTGCCAATTTTGAAAGTACAGGGACCAAATTTGTAAAATTGTGAAACTTATCATCAAAGGACTAATTATCACACTTGAGATTTACAAAGGACCTTTGTTGATTTTTCTTCCAAAATAAATGCTCAAGGACTGATTTTGTCAAGTTTTGAAAGTTGAGGGACTGAAACTGCCAATTATGCAAACTTTGTTCATTTTTCATCTGTTTTCAATCATTTTGCATCTGAAACATATAAAACACAATCCTGGGATATTTTCTGTATTTTGATGCATTTTTGAGTGTTTTTAAATGTTTTGCAGTTCAGATTTGACCAAAAATGAAGAGTATTTACACACTCATCAATCCCCCACACTAAACTATTGCTAGTCCCTAGCAATCTTTTATGAAAACTTTAATGGATTTGAAGTCTCTTTACCAAAAGCATTACTTCTGGAGTAACTAAATGTTTCAGTTCAAGTAAAAACTATGGTACACTGATAACCATATGATTTTGAGCAAACCACAAGCTGTTAACGGATTTGATTTGTCTTTACCAGAAGCCGTTTGCTTCTGGACTAGCCAACTCTTTGATAAAGCTATTATCATCTTGGTGAGTTGATTGCCAATTATGGTTTTCCACTGCCTTTACCACAAGCCATAACCTTGTGGGCTAGCCAACTCTTTTACTTTTTAGGATATGGTGAGTTGAATACCATACAATTTTTGGCAAATTGTCCGCCATAAACAGATTTGAGATATCTTTACCCGGAGCCGTTTGCTCTGGGATTAGCCATTCCATCTGTTAGACATGGTGGATTGATAACCATTTATTGTGTTAGTGCCAAAAACTTCCACCAAGTAAAAATAAATAAATAAATAAATTTTGGGCAAAATGGGGGTATTAGGGCACTAACAGGTGACAAATACGACAGAGTTCCTCCCCCCCCCCCCCCCCCACCCACACTTAGAATTGAATATTACCCTCAATATTCAAAGTACCCGGCTATTATGCCAACACTTAGAACGTAAAAAGGTGATACTAATAGCCAAGTGTGAAACGGAAATCTATATACATTTTTTTTTTTGGACTTATGTACAACAGCAGGGGCAACTCCCCCACACTTAGGTGTTAGAAAAGAGAAAGAAGTCAGAGATATGGGTGAAAACCCATGTTGAGCTAATGTTTTTGTTCACCGAGTCACTAGCTTGACTCGATCCCCGAATTTATTTGTCCTTGGGGAGAGTTTGGAGATCCGGGACAACCATGGGTGGTATGTCTTCTCCAAAGTAATGTTTCAAATGATGCCCATTCACTTTGAAATTTGGTCCGTCATTTTGAGATAATTCGACGGTGCCATAAGGATAAACTTTTGTGATAGTGAATGGGCCAGTCCAACGGGTTTTGAGTTTTCCCGAGAAGATCTTGAGTCTAGAGTTGAAAAGAAAGACTCGGTCACCAACGTTAAAAACGCGGTTCTTGATTTTTGTGTCATGAATCTTCTTTGTCTTTTCCTTGTAGATCAAAGAGTTCTCGTAAGCTTGATCACGAAGTTCATTCAATTCATTCAGTTGAACTTTACGGTGAACACCCGCAGTTTGGAGGTCAAAATTCGCATGCTTGAGGGCCCAATAGGGTGAACACCCGTACACAAACTTGTAAGGTGTACACCCGATGGGTGTTTTGTAAGCTGTACGGAAAGCCCAGAGTGCATCATCTAATTTATCCGACCACGATGCACGATTTTCACCTACACTCCTTTCCAAGATTCCTTTAATTCATCGATTGGAAACTTCTACTTGTCCACTTGTTTGAGGGTGGTATGCAGTAGAAAGATGGTGAGTTACACCATACTTTTACATGACTTTATCAAATTTATCATTGTAGAAATGCGTACCACGATCACTAATTATAGCACGTGGAGTTCCAAATCGAGCAAAAACAGCTTTTAAAAATTTCACAACAACTCGGGCATCATTTGTGGGTAAATCTTTCGCTTCAACCCATTTTGACAAATAGTCAACAGCCACGAGTATGTACTTATTTCCATCAGATGACGAAAATGGCCCCATAAAGTCAATGCCCCACACGTCAAAAATTTCACAAACTTGAATTGCATTTCGTGGCATTTCATTCTTTTGCGAAAAATTCCCGTGACGTTGAAAAGCGTCACAAGATTTGACTAGTTCTTGGGCATCCTTGTATATCGTGGGCCAATAAAATCCCGAATCAAACACCTTTTTGGCGGTGTAGTTTGGATTATGGTAGCCCCCCTTGGGTCTAGCATGGCAAGCCTTGAGAATGTCATTGGCTTCCTGACCATAAACACACCGCCGGATGACTTGATCCGCACATACTTTGAACAAATAGGGGTCGTCCCAGAAATAATGTTTTACATCTTTGAAGAATTTATTTTTCTGTTGGGACGACATCCCTTTTACCACAAAGTTACCCGCATGGTAGTTTGCAAAATCGGTAAACCATGGGGTAGTAGAATCTCCACGAAAGGAAACCACATTGAGTGTCTCGAGAGGGAAGGTTTCAGTAATTTCCTTTTTCTCGAAAACATCTTGGTGGGGGTTTTCAAGACGGGAGAGGTGATCAGCAGCTAGGTTCTCAGCTCCTTTTTTATCACGTATTATTATATCAAATTCTTGTAGGAGGAGAACCCAACAGAGTAGCCTCGGCTTTGCATCTTGTTTTGCAAAGAGGTACTTCAAAGCCGAGTGATCCGTATACACTATGCATTTGGTCAATATCAAATACGGCCGAAACTTTTCAAAGGCATACACCACTGCTAATAGTTCTTTTTCAGTGGTGGTGTAATGACTTTGAGCCTCGATCATTGTCTTGCTTGCATTGTGTATCGGCTGAAAGTGTTTTGATTTGCGTTGCCCCAAGACTGCCCCTATTGCATAATCACTAGCATCACACATAAGTTCAAAGGGCAAGTCCCAATCGGGGGCAACAAGAATCGGTGCTTCAGTAAGCTTTTTCTTCAAAGTTTCAAAAGCTTCAATGCACTCGGGTGAGAAGATAAAAGGAGCATCCTTTTCGAGGAGATAGGTCATAGGCCAGGCGATTTTGGAGAAATCTTGAATAAACCTACGATAAAAACCGGCGTGACCCAAAAAGCTCCTAATACCTTTGACGGTAGTGGGATGAGGTAATTTTGCGATGACATCAACTTTGGGTTTGTCAACCTCAATCCCATTTTTTGAAATTTTATGGCCGAGGACAATGCCCTGTTTGACCATAAAGTGGCTCTTCTCCCAATTTAGACATAACCTTGTGTCTTCACAACGTTTGAGCATGTTGTCTAAATGGGAGAGACATGATTGAAATGAATCCCCAATGACCGAAAAGTCATCCATAAATACCTCCATTGTTTTCCCGATCATGTCGGAAAAGATTGACATCACGCACCTTTGGAACGTGCTAGGAGCGTTGCATAAGCCAAATGGCATACGACGGTAGGCAAAGGTACCATAAGGGCATGTGAAGGTAGTTTTCTCTTGATCCTGTGGATCAATGGAGATTTGAAAATATCCCGAGAAACCGTCGAGGAAACAATAGTACTCGTTCCCCGCTAGTCTCTCGAGCATTTGGTCCATGAAGGGTAGAGGAAAGTGGTCTTTGCCGGTGGCGTCATTTAACTTATGATAGTCAATGCATACATGCCAACCCGTAACCAATCGAGTTAGAATCAACTCGTTTTCTTCGTTTGTGACAACAGTAATGCCACCCTTTTTTAGAACGCAATGGATGGGACTAACCCAAGGACTATCCGAGATAGGGTAAATCAAGCCAGCATCAAGAAGTTTTCAAACCTCTTGTTTGATGACCTCATGTATTTTTGGATTAAATCTTCTTTGTGGTTGGACTGCTGGTTTAAAGTCATCCTCCATTAAAATTTTGTGCGTACAAAATTCTGGGTTTATACCCCTGATGTCGGAGAGTTTCCAAGCAATTTCTTGTTTATGTAACTTTAAAACCTTTATTAGAGCAGTCTTTTCCTCATCACTCAAATCTTTAGCAATTATGACGGGTAATTTATCATCACCCTCCAAAAATGCGTATTCAAGATGAGGTGGTAAGTCCTTGAGCTCGACCTCAGGAAAATCATCAGTTTTCTCAACATATTTGATTTCCTCATTATGACGTGTTTGTAGTAGAACAAGAAGAGGAGAGGAGTCTTCGTTTAATAATTTCTCAAGTAAGAGAATATCCCTCTCAGGGTCAATCTCTTGGTTATCGATTCCATCGGGAATCGAATCACTCTTGAGAAAGGCCTCAATTTCTTCTAAAACAAAGTCACTTCCCTCAAACGGAGTGAGGGAAGGAGAAGAATTAGCAATGATGGGATGAGAAGATGGAGCGGAATTTCCACTCGGAGAATTATCGGTGAAACCTAAAACCTCTTAAGCGTACTCCTCAGCAGCAACATCATTGACATATATTCGGTTTACCGATTCAGAGTCATAATTTGAGGAGTACCTCGAAGTTTGATCGAGGTTGAAGGTGGTTGCTTTGGTACCAACACGCAATGTGATCTCTTGCTCAAATACATCGATGAGAGCACGCCCAGTTCCAAGAAATCCCCTTCCAAGAATTAAAGGGACCCTTGAATCGGCATCAAAGTCAACAATCACAAAATCGGCCGAAAAATGAAACTTTCCCACTTTAACGAACATGTCCTCAGCAATGCCAAGTGGACGAGGAATCGATTGATTGGCAAGCTCAAGAGTCATGCACGTGGGAGTAAGTTCGGGAAGAGATAGTTTCTTCCACACAGAATATGGCATCAGGTTAATGCTAGCACCAAGATCGGCCAAGGCGAAGCATTCAACCGTACCAGGAAAAATACAAGGAATGAGTTCCAGGGTCTCCAAGCTTCTCGGGAAGCTTTTTCAAAAGAACTGCTGAGCAGTTCTCATTCAATGGAGTGCTAGCCATTTCGAAGAGCTTTTCCTTATTACTTAACATATTTTTTATGGTTGATGCGAATTTGTGCATCAAGATGATAGCATCCGCGAACCTTATGTCAAAATGCAAATCTTGAAAGATTTTAAAGAATTTATCAATTTGGTGACTAGCTTTTTTGTGGAGCTTTTGTTCATTGAGACGTGATGGATAAGGAATAGAAGTTTTGGATTTAGGGTTCTCAACTGGAGTTTCAGGTGGTTCAAAGACAACTCCAGTTTTGCATCTGGTTTCTGGAATAATTTGAGGATGGACGTGTGCGGTACTTTGTGAACTAGGAGATTGCACCTTGTCCGTTGTCACCTCAGGTCCATGTTCCACTACCTTTTGAGGAGAGGAAGAAGAGGTAGAAGGAATCGTGGGTTCATTATATGAAGCACAACTTCTAGTTGTGATCGCCTTAGCATCGCCCCTCGGGTTAGCAATCGTGTTGCTCGGTAAAGTAGTACCTGAGCCCGAGGGTCGATCATTTAAAGACTTCTTGATTTCAGAAATTTGGCTAACCAACAACTTGTTCATTTCTTCCTGGGATTTCATGAATTGTTTTAACAACTCATCAGATGAAGGCCCAGTGGGAGCAATGGCTTGAGTTTGATTATTAAAATTTTGAGCACGATTGTTCTGATTGGGACCTCGATTTTAAAAATTACCCTGATTAGGTTTGTTGTTTCCATGAAAATATATGGGGTTGAAATTACCCTGACCCTGGTTTCGGTTAAAGTTTCCTTGATGTTGGAAACCTTGATTTTGGAAACCATGGTTTTGATTTTGAAAACCGTGATCCTGATTGAAATTTCCCTGGTTTTGAAAACCTTGGTTCATTCTATTTTGGTTTTGGTTACGGTTTTGGACATTTTGGTTTTGATTAAAACCAAGGGGTCCAGGATAGTGGTTAGGCCAATAGTTTAGGTCCATAGGAGGGCGGTATTGGTTGCCCCCTTGACTGGAAGACCCGGCTATAGCATGAGCTTCATACGGAGAACCATCAGTAGCTGTGCAATTGTAGTAGGCATGCGGCCCACCACAAGTTACACAGACTTCCACTTTCTTAACCTCAGCAGGTGGAGGTGTGTGTGGAAAAGAGACTTTCTTTTGTTGTGATAGAACCAAAGCTTGAATAGCTTCAGTGAGCTTGTCAATCTTAGCATCGATGCTAGACTGACTCATAGAAGATGAAGTAGAAGGACCCGCACTAATTTGGGAAACAACTAGCTTGCTTCATGTAGAGCGGACCTTGGACTTGTTTTCGATGATTGCTAAAGCTTCTTTGGTGGTTCTACCCAAAAAGTTACCTCCCGCGGAGGCATTGAGAGAATCCTGATCAGCTTAGCTCACACCATTGTAGAAAGTATCGAGTTGCATCAACTCGGAGAAACCATGGTGAGGACACTTGCAAAGTAATTCTTTGAAACGATCCCACGCTTCACCAAATGATTCATCATATTTTTGAGTGAATTTGGTGATTTCGTTTTTAAGACTCGTTGTCTTAGAATGTGGGAAGAATTCATTCACAAACTTTTTTACCAAATCTTCCCATGTTTCAATTGAACGAGGGGGTTGTTTCTCAAGCCAAATCTGGGCTTATCCCTCGAGGGAGAATGGGAAGAGAAGAAGCTTGATTGCTTCTGAAGGGACATTCTTGTACTTGATAGTCGACGTGATTTTGTTAAACCATCGAATGTGAGCATGAGGGTCGTCCCTCTCAAAACCGTAGAATTGACTTGAGGTTACAAGATTAAGTAACCCGGTTTTGAGCTCAAAATTATCAGCCACGATGGCTGGAACAACAATAGCATCTCCGTAACCCTCGATTGGTGCTTGGAGAAGCTCACACATAGGGCGGTCTTCTGCCATGGTGACAGCAGATGTGGAAACAGTACGGATCTCAGATCTGACTGTTGGTGCTGAACGTCTACGATGTCTTCTAGGAATTCTTACAAGCTCACGTAATGGGCTAGTAGACCAAGAAGAACGAGTGCGCATGCACTAGGAACAAAATCAATCAAAACAAAGTCGAGGCAAAACCACAGTGAACTTAAACCAATAATCGCAAATGAATGACTTCTTTAGAAAAGGTACACCACTCACAAGGATACAATGACAAGTTTTAATCTTTTGTTTGGGAACTTATTAATGTTCACACCCCAGTTGGTAGGTGTTCTATCTTGGTTTGCGACGGTTTATTTTTATGTAATTATTATTCACAAGAAAAAGAAGAATGTTTTTGGGTTTTTGTGTGGTTGAAAAACTTTTGGAATTATTTTTAGTATCGTCCTGTTATCCAAAATCGTATTTCTTTAAGAATCACCTAAAAAGAAATCCGATATAGAAAACGTAACGATCTGTTTTGTTTGTTTTTGATTTTTTTTTTTTTTTTGGTGTTTTAACACTTTAGGAAAAGTGTTAATGACTTTTTCATGTTTTTTATTTAAAATTTACAAAAGGTGGTGGGGTTTATACAATGATGAATGAAAAACCACTAATCTCTAAAAAACGTTTTCTGATACGCAGCAACCTCCCCGGCAGCGGCGCCAAAAATTGATTGGTCCTGAACAGTCAAACAATATTGACCAAGGTAAATGGTCAACAAATTTAAACGGCTAAGACCAACTAACCAAGGAGTATAGTGTTTTCCCGGGTCATTTAAGTCCCAGCGAGGTGTGCAATTGTAATCGTGAACGTTTTAAGTGATCGGGTGATTTAACAGAAAGATCAAGATTTTGATTATTATGATTACACTACGAGATTATGATTGAAAATAGCTTATAAACACTATGTTAACAATTACTGATACGCGTTTGAATTTAAAATAAACGCGAACGCGCAAAATAAAAAGTGAAACGGGAGCAACTTAAACCCTACGGTTATGAAATTTATACTTTTACAATCCTAATGAAAAAAGAAAATTTTTAGAAAAAGAAAAATATTTTTTACACTATTTAATTAATTACTATTAATTAATTACTAATTACTAATTACTTTTTTAATTCTCTAAATTATACTAAATTACCATTAATTATGAATTTTATCTAGAAAAATGAAAATTAAATTTAGAAAATTTTAAAATAACCTAAAATTATTGTTAAAACAGAAAATGTATTTTTCCTACTTTTTAATTAATTATTATTAATTAAAAACTAATTATTTAATTAATTTAAAATAAATTAAATTATAAAAAAAAAACTAAATGAAATTTGAAAACTCTGAAAAAATTACTAAAAATACTACAGGTGATAAGGAACCTAAGAAAAAATTAAAATCGGGAGGAGCTTATAAATAAGCAGAAAAATAAGCCAAAAGGGCTTAATTAGAAGCTATCACTTTTTTATTTTAGGTTTTTCTTTGATTTTATTATAGAAACTACTCTTACTACTGTAATTAGGAACTTTTTAAAAAGAGACTTTGATCAGAGCTTATTAATAAGCTATTTGAAAAGCCAAAGTGATGGCAGTGAAGCCTTAATAAGCTTTGATCAAATGGATTATGAACCAAGAAGCTGCTAACTAGCTAATAGAGATTTAATAAGATATGAACAACTATGATGCACACAAATAAGCTTAAATGACAGAATAAGCACAAGTAAATAAGCTACAAGCAACAATAAGCACTGCTCCAACAACACAGACCAAACAGGTTTGGACCTAGGACCTTTGGGGCACGGTGAGGTCCACAGAGGTGAAGGGTAGTCCAAATTTATAGTTGACCTACAAAGTTGGGCTGGTAAGCTACAAAATAAACCAATAAGCAAGGGTTATGGCTTATTATTGAGCACTGTGTGGGTTATTGAATGTGTTCACAAATACTGAATGCTTAGTATTTGTCCTGAGGACAGGTCACAAGTAGGGTCCCAATAAGCTATCCACCAATAAGCCAAGGTCCAAAATAAGCCTAGGTCTGAAAACTTGAGCTAATAAGCTCTTCAAAAAGCAAAAGGGCCAAGGGTGGGGCCCACTGGAGAGGTCATAGTTGGCCAAAGAATCTGAGCCAATGGCCCTGGTGCAGGGGAGTCTTTACACCCTGCACCCTCAAACAGGTACATGCACACACCACATAAAAATTCTCAAAAATAAGCTATTTATAAGTTCCTGTAGTTTAGGTGGAATACTTCTACCACAAAAAATTTCAAGTCCCAATTCAACTCACAAAAATCAGGAAAATTCTCTCAAAAAGTGAGATTTTAGTGGACTAAACCATTTTGACTTGTTATCTTTTTTCTTAAAGTTGACTTAAATGAGTTTTTACAGATTCTAGATCATTTATTATGGTGTTATAATCTATAATGAACCTAAATGAAGCAATCTTAACAAGTTTAGAACCTATTGAGATTAATTTTTCCTCCTAAACTTGCATCAGTGGGCTGCTAAGGGCTTAGAAGTTCATTTTTGATTTTTTAACTATAACCTACCAATTTTAAACTTCCAATACTCTATATTATCCTAAAGTAAATGATCTCAACTGTTTTTAACTCCTACTAATCACATTAGCACCTACAACAAAGCTGATCCAAACACCATTTAATGTACTATCTTGGACTATTTTTCAAAGCAGGCCAAGGTTTTAAGATTTAAAACTGATCACCAAGCTTCTAATAAGCTATAACATAGTGACAGAAGCCAAAATTACCTAGGAAATAGTAGTGTACAATAAGCAAGCTTATATGAGCAATCTGAGATAAATTACACAGTTAGCATGTAAATGTAATCCAAAACATGTAATGACAAGAGACAAGCATAAATTAAACCATAACTACAATAAACTAATCAAACACAAGCTATCAAAACAGTAATTAAAGCTAATAGAGAAGGAATAGAAACAAGTGACCTTGGGCCTTAGCTAAACAAAGGCACCAAATGAATGGCAGCTACAAGCTCCTAGCTTGTTTCACAACAAGCTAGGTTAAGTCCTTCTGGCCAATCCATTTAGACCACTTCCCAAGCATTCCACATTGTCAAGCAAAGGTAACCTGTAATGCATTTATTTTATTTTTTGATTTTTTTTTTCTTATTTAATCTCCTTTTTTGTGTTTTCTTTTTGATTACTGAGAACCGTGGTAAGTTTATGAAAGATTAGAACATCAAACTTTGAGCAAGATTTTTGTTAAGAAAATTAAAAGTAATTTTTTGAAACTACAAATAATAAACTTGGAATTTGAAGAAACTGAAATACTTGTATTAATACTGAAAAAGTTTACAAATTACACCAATTAACTGAATTAGAAATTACATAAAAACATACGTGCCTTGAAGGCTTACACAGGGAGTTGTTACAAATGGGGGTTGACTTTTTGGAGGTCGTGGAGTAGGGTGGTTAGTAGGAGAGGAGGAGGGGACAAGGATGTTGGAGGTTGCAGGTGTTTGTTTTGTTTTGGCGGCAAAGGAAGTGGAAGAAGAGGGGTTGACTTTTATTGACCCCCATTTTTATTAATAAAACAGATGGGGTTTTGGGCTTGGGTAATTTGGGCCAAGGTTGGTTTGGATGTGGACTGGATTTGGTTTGGATTAGTCTTTGGGTGGATTTTGTAGAAAATACAAAGGGTCCATTTGGTATAAAGTGCACAAGGACAAATTTTGTAATTATGCTGAAATTTGAGGACCAAATCAACCAACCTTCTAAAACTATTCCAAGGGACCAAACTTGCGACATTCCAATCATATAAGCACCATAAAAGAAATTTTCCAAAATTTGAATATCCCGGGTAGTAATTTTGAAAGTACAGGGACCAAATTTATAAAATTGTGAAACTTATCATCAAAGGAGTAATTATGACACTTGTGATTTCCAAAGGACCTTTGTTGATTTTTCTTCCAAAATAAATGCTCAGAGACTGATTTTGTCAAGTTTTGAAAGTTGAGGGACTGAAACTACCAATTATTCAAACTTTGTTCGTTTTTCATCTGTTTTCAATCATTTTGCATCTAAAACATATAAAACACAATCATGGAATATTTTCTGTATTTTGATGCATTTTTAAGTGTTTTTAAATGTTTTGCAGTTCAGATTTGACCAAAAATGATGAGTATTTACACACTCATCAATCCCCCACACTAAACTATTGCTAGTCCCTAGCAATCTTTTATGAAAACTTTAATAGATTTGAAGTCTCTTTACCAAAAGCCATTACATCTGGAATAGCCAAATGTTTCAGTTCAAGTAAGAACTATGGTACACTGATAACCATATGATTTTAAGCAAACCATAAGTTGTTAACGGATTTGATTTCTCTTTACCAGAAGCCGTTTGCTTCTGGACTAGCCAACTCTTTGATAAAGCTATTATCATCTTGGTGAGTTGATTACCAATTACGGTTTTCCACTGCCTTTACCACAAACCATAACCTTGCGGGCTAGCCAACTCTTTTACTTTTTAGGATACGGTGAGTTGAATACCATACAATTTTTGGCAAATTGTCAGCCATAAATGGATTTGAGATATCTTTACCCGGATCCGTTTGCTCTGGGATTAGCCAGTCCTTCTGTTAAACATGGTGGACTGATAACCATTTATTGTGTTAGTGCCAAAAACTTCCACCAAGTAAAAATAAATAAATAAGTAAATTTTGGGCAAAACGGGGGTATTAGGGCACTAACAGGTGACAAATACGACAGAATTCCCCCCCACACTTAGAATTGAATAATAGCCAAGTGTGAAACGGAAATCTATATACATTTTTTTTTTACTTCTGAACAACAGCAGGGGAAACTCCCCCACACTTAGGTGTTAGAAAAGAGAAAGATGTCAGAGATATGGGTGAAAACCCATGTTGAGCTAATGTTTTTGTTCACCGAGTCACTAGCTTGACTCGATCCCCGAATTTATTTATCCTTGGGGAAAGTTTGGAGATCCGGGACAACCATGGGTGGTATGTCTTCTCCAAAGTAATGTTTCAAACGATGCCCATTCACTTTGAAATTTGGTCATTTTGAGATAATTCGACGGTGCCATAAGGATAAACTTTTGTGATAGTGAATGGGCCAGTCCAACGGGTTTTGAGTTTTCCCGAGAAGATCTTGAGTCTAGAGTTGAAAAGAAGGACTCGGTCACCAACGTTAAAAACGCGGTTCTTAATTTTTGATTCATGAATCTTCTTTGTCTTTTCCTTGTAGATCAAAGAGTTCTCATAAGCTTGATCACGAAGTTCATTCAATTCATTCAGTTGAACTTTACGGTGAACACCCGCAGTTTGGAGGTCAAAATTCGCATGCTTGAGGGCCCAATAGGCTTTGTGCTCAAGCTCGATCCGTAGATGGCACACTTTCCCGTACACAAGCTTGTAAGGCATACACCCGATGGGTGTTTTGTAAGTTATACGGAAAGCCCATAGTGCATCATCCAATTTATCCGACCACGATGCACGATTTTCACCTACAGTCCTTTCCAAGATTCTTTTAATTCCTCGATTGGAAACTTCTACTTGTCCACTTGTTTGAGGGTAGTATGCAGTAGAAAGACGGTGAGTTACACCGTACTTTTACATGACTTTATCAAATTTTTCATTGCAGAAATGTGTACCACGATCACTAATTATAGCACGTGGAGTTCCAAATCGAGCAAAAAGAGCTTTTAAAAATTTCACAACAACTCGGGCATCATTTATGGGTAAAGCTTTCACTTCAACCCATTGTGACAAATAGTCAACAGCCACGAGTATGTACTTATTTCCATCAGATGACGGAAATGGCTCCATAAAGTCAATGCCCCACACGTCAAAAATTTCGTAAACTTGAATTACATTTTGTGGCATTTCATTCTTTTTCGAATGATTCCTGTGACGTTGACAAGCGTCACAAGATTTGACTAGTTCTTGGGCATCCTTATATAACGTGGGCCAATAAAATCCTGAATCAAACACCTTTTTGGCGGTGTAGTTAGGATTATGGTAGCCCCCCGTGGGTCTAGCATGGCAAGCCTTGAGAATGTCATTGGCTTCCTGACCATAAACACACCGCCGGATGACTTGATCCGTACATATTTTAAACAAATAGGGATCGTCCCATAAATAATGTTTTACATCTTTAAAGAATTTATTTTTTTGTTGGGACGACATCTCTTTTACCACAAAGTTACCCGCATGGTAGTTTGCAAAATCGGCAAACCATGGGGTAGTAGAATCTCTACGAAAGGAAACCACATTCAGTGTCTCGAGAGGGAAGGTTTCATTAATTTCCTTTTTCTCGAAAACATCTTGGTGGGGGTTTTCAAGATGGGAGAGGTGATCAGCAGCTAGGTTCTCAGCTCCTTTTTTATCACGTATTATTATATCAAATTCTTGTAGGAGGAGAACCCAACGGAGTAGTCTCGGCTTTGCATCTTGTTTTGCAAAGAGGTACTTCAAAGCCGAGTGATCCGTATACAATATGCATTTGGTCAATATCAAATACGGCCGAAACTTTTCAAAGGCATACACCACTACTAATAGTTCTTTTTTAGTGGTGGTTTAATGACTTTGATCATCGGTCATTGTTTTGCTTGCATAGTGTATCGGCTGAAAGTGTTTTGATTTGCGTTGCCTTAAGACTGCCCCTATTGCATAATCACTAGCATCACACATAAGTTCAAAGGGCAAGTCCCAATCGGGGGCAACAAGAATCGGTGCTTCAGTATGCTTTTTCTTCAAAGTTTCAAAAGCTTCAATGCACTAGGGTGAGAAGATAAAAGGAGCATCCTTTTCGAGGAGTTGGGTCATAGGCCGGGCGATTTTGGAGAAATCTTGAATAAACCTACGATAAAAACTGGTGTGACCCAAAAAGCTCCTAATACCTTTAACGGTAGTGGGATGAGGTAATTTTGCGATGACATCAACTTTGGGTTAGTCAACCTCAATCCCGTTTTTTGAAATTTTATGGCCGAGGACAATGCCCTCTTTGACCATAAAGTGGCTCTTCTCCCAATTTAGACATAACCTTGTGTCTTCACAACGTTTGAGCATATTGTCTAAATGGGAGAGACATGATTGAAATGAATCCCCAATGACTGAAAAGTCATCCATAAATACCTCCATTATTTCCCCGATCATGTCGGAAAAGATTGACATCATGCACCTTTGGAACATGCCAGGAGTGTTGCATAAGCCAAATGGCATACGACGGTAGGCAAAGGTTCCATAAGGGCATGTGAAGGTAGTTTTCTCTTGATCCTGTGGATCAATGGGGATTTGAAAATATCCCGAGAAACCGTCGAGGAAACAATAGTACTCGTTCCCCGCTAGTCTCTCGAGCATTTGGTCCATGAAGGGTAGACGAAAGTGGTCTTTGCGGGTGGCGTCATTTAACTTGCGATAGTCAATGCATTGGATGGGACTAACCCAAGGACTATCCGAGATAGGGTAAATCAACTCATTTTCTTCGTTTGTGACAACAGTATTGCCACCCTTTTTTGGAACGCAATGGATGGGACTATCCCAAGGACTATCCGAGATAGGGTAAATCAAGCTAGCATCAAGAAGTTTTCAAACCTCTTGTTTGAAGACCTCGTGTATTTTTGGATTAACCATTCTTTGTTGTTGGACTGCTGGTTTAAAGTCATCCTCCATTAAAATTTTGTGCGTACAAAATTCTGGGTTTATACCCTTGATGTCGGAGAGTTTCCAAGCAATTGCTTGTTTATGTAACTTTAAAACCTTTATTAGATCAGTCTTTTCCTCATCACTCAAATCTTTAGCAATTATGACGGGTAATTTATCATCACCCTCCAAAAATGCGTATTCAAGATGAGGTGGTAAGTCCTTGAGCTCGACCTCAGGAAAATCATCAGTTTTCTCAACATATTTGATTTCCTCATTATGAAGTGTTTGTCGTAGAACAGGAAGAGGAGAGGGATCTTTGTTCAATAATTTCTAAAGTAAGAGAATATCCCTCTCAAGGTCAATCTCTTGGTTATCGATTCCATCAGGAATCGAATCACTCTTGAGAAAGGCCTCAATTTCTTCTAAGACGAAGTCACTTCCCTCAAACGGAGTGAGGGAAAGAGAAGAATTAGCAATGATGGGATGAGAAGATGGAGCAGAATTTCCACTCGGAGAATTATCAGTGAAACCTAAAACCTCTTGAGCGTACTCCTCGGCAGCAACATCAATGACATCTATTCGGTTTACCGATTCAGAGTCATATTTTGAGGAGTACCTCGAAGTTTGATCGAGGTTGAAGGTGATTGCTTCGGTACCAACACGCAATGTGATCTCTTGCTCAAATACATCGATGAGAGCACGCCCAGTTCTAAGAAATCCCCTTCCAAGAATTAGAGGGACCCTTGAATCGTCATCAAAGTCAACAATCACAAAATCGGCCAGAAAATAAAACTTACCCACTTTAACGAACACGTCCTCAGCAATGCCAAGTGGACGAGAAATCGATCGATCGGCAAGCTCAAGAGTCATGCACGTGGGAGTAAGTTCGGGAAGAGATAGTTTCTTCCACACAGAATATGTCATCATGTTAATGCTAGCACTGATGAGGCGAAAAATGAACCACTTTTAGGGGGTCATTTAAGCCCGGAATTGAATTTATTTGATCAAATATTGCCCTAAATCGTTCCTTTTGTGATTTTAGGTACTTTGGGAGAGAAATCTGGAAAAGGAAGCAATTCGGACGTTTTTGGAGCATAAAAGTGAAGAAAACGCCAAAGTCTTATTTTTCCTTGCTGGGAACAGTAGGTGACGGCGTCAAGAAGAAAATCTTGACGGCGTCAAGAGTAATTTCCATGACGATCCAATACAGATTTGAAGGTGTCACGAAGTAGGGCGTCAAGAGGAAAATGCATGACGGCCTGGAAACATTTAACACTTGACGGCGTCAGATCTGGATCAAGGCAGTCCGAGAATTATTTTGGCGTCGAGATGACGGCGTCACAAAATTTGTCTTGACGCCGTCAGACCCTATTTCCTATATATAGTTTTCTAATTTTCACATTAAAAAGAGAGAAGTTTTGGAGAAACCCTAGGTACGAACTTGGTACGAATTTTACAGGTTTTTCAAGGGTTCTAAGCCCTTGATACCTTTCATGTGTAATTGAGATAAGTTTTCTTTTAATTCAATCAATATGTCTATGTGTTGGTTGTCTATATCTTGTTCTTGTCTTAATTCCATCATGCTAGGCTAGATCTATCTTGTGTTTGCTTGGATCTAATGAAACCTAGATGTTAATTATGTGTTGATTACTTGTTTATAGTTGTATTGGATGAATGAATCCGATGTTAGGCTTAAGAAAACTGGCAGATCTCCAAATGGTAACATGCTTGAACGTCTTAGGAAACATGAACTGACGTGCACTAGGTTTTATTGGTTGTATTTAATGCATGAGTAAATTCTAATGATCCCATGTTAGGAGCTTCTTAGCCGGCTCGACATAGGAGTGAAGTAGGCACTCATAGGATTGGGGAATTAAGTGCGCCACCCCATGAATGGTATTAAGGAATACAATCCGTCATCCACGCAATTATAACAAGTAATTAACGTGTAAAAGATATCTAGGGAGTAGTGAAATCTAAGTAAACACATTTTCTCCACTTATTGCTCACAACCTTAGTATAATTTAGTTTATTTTCATTTCTAGTATTTTATTTTGATTGCATCTTTAGTATTGGGTTAGTTGACTAGCAACTAATTCCACCCAAATCTTTCAAACCCGAGATTTTTACTTGCTTTTCTAAAAATATAAAAATACAAAAATAATCATCCCTCACCTTTAGAACTAGTATTTAGGTTTTCTAATCCTAGCGACACTATTCCTAGCTGAACGATCAATCCCCCTGTACTTGTCACTATACTATACTACAACGATCAGGTACACTGCCTGGTGGGGGTTGTAACCTTCTCAAGATCCCTTGAGAGGTAAAGCCTGGTGCGATTCCTACGTATCAAGTTTTTGGCGCCGCAGCCTGGGGAATAGTTATTGTCTAGGTTAGAATCTCTTTTTATTAGGTCTACTTGCTAGATTCCTTTCTAGTAAGATTTTATTTTTATTTTTAGGTTTTCTTTAGTCTATCTTATTTCTTTGTGTCTTTGTTCATAACTCTTCACCACCCGACATCATGGACGATGGGAACATCCTTGAACCCGTCATTCCACCACAACAAAACCCACCACTAGAACCTCTTAGGCCCCTAACCTTAGGAGAGTATTCCCAACCTAGCCACCAAGGCTACCGAAACACCATTGAGCTCACCGGAGCCAATGTGACCCCCTTGCGATCCGACACCATCCGGTTGGTGCAAAGCGGATGTGCATTCCATGGACTTCGTTCCGAAGATCCAAACCAACATCTTAAGGACTTCCTCAAAATCGTAGATTCCATAGACCTAGGTGTTGAAACTAGAGAGACAACCCGATTACGCCTATTCCAATTCTCTCTACGGGATCAAGCTAGTCAATGGCTTGAGCGTTTACCCGCGGGATCCATCACCACATGGGATGATCTCACCACTCGTTTCCTTGCTCAATTTTTCCCACCGGGGAGAACTACTAAGCTTAGAAATGACATCTTGATGTTCCAACAACGTCAAAATGAATCTCTTTATGAAGCATGGACTCGTTTCAAGGACTTACTCCAAAAAGTCCCTCATCATGGCATAGATCTTTGGCTCCAAGTCCAAATCTTTTATGACCATATCGATCTCTCCACGAGGCGAGCCATTGACCAATCGGCCGGTGGTAAGCTACGTGATCTAAGTACGGAACAATCATGGGAACTCATAGAAGATCTTGCTCTCTATGACAACGAAAGTTGGAATGATTCCCGTGATTTGAACAAAACGGTCAAGGCAATATCTTTGCCTTCGAACAATTCTAGCACTTCCGACCGTAGGATCATGGAACTTGAGGACCAAGTCAAGTTTCTCATGAAATCTTACGAAGCTCCTAAACCTTCAAGCCAAGTGAACAAAATCACTTCTTCATGCGAATTATGTAGTGGTCCCCACGACACTCGTGATTGTGTGGAACTCCCCGGAACAGCTTTTGCGGATTACGCATCCACGCGTACCGACGAAGCGGGAGATAAGTGGTACACTTTCAAGCCCGAGCCAAACCCTTACGGTGATTCATACAACCCCTCTTGGAAAAATCACCCAAACTTTAGGTGGAAACAAAATCAACCCAATTCTTCCAATCCGCCTAATCGTTACCAACCAAACGGTCCACCCTCCAACCGTACTTTCAACAACAATCCTTTTAACAATTATGGTAGTACCAACAATCTTGAAGGATTGATGTCTAAGTTCATGGCATCTCAAGAAGCTCGCATAGCTAGGTTTGAAACCGAATTCAACCAACAACAAACGGAGATGACCAACAAGATTGACAACTTGTTGAAAGCCCTCAACAACCAAGCGTTAGCCACACCTAGGAAGGACACTAGGGACACCAATAACGGAATCCAAATTAAGGATCCCTCATCATCCAAACATGTCCACTTCGTCAATGTTGTCACCACTAAACCAAAAAATAAGGGGATAGAAGAAAGTGATAAGGATGAAGTTGGAGTAGAAACTGAGACTAGGGATGAAAGTAGGGAGGTTGAGGTTAATAAGGGAGAAGAGTTAGAGGAAGTAGAAGCTATAGAGAAATACTTTGATAAGATGCCTACCAAGGAAGAATGGGAATATCATAAGGATTTATTCGATAGTCCCGAGAGACCATATATCCTTGGCACACCCCTTATCAAAATGGGAGACCCCTCAAACATCAACATACCATGCAATATCGGGCACATGCATATAAGGAAAGCTTATATAGATCTTAGATCCCCCGTAAACATCATGACTAGGACTTATTACAATTGGGTGATGAAGAAACAACTTGATTTTAGGATGATGCCCAGTAGGAATTTAATAAGTAATTTTGTAGGAAGAGTGAAGGGATTGCATGTGATTATAGGTAATCTCACCTATGAGATCGATTTTATGATAGTGGAAGACACTCGTCCAGTGATAGATGATTGCCTAAGCCAAGTAATATTTGGAAAACCATTTGTTGAGGCCACTAGGATGAGTTATGACCCGACTCTAGGGATAGTTAGGTTCAAGAAAGAGAATGATGAGGTTGCCTATCAAATGCCTTACAAAATTGAGCAATACCGCCTCCTCTCTAATATAGAAAAAGAACACAAGCAAGCGGCTTATTATAGGAATGAGGAGGATAGACGTAGAGGAGTTGAGTATGTGAAGAGTAGGATGCTTGGTTTCTACAAAGAATGCTTACAACTAGGTCCGGAATACAAAACTGGTTTAGAAGACGACCTAGAGAGTGGAACCAACGACGAGGTCACGTAGTAACCCATGACCTTGAGTCTAGCTACAAGACTCGTAAATAAAGAAAAGCGCTTCTTGGGAGGCAACCCATGTTTTGTATGATTTTATTTTGTTTGTTTGTTATTTGCTTCCGTATACATGCTTTGTTTTTATTGTTGGTAGATCATGTTTCTCAATTAAATAGTTGAAATACTTTACTTTGTTGTTTTGGCCTAATCTTATCTCCACCTAAAAGTATTTTTGCAAAAGATAAGTGTAAGGGGAAACCCCAAATATGTTTTTAAGAAACAAACCGATCATGATTCTCCACAATATTAAATGAACATGTATATTCGTATTTGTTAGAGTCAAATGCTTGTATTGAGTCATAATGAAGCTTTGCAGGATTTTCCAGGAAGTAGGACCAAGTTTTTCCAGAAATTTTCCAGAAACTTAATATAAGAATTTCTGCAGGTCACTTCTGATGGCGTCATGAATTAATTCTTGACGGCGTCACGTGTAAAAATCTGGAAATTTTACCAGTCTTGTTTTTCTAATGGAGTCTTATGGTTTTTGTGAATTATTAAGTTTTATAATCTCCAGGAAATCTATAAACTTCATTCCACAAGCATTATATCTTATCTTGTTTTCTAGGATTTAGTAACTTATATAGGATGTCGCCGATTTTACGCGAGGTTGTTTTTGTCTGCTTTCTCAGGATTTACAGGTTATGTATGACAAGAAGATGATTTATATTCTGTAAGGGAAGCTTTGATTGTTCATTTTCTTGGAGGAAGATTTAACCTGGCCACCTTATTATCCATACCGAGCGAATCAGGGGAGTATTTGATTTCATTCTTTTTACTTTTTAACTTTTACATTCTTTACTTGAACATTGGGGACAATGTTCATCTTAAGTGTAAGGGGAGGGTAAAAAGATGATACCTTACATATGCACTTTCGCTTGAGTTTGTTCTGTTTAATGGTAGATGTGTAATAAAACTATGAGAAATACTTATTAGTGCAATTTTAGCGCCAAATTTAAAATTTCTTACAACATTTAGGAGTGAAACTTTAGCCATAGCAAGCGTCTCATGGATAGGAGATTGTATGACTAGCACATAACCGTATCATTCAGAAAAATTTTCCACCCAAATATGTGAGGTTCGCCTTTAGATTTGATAGGAAAAGCATTTATTATTAGCGCTTATGAGTGTACCGGTAGCATTTAGATTCTAGAACTTGCGTTAGTGATGCATCCCGAGACCGCTAGTGAGACTACATTCGTGTGGTAGGATTTACTACATGATAAGAGGCATTAGGATCACCCATGTGTTAAACCCGTATCATAATTACTTGACCATTTAAGTCATATTATTTGGCTAGTTAAGTCAACTAATTTTTCCCACACCTTAGCGTTGTACTCATTTTTAGTACACGAAACCCCTAGTACACCCCTCCGAGCCTATCTTTTCGTTTCTAACTTTAAGCATTTTACTTAAAGGAAGAATTTGTTACACCCCACTTAAATGTACACCTAAATCGCCTTAGCCTTCCGTGTATGCGCTCATCTTTAGTGCATTATTGTTATTTGTTAAACCCTAAGTTAACTATCTAATTGATTACATGGTTGCTAAGTCGAGTCATATCCTTGTACATATTGTTTTGGGACGATTGGGACTCATGGGTAAAGTACTTATTTATGGAGTAATGGGGAAGAACATCATTTTATTACCCCCATATGTGTGTTAATTTTAAAAGTGCTCCAAGTGTTTTGATTATCTTAATTCGAGTCATTAGATTAGTTTATTGTAAAGCATGTAAAAATCCAAGTGTAAGGAGAACGTCCATCGGGAATCGAATCACTCTCAAGAAAGGCCTCAATTTCTTCTAAGACGAAGTCACTACCCTCAAACGGAGTGAGGGAAGGAGAAGAATTAGCAATGATGGGATGAGAAGATGGAGCGGAATTTCCACTCGGAGAATTATCAGTGAAACCTAAAACCTCTTGAGCGTACTCCTCGGCAGAAACATCAATGACATCTATTCAGTTTACCGATTCAGAGTCATATTTTGAGGAGTACCTCGAAGTTTGATCGAGGTTGAAGGTGATTGCTTCGGTACCAACACGCAATGTGATCTCTTGCTCAAATACATCGATGAGAGCACGCCCAGTTCTAAGAAATCCCCTTCCAAGAATTAGAGGGACCCTTGAATCGTCATCAAAGTCAACAATCACAAAATCGGCCAGAAAATAAAACTTACCCACTTTAACGAACACGTCCTCAGCAATGCCAAGTGGACGAGAAATTGATCGATCGGCAAGCTCAAGAGTCATGCATGTGGGAGTAAGTTCGGGAAGAGATAGTTTCTTCCACACAGAATATGTCATCATGTTAATGCTAGCACTGATGAGGCGAAAAATGAACCACTTTTAGGGGGTCATTTAAGCCCGGAATTGAATTTATTTGATCAAATATTGCCCTAAATCGTTCCTTTTGTGATTTTAGGTACTTTGGGAGAGAAATCTGGAAAAGGAAGCAATTCGGACGTTTTTGGAGCATAAAAGTGATGAAAACGCCAAAGTCTTATTTTTCCTTACTGGGAACAGTAGGTGACGGCGTCAAGAAGAAAATCTTGACGGCGTCAAGAGTAATTTCCATGACGATCCAGTACAGATTTGAAGATGTCACGAAGTAGGGCGTCAAGAGGAAAATGCATGACGGCCTGGAAACATTTAACACTTGACGGCGTCAGATCTGGATCAAGGCAGTCCGAGAATTATTTTGGCGGCGAGATGACGGCGTCACAAAATTTGTCTTGACGCCGTCAAACCCTATTTCCTATATATAGTTTTCTAATTTTCACATTAAAAAGAGAGAAGTTTTGGAGAAACCCTAGGTACGAACTTGGTACGAATTTTACAGGTTTTTCAAGGGTTCTAAGCCCTTGATACCTTTCATGTGTAATTGAGATAAGTATTCTTTTAATTCAATCAATATGTCTATGTGTTGGTTGTCTATATCTTGTTCTTGTCTTAATTTCATCATGCTAGGCTAGATCTATCTTGTGTTTGCTTGGATCTAATGAAACCTAGATGTTAATTATCTGTTGATTACTTGTTTATAGTTGTATTGGATGAATGAATTCGATGTTAGGCTTAAGAAAACTGGCAGATCTCCAAATGGTAACATGCTTGAACGTCTTAGGAAACATGAACTGACGTGCACTAGGTTTTATTGGTTGTATTTAATGCATGAGTAAATTCTAATGATCCCATGTTAGGAGCTTCTTAGCCGGCTCGACATAGGAGTGAAGTAGGCACTCATAGGATTGGGGAATTAAGTGCGCCACCCCATGAATGGTATTAAGGAATACAATCCGTCATCCACGCAATTATAACAAGTAATTAACGTGTAAAAGATATCTTGGGAGTAGTGAAATCTAAGTAAACACATTTTCTCCACTTATTGCTCACAACCTTAGTATAATTTAGTTTATTTTCATTTCTAGTATTTTATTTTGATTGCATCTTTAGTATTGGGTTAGTTGACTAGCAACTAATTCCGCCCAAATCTTTCAAACCCGAGATTTTTACTTGCTTTTTAAAAAAATATAAAAATACAAAAATAATCATCCCTCACCTTTAGAACTAGTATTTAGGTTTTCTAATCCTAGCGACACTATTCCTAGCTGAACGATCAATCCCCCGGTACTTGTCACTATACTATACTACAACGATCAAGTACACTGCCTGGTGGGGGTTGTAAGCTTCTCAAGATCCCTTGAGAGGTAAAGCCTGGTGCGATTCCCACGTATCAAGCACCAAGATCGGCCAAGGCGAAGCATTCAACCATACCCAGAAAAACACAATGAATGAGAAATTTTCCGGGGTCTCCAAGCTTCTCGGGAAGCTTTTTCAAAAGAACTGCTGAGCAGTTCTCATTCAATGGAGTTCTACCCATTTCGAAGAGCTTTTCCTTATTACTTAGCAGATTTTTGATTGTTGATGCGAATTTGGGCATAAAGATGATAGCATCCGCGAAGCTTATGTCAAAACGCAAATCTTGAAAGATTTGAAAGAATTTATCCATTTGGTGACTAGCTTTTTCGTGGAGCTTTTGTTCATTGAGACGTGATGGGTAAGGAATAAAAGTTTTGGATTTAGGGTTCTCAACTGGAGTTTCAGGTGGTTCAAAGACAACTCCAGGTTCGCATCTGGTTTCTGGAATAACTTGAGGATGGATGTGTGCGGTACTTTGTGGACTAGGAGATTGCACCTTGTCCGTTGTCACCTCGGTTATGGATTGAGATGAGGTTGAAAAGGTTGCAAGAATAATTGATGATTTTTTACCTAATGCAATATATATATATATATATATATATATATATATATATATATATATATATATATATATATATATATATATATATATACACTAGTTTTAAGACCCGGCCGATGGCCGGGCTAGCTCTATAATTTTATTTTCTATTTAACGTTATATTAACAACTTAAAAAAACTACAATCTTAAAAAATAAACACATAAAAATATGTAATTACTTACAAAAAAAAGTTAATATGAAAAAAAAATGTATAATACAATACGACAAAATTCAGGTAAATAAAATCTGAGTAACTATAAAAGAAAAACTAATATGCTTAAAGTCGATGTGAGACTTCCTTGTAGAGAACATTAGTCGTTTCATCCGCGTAGTTGTCGTCTCTGTCACAACAAATAACTTTAAGACCTCGCTTGCTTTTAACTCTCGAAACAGCGACATATAATTGACCATGTGAAAAGACAGGGCGTTGTAGCAATAAGCCAACCAGAGACAAAGTCTGACCTTGGCTTTTGTTTATGGTTATAGCAAAACAAATAGATATAGGATATTGTCTCCTATTTAACTTGAAGGGCATTTTTGTGTCGGAAGGGCTTATGAGCATGCGCGGTATAGCACAAATTGTTCCAACCTTACTACCCGAAATGATTCGTCCTTCAATATTAATAGTTCCCATCCTTAAAAACTGCAACCTTATGCCGTTGCAAATCCCAGCCCTTTGGGCAATGTTTCGCAAACACATGACAGGGGCACCCACCTTCAATACCAAATTATGATGTGGTATTCCTGACATACAAATACTATTCAATAATTTGATCGTGTACAAAGACTCATCGTAATTAAAATCCACATCTGTATCGCTGATCGTATCAGAACTATAGTAAACGCGTTCCTCTCCATCAAGCATAGACAACATATGCTCGATAACTTTATCTACTTTGTCATGCGTAGGCACAAGTATAGCTCTTTCTTTAAAATGCTTTGGGTTTCATAAATTAGGTAATAGGTTAGGATAAATATGTTGTGTAATAACATGCATATGGTTATCGGAATCCGGAATAAGCATTTCTTTAGGAAATTTGACAAAAGATTCACCATCGTTTTTCCCACCTACTTTTCCATCGCCTATGTTAAGGATCCAATCAGTAAACTCTTTGGTTTCTTGAGCTCGTGCAGGGTCAATGTCTATAAGTAACCTCATATTAATAGTTAGCTTAAATACCGTACAATGTCACCAAACTTATGAGGCGTTAATTGACGCGTGTACGACATCATGTCTATTACCATTAGGGACTACAGGAAGTATTTGTCGAAAATCACCACCTAAGACTACAACCTTTCCACCAAAAACCTTATCTGCAGCAGAAGCTATTTCCGATGATACTATATCGCGCATTGTCCTATCAAAAGCTTCAAAACAATGTCTATACATCATAGGAGCTTTGCCCAAATTATAAGCTTAGCGATTAGTAGTAGTTCTATAAGATCACTGTCGACACTGATGGAACACATCAAGTCTTCAACCACATTAATAGGGATCCCAAATTATAAGCTTAGCTTCATGACCCGCCCGATGGGTGAGCATTTCTATATTATGTATTTAATTGGTTAATATCATAAATTTTGGAAAAAAAAATTAAGTGATTCATGACCAGGCGGTCGAGCTTCATGAATTTAATTGATACTAATAGACACTCATGTAAAAAAAATATAAAAGAATACCAACATATGATAACTGAATTAATTAAACTTAAATATGAATTGATATATGAAAGTTTGTAGAATACACAAAATAAAATAAGCCTTGTACATTTAAAGCGTATATACAACTTTTTTGTACCACTTTTGTAGTTCACTTTCTGTAGTTTTTCGTCTTTGTTGTAGCACAAAACCTTCGATCCTTTATTGTCGTTCACTCTTGATTTCATCCACATATACCTTGTTTATTGTTCGCTATAAAAAAGATAATACAAAAATAAGCCAAAAATATACAAAAACTAATTTTAATACATGGATTATGTTATGTGCATTTGGTATATTGTTGTTCCTTGCAACATTACTATGTGGTTCCTTGATCAATCTTAAAAAATTGGCCATTAGCCTTTTATTGATAGAAAGGTAAAAACTCTCGGTAAAATATCTCACTTATGTAGAAAAAATATCTTGACTAAGTAATAAGTTTATTAAATTAAATGATTAGTAGACTTTACTTACCATAAGTACAATTTGGGTAACTTCAATCCGCTTGGTTTGATTCCTTTCGACAATGCTCATTAAGGGGCATTCCAAGGTCAAAAGATGAACAGACACCTATAATAAACATTTAAATGATTAGTCCAGCTTTTCACAACGGGCCCAATCTCATGACCATTCTTAAAAATATTGTAATCATCAACTAAACAGTTGAGTACCTCTTGAAAAGGTTGGACTATATATATTAGTATTCTCGTCTTCAATGACAACATTCATTACCTCTGTGAAGCTTTTATTATTCATAATGGGGAGATCCAGTTATGTGATTATATCATCTTTCTATTAGAGAGGGTAGACCTTATAATGCAGCATGATATGTACTGTGAGCCAATGAAAACATATGTTTAACATGTCCAATGTAGTAAGCTGGCCAAGTAACCTCTGAATATCAACTTAAAAATAATCACTTAAAGTTGTTAGCAAACTGAAATTTAACTTTTAAGCCTTATAGTTTTAAGCCTTAAACTTAACTTTTAAGCCTTAAGTTCCAGGCCATTATAACTTATATGATTCAAAGTTGATATTAAGAGGTTATTCAATGATTATTATTCAGTCATTTATAAATGGAAGCCTCATATAATGCTCAATAATTTATGCAAATATCATGTGCAGTGATATAGCCTTACCTAGATGGAAGAGGAAGCAACTTTCAATTTCTGCAGGCATGTCATAGTTTATCACGTGTATATCAGGGAAATCCAAACCCTTTGACGCAACATCAGAAGCTACCAACTACCAAGGCATCTTTTTTACCATCTTTAAAAGATGAAATTGCGTATTCACGTTCCGCCTGATCTTTCCCACCATGGATGGCTACTGCTTTCACTCCTTTTAATAAAAGACGCTCGTGAAATCATCAAAGCTTGTTTTCACAAAATACTAAAACAGTATGTGATGTCTTTTGTAGGCATTCGAGGAGGTACACGAGTTTAGATTCTTGTTTCACGTATTCAACTTCTTGGATAACATCCATATTTGCTGCCCTTGCTCAACCCACGTAGACCGTGACAGGTTTAACCAAAGTGCTTCGGGCAAGATTTTGGATCTTTGCAGGCATGGTTTCAGAAAATAGGAGAGTTTCCCTTTGTGCTTTGAAGTAATTGAATACTTCTCTGATGTCATCTTCAAATCCAAGATTCACCAATCTATCTGCTTCATCTAATTGTCAAATACCTGCACGAAAACACATGTTTAGGAAACCACGTATCTATAATACAACAACAACAACAACAATAAACTCAATCCCGCCGGAGCAGAAAACCACATATTTATAATACATAACTGAAATAATAATATTGTCACAAATATCATGTTTTTATTGGTGCAATCATATGAAACTTAAATAAGAAAAAAATTAAACTTATTAGCTCGTTCAATATGTACCATGCAAGCTAATTCAAATTATTATCCATGGTGTAACCTTTTAACTTATGAAATTTCATCTGTCTCATATGCATGAAAAAAGATTCCATTATCTATTTCAAGGTTTTGTGGTTAATATATAAAATAGTAGGGTGAATGAAAGCTGGCCTTCGTATGTTGCATTAGGATCCCTGGCATCGTTTCTCTTCCACAGGAGAATATTGTGGCTAAAGCTGAAAGCTAAATCTTTGTTTTAGATAAGATAAAATATAAACAAACTCGTTAGTAAGTACATGTTTTAAAAACTGACACCCTTAGTATAACCACTAAAATTATTTATTTATTTTGTAAGAGTGCGATGAATGCCACTTTCAATAGTTACTTAAAAGAAACAATGGTCTCGTCACCATTTAGAGCTCACATCATGATATGGTGGGATTAGCTTGCACTTGTTATGACCCAAACATCCCTTAAGAGAGTTATTTGTCCAAACAGCCCCTTGTATAAATTATATCCAAATAGCCCTTATAAGAAATTATGTATAAACAATCCCTAAAAGAGTATCTTGTCCAAACAGCCCTTAAAACATTTTTATGTCGAAAACCATGAAACATATTTTGTCCAAACACACCTTATTGAAGTTATCATATTTGCAATAACAATAATAATAAATCCTATAGAATACCAACATATGTTTACTGAATGAAGAAAAGTCAAATGTGAACATATATGAGTGTGGACAGATAGACTAAGTAATCGCAAGTGTTTGTCTCATAAAAAGTCAAATGAACCATCTTTCAATTCTAATTGCAATAACAAATTTTTACTTTTACAATACATGAACATTTTTGCAAATAACCTTTTTCTTTCAACACAATCATTTGGGCTTTGTGCAGCATCCATCAAATTAGTGAACATCGACCCTGGCCTCATTGAGGTAATGGGTAAAAAGACCAATAAAACAAAGGGGAATTTAAAACATAAAAACATTATATATTGTGTTTAATGAACTCGTTGCAGCAGATGACTAATTTTATATATAAACATCGACCCTGGCCTCATTGAGGTAATGGGTAAAAAAGGTTTTCAATAAGCTACACACAAATGATTTTGATCATCTTCTTGTGTTTCATGAACTCGTGTTTCATGAAGAAAATTCATTAAGTGAACACAATTCGTCTATAAGAACATGGAGGGAATAAGGGCCACACAGTTATAATTGGAAAAAGTATGATAGCAATGTATGTGTACCTAACTCATGCTCCATATCATCTCTTTCTTAGCCCACAAGCAATCTCAAGATCCATCCAGGAGTCGAAACATGGCACTATTACTGGAAATTATACATTGTTACGACAACTTGTAGGCAAAAAACTTAAGATATGAGTAGTTATATAAAAGTATTAAAGATCGTAAATGCATGTGTATTATTCGTTATTATGAACTCCAACACTTGATACTTACGACATAGCCATCAGGGGTCCAACTAAAGATGTTTCAAACTTCTTTCCCATCCAAATAACTAACTCTCAACAATGGTAGTCAAGAGTACATGCCATCTTTTTTTCCTAAGAAAACAAAATATAACAATTATCAAATATTCTTTCTAATTTTCTAGAAATTTTGTGAAGCAAGAGTGGTCATCATTACTTTAATAGCAACCACAATCTTTGTTACTGAGATTGGGAAAATTGTAATAAAATTGAAAATAATGATGTTGTTATGGTATCTTAATGTGTACTGGATATGATGAAAACTAAAATGGGAGCAAGGTTAACGAGTTTGGGAAAAACTGTATGTGTTTTTCTGTTGATTTACAATCTTCTTGGAATCGAATAATGATAATTAACTAACTACACCCTGCATTCTATCACATATACTTAACAAACTAAATGTACCTTACACCATTTCCGCTAAAGGCGGTTTGTAGATATCTTTGGTAGATAGCTTGTCGTTCAATATATCTGCTACATCATATGCAGTATGAACTTAAGGCACTGATATCGATCTAATTCAAATCTTTTATTTGATCAAATGATAATAAGCAATTGCAAACGTTGTCATGTTGTTATATAACCTCATATGCATGGTACTTCACACATTTCAATTGCCCCTCACTAAAACATCAGGTCATCCATTTTTCTTGAAATGATTGGTTAATACATACTTATATAGTTCCTTCCACTTTTAGGATCAACCAAGAAGTCCTAATATGTTACACATATATAATGCCATTAACAGTATACTGTGGATTTTAGTTGGTATTCCTATTAGAACAATATCAAGATTTGGGACTTTATTTAAGATTTAATATATGTAAGCACATCTAAATTGTTACCTTTTCATTAATATTAAAGCTTAATTGATCCCACTTGAGCAACTTTCAGCACTAACAATTTGAAAACTCAAACTGAATAACAGTCATAAAGTTTTTTTTTTTTTTTTTTTTTTTTTTTTTTTTTTTTTTTTTTTTTATCAATACTTACCCTAGAAAATGTATCTTTTGTTTATGATACAACTATTGATTCTTAACTACCAATGAAACCAAAGAAATATTAGACATATTTAATTACCTACTTGATTATTCATTTTGTCGAATCCTTCTATCAGGCATATCCCCTTATCAGCTAGCACAATAGCCCCTCCTGCAAGTGTCTATTCTTGTGGGACTTGTCCTTGTACACATTTGCTATAAGTCCAACAACATAAGCTCCTTTTCCTGTAGTGTAAACGACCCTGATTAGAGCCTATCAGTAGTGAATTACAGTTCTAATATAGATGTGGTATATCTTTTAAATAACAATCTTTGTGGCAGCTTCACTTCATCGTTTCTATTCTAATTTTTAGCATAATTTAAACTAATGGTGTCTTCTATATACTACCAATTTCCCCAAGTACATATTATTAGGTGAACTTTCATTGTAGCTAGTTGTATAAAGCGTCTTCCATGTCTAAACATATTGAGTTATCTCTAATCATTGATTCTTTTATTATGTCCTGGTAATGATGTATTCTTTTATTTGCTTGAATCCCTTATCTGATATTGAATAGATGGCTGTTTTGAGCCATTTACTTACGAATGAGACGATTGAGCTGTGTTTTATCTATAAAGGGTCTTATTGGTGAAATAGAAAAAATAATCTTAAAGGGGATGGTCACGGGTTGTAAGTTTCCTAAAGTCTTAGTAATTAGTATAGCCTGCTAAGTTCTATTAAAAGGTTCAGATTATTGATTGTTTTTTTTTTTCAACTTTTACTGAAAATTATTTATCAATTTTTTTAAGTAGGAAGAAAGTGTTGGCGAGTCACCCAACCAATTCTAATGTGTATGAAGAGGAGACATTTTATACGAATCCAACTTGTTGTTCAAGAATGTTTCCAGCTATAGTGGAGAATGCACTAATAAATTTGGAATGGTTAACAACAATTAGTTTGAGGATTCATTACCTCATAATCAATAGATTTTCCCTTTGCTTCTTCCTTGAACTCTCTAGGCGTTTCATCCAGCTCCTCGGTATTAGCAACTATGGTTTCATTTCTAGATTCTGTTTCTTGTGCCTTACAATCTAATATAGATAAATTATGTCGCTCTCCTTCATCAGGCTTAGTTGTTCCAGGTTGAGTACGCCGTCCAGTGAAGACAACCTGAAACAGTATAGCAAATAACATTGAAAAATTAGAAACAATAACCTCAATAACGACAAACTTCTCAAATGAGTAATGAAAGACCACATAATTATCAACTCCCATTACTACCTCAAAAAAACGTATCACCATATCAGCTGAAGTTAAGGTATGCTGATTCAATGCACTTAGCAATCAATTCCTGTAGTTGGACAAAGGTTTGATTAAGCAAATGTTGGAATGATATATGAATGACAACTACAAAAAGAGGTTGTCGAGATAATTGAAGAATATATAATTATGTTCATTGAATTAAATTAGTACCAGATCACCAGCATTATCCAAGTAAACCTGGATCACTGCATACGCATATGTTGCAGGGTCTAGAGGGGGCTGCAATATTTCGTTTGTGGGTCTTAATCCACTGACCATTGTAAGTTCAAATAAATATATTGTCAAATACAACCTATCATAAAATAGAAATATAAAGCAAATGTGTTCTGCAATCATACATGTGGACAAGGGAAAACTCAAACACCAAACATGGAATGCATGATTTAATAGCCAATGTAATTGCCAATTAGTCTACCTAACACATGTACAAATGTTCACATAAATGAAAAATGTTCAGATGTTCGCATAGTCATTGGGGTGTTTGTCTTAGCTTATTTCATTGGTTTATTAGCTTAATATATCTACTTTAGCTTATGAACCTGTATAATCTATAAGCTCATAAGCCCTTCATATAAGTTAGGACAACCACCCCCATAATCCAAAAATCATGCGGCCTTATATCGTTTAATGAACATAACTTATAAATATCCATAGAAAAAAAATCAGAAACTAACCTATCATAAACAAAAACTATTAATTACCTAACCAAGATGATCATAAAACTCTTACATAGTGGAAAGTAATAACCGATTTTACGAATACAACAGATTAAAAAAGTGTATAATTAGATGTAGTACCAGGCATAGGTCTAGGTAAAGGAGCAAGCGGTCTCATTCCAAGGTTATAATGTTGGGTTCATAGCCATATGTGGGTTCCCAGGCATCGGCATCTTTGGAATGAGTAGCATAGGAAGCCGAGTTCTCATTTGGTTGTAAGCAACACCAACTTGCTGAAACGTAATAGTTTTTCCAAGATGATCCTTAACCTTTTCATCAATCATATATTGATCTTGCTGTGATTCATATTTCTGATAGAGATTCGCTCATTTCCCTAAGAAAATTATAATATGCGAGTTAAGAATTAGAAAGATTGTATGTTCGCACTTAAAATTGCATGGGATGGTACCCTGTGTTTGTAACCAGCATTGTGTTTCTTTCGTACAGATAGCTGGTAAAAATGAGAACAAACTGTTAGTTACATGTAGACATGCTATATGGTGAATGCTCATATTTAGGAATAATACACTATATTAACAATCAAATATGATAAATAACATATGACTATTCAACATGCAAACGATATCTCAAATCAGTGAGATTGGCTGGTTGATTTGTGTTCTATAAGAGATAATTGTGTGAGTATTGGTAGATGAAAATTTTATCAAAAATTATATGTATAATGCTATTGACTTGGGCAGGCACAACTATAATATATAGTACTTTACTCAAACTCCTCACTTGGACGGGCACAGAATTGAAACACTTACCAATACATCATTTGTCTTACGTCTGTTTAATATCTTTTTAAAGGTTTTTTGAAAGATGTTGATCCATTGGAAAATTTCCTAATCCCGTGTTAAAGTATCCTTTCTTCATCATCAGAATTATCATTGCCCGTATCAACCTTCTCATCCTCATCAACAACTTAATCTCTAATGGGTGAATTGGGCATACTAAATTACATACCTACTGTTAGACCCGTATCCCGGGTACAAATGGGCCCAACCATAGATGAAATTGACTAAGAATAATGTGTTTGACTAAGCGGATAAATGATATTTGATTAAGTTTGACTTCGACTTTTATATGTTCAAAGGCTTTACGTGATTGGCTAGTCTAACCTGGTAGTCAAACTATAAGTATTAAGAATGTGTAATGTGGTTTAGAAAGTATTATGTGTCATAAATAAAAGTGATAAGAACTTGAGGGACCTAAGTTGCCAGAATCCCAAAATAGTACTAGAACCAACTTGTTCTAGTATCAAAACTGAATTTTGATAGTACTAGAAGGGCTATTCTTGCCAAAACCTCAAAGTAGCACTAGAACCAACTTGTTCTAGTATCAAGGATGAATTGTTGTAGGGCCAAAGGCACCATAGTTGCCATATGGTTAAACTAACACCCATTTCTAGATAATTCTACCATTCTCTTTTAAGTTCCACCATTTTATATAAGGGGTGTGATGGGTGTCGGTTTTGGAGGAAGAAAAAGAGGGAAAATATGAAGCTTATGATTAAGTGATGAAGGGTTAAGTAATGAAATGCAAGAAAAGTTCCTAGCCTAATTTCTATTTAAGGTATGTGATATAATTAGTGGTTATTGTTAATTGAAGGATTAGGGTTCATGAACCCTAATGTAGGAAAGATTGGGTAAATGATGTTTTAAGATAGTAAGGATGATATGATGATTATAAGATGGTTTATAATGGGTTAAAGTTAATGATAATGGGTTAAGTATCATATGATCATATTTGGTCATATGATGACTAAAAAAGATTAAAGGTTATGATGGTTGTTATAGTTATTGGTTATGTGTTATTAAGTGTTATGTATGATGATTATGAAATAGGATGATGATGGTGATGATGTTGGTGATAATGATGAAGATGATGGTGGTATTATGATTATGGCTTAGCTCCAAGCTAAGGTAAGTAGCTATAGTTAATATGTGTTATTATGGATATTTGAAAGTATGTAATATGATTGAAATGTAAGGATTGAAGTAATGGATTAGGAAGTATGTCGTTAGAGGAATTGCTTAGTTAGATGACCGAAAGTTAAGACTATGATTATAAATGGCTAAGGTATGTTTGTAATCAATATGTGTTATGGTTTATATGGCATGATGTGTTGAATGGTTTAAGTGTGCATATGCATAAATGTGAATTGATGTATTATCATGTGTTAACTTAGTTACTTACTAAGCGAAAGCTTATAGTTTAGTTGTCTAACCTTTTAGTAGGTTCTTGTGATTGTGGATGGCTTGGATATATGGATTAAGATTTGGATATGCAAGAATAAAGGTAGTGTGCATTTAGGAGCTTAGTATAAAATACCGAGCTCAAGTGTCATGTTTGCACCCCCGTGAGTCATTAATGTTTTGTAAAGTATGGTCAAGTGAAAAGTGTATACCTTAGTGTTCAAGTGGTGTGTAAAAAGTATGTTTTAAGTATTTACGATCAAGTTAAAGGGGCGTTTGGCATAACATGTAATTGGACCCATTTTGGGATGTGAACGGGTCAATGGTCATGGATCAAAGTTGTCATGGTTTTTAATGTTAAATGAGTGTTTGGTTCATACTTGAAGTGTTAATTTATGTTTAAATGTGATATGGTTAAGTGTAGTATGCGAATGGGTCAAAACAAGTGTTTTCCACCCGTCACTTTGTTAAGCATGTTTTAGAGGGTTGTTGTGACCATGTTAATGTACATATTTGGTGTTTATAATGTCCTAATGATTTCTGGAAAGTTTTGTAAATTGTTGAGTTATAGAAGTTGAGTTTTAGTCGTTTTGGTTAAGTATGAAAACAGGACAGCAATTAGTGCAGAAAATGTGTCATGTTAGAAAAATCATATCTTTTGATCCGTAACTCGTTAGAAGTTGTAACACCCATAATTTTAAAGGTAATTGAGTCTAGTTTCACCTAAAAATAGTCTTAAGGGCTGGTTTGTAATAGGCCGTTGTCTGTTATTTAAAGAGTAACAGAAGGTCAGGTTTGGGACATGTCATTTTCGTGTAAAAGTTTAAAATTATGGTCAAATCGGGCACGGGGTGTAACAACTTGGTATCAGAGCTTCAGTTTAAGTGAATTAGGTTTCCTTTAGGTTTCCTTTAGGTTTCCTAGTCTTAAACCACTTATAGAAGCGTTGAGCGTAAGAGTTAGTAATGCTGAAAATAAGTGTTAAGTATGAGATAAATTATGTTTTATGCTAGATGAGCTAATGTATGATAGAGTTATTGTAATGAAATGTGAGTAGGAATGCTAAGTGGTATTAGAGATGGGCTAGTAAATGAATTAAAAGTTGTATCATACCTTAGTTATAAGGTAGAATAGTGTTTGCGGCTAACTAGAATGTTAATGCTTAGACATATATTGATTGTGCATTATGATATATGACCATAGACTATATGTTTTGATTTTGATTATGAATGTTAGAACACTTTGTGGATAAGTGTTGAATGTTAATTATTTATGTGACGCTAAGTCTATGGTAGTAGTTATTTGCATGTCTAAGCTTTATGTGATGAAATTCCACGGCGGACTCAATGTGTTTAAGTGTTGTGATTACCGTACACCTCAGATAGTGTCGGTGGATATTATGTAATTATGTGAACATGTGTCGTAGTAGCGACAATGGAAAGTGAATAGATATGATCTATGGTATGAATACTTATTGAGTGAATATGTTTGATGATAGAAGTTGTAAGAAGCATGGACTATGTCCAATATAATGTATTGTTGCCATATACATGTGACGACCTAGTTGAGGTCGAAAAGTTAAAAGAAAACATTGATATGTGAAGAAGTTAAAAGTATGGAAAGTGTTTGATAAGGCATAGATAAGAAATGATTAGTGAAGAATGAACTTTACACGCTTAATTAAAATGAGATAGGTTAAAGTGTATAGTTAAGATGTGAAGAGATCATGTTATATATAAAACATGATAAGTAAAATTTGTTAGTAAGTAAATGTTTAAGCGTGATAAGTAGAAGTAATAAATGAGATATAGCTTGCAATAAAAGTCATAAGTGATATGAAGCGCGCTAGAAAGAATTGTAAAACATGAATCGAATCATGTTAAAATATTGAAATATGTAAGTTGATAAGATGTGCAATTTATGTGCATGAAAGAATTAAGTAGGCCAATGTGATGATGGCATATAGTGAAAGTGTGAGTCAACTTGGGGTTGACGAATAAATGATAGATTGCATTGTGGAATGCAAGTATAATAATATCGACAAGTATTATGTAGAAACTTGTCTAGATGAAAGTAAACATGGTAGTGAATGTTGAAATTGCTTAAGGTAAGGAGAAATGTCGAATGATAGTGTGTACTTAATGATAAAAGTACATGAAAGATAAAACGAGTAAAGATATTAAAGTAAGCATAGCTTGGATCCAATGCTCTAGTTTTGGCATCCTTCTGGATGGCCAAGCTTGCCTTTTTTGGCATGGTTGTAAGCTTGCCTTCACCGGCATGGTTTGCCTATATATGTGGCTTGTATAGAAGTATCCTTCAGGATAGCTTAGCTTGCCTTTCATGGATGATAGTTATGGCATCCTTCGGGGTGGCCTAGCTTGCCGCGAGGACATGGATATTATGGCATCCTTCGGGGTGGCCCAGGTTGCCGCGAGGGCATGGATATTATGGTATCCTTCGGGATAGCCAACTTGTCTTTATGACATGGATGGAAAGTTAGAGAGATTGGATCCAGGGATAGAAAAGATGTAAAGTAAAGTAAGTAGGATTGTTGTGTCGGAAGTACGTGAGTAGGATGATTTATAATCTCCTTATTTAAATAGATTGGGACGCCTCTTCATTTAAATAAAGAAATTGTAAATCGCTGAACCATAAGTTTATAATTCCTTACTTACATATATTGGGACGCCTTTTTATGTGAATAAAGAGTTATAGACGAGTGGGCTTATGTGTAACCGATATGGCATGAATACGGGTAGAGAAATGAGAAAGTGAAAACTAAAACAAGTTAGACGTCATAAGACAAGAGATTAGATATATATAGCGGCATTAAAGTTATGTGTGAACCTTAAGATAGACGCCTAAAATAAGTTTGTGTATTAAGTTGAGAATATAATGGGTAAGCATTCCCAAGATTTAATAAGAAATGTTGCTTAAGTGATGTGTGAGAAAGATTTTGAAGTGCCGTTTATATGGTACTATGTATAAATTTGAGATAAGTTCCAGGTTTTTGGGAGTAGATACGTGTTGGTATTATGTAGAATGTGAGATTGACCGGTTTATGACTTAAGGTCATAATAGTATATTTGGTGAATGACGTGGAAATAGTGTTGAAGTTTGGCTTGTATAAAGTCAAAATAGTAAATTTTCCATATGACTAGTTGTCATTGTTGGAAATTGTAGATAAACTTGTGATGAGAAGTGTTGTTTATAGTGGATTATTAGTAGTGATTGTATTATAGTAAGATTAGAATTGCGAGATTATATAGATCGTTGCAATGAAATGGCTAAGAGAGCGAAGGAATAAGAAAGGGTGTAAGTTCGGACCAAGTTTTGGTTAGATGTAGATGAAAGATTTCGGGGACGAAATCTAAATAAGGGGGTAGAATTGTTAGACCCGTATCCCGGGTACAAATGGGCCCAACCATAGATGAAATTGACTAAGAATAATGTGTTTGACTAAGCGGATAAATGATATTTGAGTAAGTCTGACTACGACTTTTATAAGTTCAAAGGCTTTACGTGATTTGCTAGTCTAACCTGGTAGTCAAACTATAAGTATTAAGAATGTGTAATGTGGTTTAGAAAGTATCATGTGTCATAAATAAAAGGGATAAGAACTTGAGGGACCTAAGTTGCCAGAATCCCAAAATGGTACTAGAACCAACTTGTTCTAGTATCAAAACTGAATTTTGATAGTACTAGAAGGGCTATTCTTGCCAAAACCTCTAAGTAGCACTAGAACCAACTTGTTCTAGTACCAAGGATGAATTGTTGTAGGACCAAAGGGACCATAGTTGCCATATGGTTAAACTAACACCCATTTCTAGAGAATTCTACCATTCTCTTTTAAGTTCCACCATTTTATATAAGGGGTGTGATGGGTGTCGGTTTTGGAGGAAGAAAAAGAGGGAAAATATGAAGCTTATGATGAGGTGATGAAGGGTTAAGTAATGAAATGCAAGAGAAGTTCCTAGCCTAATTTCTATTTAAGGTATGTGACGTAATTAGTGGTTATTGTTAATTGAGGGATTAGGGTTCATGAACCCTAATGTGGGAAAGATTGGGTAAATGATGTTTTAAGCTAGTAAGGGTGATATGATGATTATAAGATGCTTTATAATGGGTTAATGTTAATGATAATGGGTTAAGTATCATATGATCATATTTGGTCATATGATGATTAAAAAAGATTAAAGGTTATGATGGTTGTTATAGTTATTGGTTATGTGTTATTAAGTGTTATTGATGAGTGTGTAAATACTCATCATTTTTATCGTATCTGAACTGCCAAAACATCCAAAAACACTCAGAAACGCTTCAAAATACAGAAATTATCCCAAAAGTGTGTTTTATATGTTTTAGATGCAAAATGTTTAAAAACAAATGAAAAACGAACAAAGTTTGCATAATTGGCAGTTTCAGTCCCTCAAGTTTCATAAATTGACAAAACTAGTCCCTAGAGGTTTGAAATGAAAGAAAAGTCAACCCAAGTCCTTTGGAATTCAAAAGTTGAAAATAAGACTTTGGGTGAAAAGTTTGAGAAAATTACACATTTGGCCCCTCAACTTTGGCAAACTGACAAATTTAGTCCTTCAAGTTTCAAAAGTGTCAGTTTTGGTCCCTGGGAAATAATTTTTGGATAAAAAGTCAATTTTGGACCTTGGGAAGTCACAAACAATCCTTGGGTAAAAAGTTTTGGAAATTACAATTTTGGTCCCTTAACTTTCCAAATTGGCAGAAAATACCTTTGGAATTTTTAAATTGGAAAATAACAATTTTGGTCCTTTGGTTATTGAGATATGGCAAGTTTGGTCCATCTATTATCTTTGAAAAAGTTACAAACCAGACCCTTAAACTTTCAGTGACTTACATTTTTGGTCCTTGTGAATCTTACACTAAATACCAAATGGATCCTAAGTTATAATACCCCAAAATACCAAAACCAAATCCAGTCCAACACAACCAGCCCACTCCCTAACCTCCTTATCCCCCAAGCCCACCACCATCCGGCCCAAACCTTTTAAAATAAAAATCCCTCCCCGTTTTTTTATTATCCCCAATCAAACCCCCTTTGACCATCCACTCACCCTTGCCTCCACTTCCCTCCAAACTACCCTGCAACACCACTGCCATCCTCATCATCACCACCCCCTCCTCTGCCACACTCAACACCCTACACCCTTATCCCTCCAAACACTAAAAACCAAAATCCCACATCCTGCCACAAGCAACATCCCAAGTGGTTATATCTTTTTTCCCGCCAAAACAATTGAAGGGACAGGATCATATCTAGCTAATCCAAAGGTCATAAACAGATGTGGGAAGTGCTCAAAAACCCTAAGGGGTCCCTATAAGAAGAAAGAGAAGAGCAGAGAAGGTGTTGGCTAGTTAGTAGATTTTTAGTTTAATTTCCAGTCATGTAGGAGTTATTGTAATTTTCTAGTTAAGTTTAAATTATAGTTTGTAATTGGTGTTCCTTTGATATTATAAGCTTCCAGTTAAATAAAATTCAAGTTTTCTTCAGTTTCTAAGTAATTTCCATTTTTACTTAAGTTTCTAAATTTATTTGCCAAGTATTGTTGTTTACTCTTAGTTGTGCTCAAAATTAATCTCAGTAGTTTATGTAAACTACTTATAAGCTTGTTGAAGCTTAGAATTAAGAAAACTAAGAAAAGAAAAAAAATACAAAGAAAAAAAAATCTCAAAATAAATCAAAAGAAGAGAAGAGGAAGCAAAGAATCAAGGATGTTATTGGTTTAGAACTCCAAGGGGAGTAATAAGAATATATATTGAACCCTGGGTATTTTGTTGTTCTGAGCTTTAAACTTTGTAAGTCTTATCTTTCATCTTTTTTATATCAATTGTGGCATTGTCTAATCTATTGTTTCACTGTGTTGTAATACTCACTTTGTGTATTGGATTTGATTTAATGTCTCTGTATCCTTAGTTGTTTACTCATTCTTCTGTGGTTCCATTTTCTTTGTCTTAACTGTCACATTTTATATGAATGAGTATAAGCATTATTTGGACCAAGTCTTGGTGCATTTTAGTTTGAATAGGTCTAATATAGTGTGGGTAATCTTTCTGAATTGGTAGTATAGTCTAGATCTTCCATTTCCTTTGAAAACCTTAAAATCATCCCCATAAGGGAGTGTTTGGTTCTGTGATTGATCAAATGGTTCCCCTGTGCTTCAGTTGAAATCTTTGGTAATAACATGTCATGTTAGGTCGAAATAACACAGTCTAAGCTTAAAATCCAGCCCTCATTTGCAGGAAAGTCAATTCCACTTATAAATCTATTGTGTGAGTCCACTGTTGGGTTTTAAGATCTTTTTATTGCTCTTTTCAGTTCATTAGTAGTTTTACTAGCTTAATTTCATAGTTTGGTAGCTTATAATAACATAACTAGTCATTTAGGTTAGATAAAATCTCATTTTAGTCAACTTTCCAAGTTTTTACAAAAAGTCAAATGTCCATTTCTTAGGAAATTCCAAAAGTTCTAGTAATTGTTGTGAATTGTGTAGTTAGTATTAAGCCTTGAGATTTTCAGGGATCATTATCCATCAGTTGAACTTTGGAACCCCACTACCCATTCATTTTTGTGATTTTTTATGTTGGACCCACATGTGCTCAAAGTGAGCTGCAGGGGGACTGCCTCCCCTGCACCAGTTACCCATCTCATTTGCCCAACTTCCAAGCATTCCATAGAGCTCATTATTGCACCCCTGGTCCTGAAGTTTGGTTCATTTGGTAGCCCCCCACCTCAGCTCTCCATAGCAGGTCTCATTTTTTACCCTTGATCACTCAGGTAGGCCCCACAGTGGGCTGCAAGTCACCACTTGAGCCTGTTTGGGTCTGTGGCCTATGGATTTGCTTATTTGCATTTTTTCAGCTTATTCAGGTCCCTTTTGTAGTTTCCATAGCTTATTTCCAATACCCCTCACTTGTTTCTAGCTTCTTTAGCCTTTGGTTCAGTCCATTTAGCTTATTTATAGCTTTTTGAGTTTCAAAAAAAATCCATTTTGAGCTTATTTGCCCAACTGTTGGGATCAGAAGCTCATTTCCAGCTTATTCTTGTGTTTCAAGATTATTGTCTTTTTAAAAATTGTTTTATGTTGTTGTTCAAGTGTTTTGACAAAAAGAAAAACCCAAAATAAAATAGTTTGTAAAAGTTGTCTTGAGTGGGATTCGACCCTGAGACCTCTTGGTCAACTCTGGTCAAAACCAGACCAACACCAAGCACCATCTGGGCTAGGCAGTTCTTAATGTTTATGATTTCCTTTATTTTATTTATACTAGTTCTTAGTCTATTAAGCTTAATAAGCTCATCAGCTTAATTCCAGCTTATTTATAAGCAATTTTGGCATGCTCCTATTTTTCCCAGCTTAGTGGTAGTCTCAAGTATTTTTATAAAAATAATTAGAATTTTTACTGTTCACATAGTATTTTTTTTATAATTTAGATTAGTTTTATTAGTATTTAATTAGTTTTTAATTAATAATAAATAATATAAAAGTCAAAAAAATAATTTTCTTTTTTCTAAAATTTTCTTTTATCATTAGGATCGTAAAATTGTAATTTTCATGTCCGTAGGGTTAGCGTAGCTCAAATCTCACGTTTTATTTTGCGCACTCGCGTTTTATTTTAAATAACTTTTACGTTTTTTTTTAGGTTACGTAAGTAAAAGTAGTTTGTAAAATAAAGAAAAACCAAATATAAAAAAATTGATAGCTTCTATTTAAGCCCTTTTGGCTTATTTTTCTGCTTATTTATAAGCAAACTCTGATTTTAAATTTTTTAGATTACGTTTTAGGTTAAATAGGTTTCACGTTATTGTTAATATAGTTTGTTTATATCGTTTTCATTCCTCATTCCTTAGTGTAATCATTCAAACCCTTATATACCCTTTCCCGTCCAAATTCACCCGATCACAAACCCGTTTCGATTACCATCACACCTCGTCGGGACATAACGACCCGGGGAAACCACTATATTCCGCGGAGATTGATTCTAGGCTGGTTGACCATCACCTAGTCAATATAGGTTGACCGTTTTGAGTCAATCAGTTATGTATGCTGATTATGAACTAGGATGATGATGGTGATAATGATGAAGATGATGGTGGTATTATGATTATGGCTTAGCTCCAAGCTAAGGTAAGTAGCTATAGTTAATATGTGTTAATATGGATATTTGCAAGTATGTAATATGATTGAAATGTAAGGATTGATGTAATGGATTAGGAAGTATGTCGGTAGAGGAATTGCTTAGTTAGATGACCGGAAGTTAAGACTATGATTATGAATGGCTAAGGTATGTTTGTAATCAATATGTGTTATGGTTAATATGGCATGATGTGTTGAATGGTTTAAGTGTGTGATGAGTGCTCAAACACTCATCATTTTTATCGTATTTAAACTGCCAAAACATCCGAAAACGCTCAGAAATGCATCAAAATACTAAAAATATCCCAGGGATTGTATTTTATACGTTTCTAATGCAAAATGAGTAAAAACAATGAAAAACGTACAAAATTTACACAATTGGCAGTTTTAGTCCCCCAACTTTCAAAAATTTACAAAACTAGTCCCTGAGCATTTGTTTTGAAAGGAAAAGTCAACCTAAGGCAATTAAAAGTCAAAACTTATCAAATTTAATCCTTAGGTAAAAACTTTGGAAAATTACACTTTTGGTCCCTGCAGTTTGGGAAATTGACGAAATCAGTCCCTGGGAATTTTAAAAGTGAAAAATATATTTTGTGATCCTTTGGTAATTGAAACATGGCAAGATTGGTCCCTGGATTAACTTTGAGCAAATGGCAACATTGGTCCTTCAAATTAGCATAAACTACAAAAGTGGTCCTTGTGATTAAAAGTTATACACCAAACGGACCTTTGTAAATTTTACAACCAAATCCAACCAAGCCCAAAACCTAATAACTTGGCCCAATCACAAAAACCAGCCCACTCCCCAAAACCTTAACCCCCCCGTTTTTTATTATCCCTTCAGTCAAACCCCAAAGTCAACCAAACCACCCTTATCCCTCCAAAACCCATCTCCCCCAACATCCACACGTGACCCCCCCCCCCCTGCTACACACCTGCAAAACCCAATATACCATCATCACTCTTACCCCTACTCCAACACTCAACCTATCCACTTTCCTCCACTCCCCTCCAAAACTTGCCCCCTTCCAAATACTAGCTGCCAAAGTGGATTAAAACCATTTTCCCGCCCAAATGCAAGCAACAGACAAGATTGGGTCTTATCATTCCTATGGTCAAGATTGAAGCTAGGAAGAGTCCAATTGAAGCTCAGAAACCCTAGAGAAGGAGTATAAAAAGAAAAAGAAAGAAGCAGTCAAGGGTAGTAGAATTTAGGTTAAAATAGGTTTAGTGTAATGTAGTTTTAAACCTTATCTTTTTCAGTTTTAATCTCACTTATGTACTCCTTATTTGAAATTAATGCAATCTAAGATTTTCAGTTAATAAATGTCAATTGCTTATTTATTTTTTTTTCTGGCTTATTAACCTGCTTACCTCTGTCTGCTTATTCTGAGTATTGTGATGCTTATGCTTGTCTTATCCGCTTTAATAGGAAGTCCTTAGTATAAGTTTTTTCTGTTTCCAGTTTTTAAATCCTAGCTTTTAGTATGTGAGCTTATGCAATTGCTTTTAGTGAACCCTATAGGGGTGTTTGGCTAATGTGACAGGTCTGGGGATAATAGGTTCCACTTAGAGAAATTGGTCAAGTTAGACTTCCCTAGGTTAATTGATGTAGGTTCAATCAAAATATTTGGTAGTCACTTGAGAAATAGTCAACAGTGGGTTTAACCTAGCATTTGATCTCAGTTGATTGCATCAGGACTCCAAATCATAGGATTAGGTTTAGGACAGTGTTACTTGGCTTAATTAGGTTTATTATCATCATAACTTAACCTGTGGATTCATATTTGATCACTGGAAATCCATTTAAGTCAACTTTAGAGTTCATAACAAAAAGTCAAAAATTGAATTTGTTCAGAAACTCATTTCTAGTGAGATTTTTCTAGAATTTTGTGCTTGGAATTAAGGCTCTAAAATTTTCACATCTTGAACTTTACCAGCTCAGCTTTAGGAATCAATTCTTGGTATAATTTTATGATTTTTTTTTAGGCTTGTGCGAAGCTTCAAAGTTGGCTGTTGAGCCATCTGCTCCCCTGCACCCCAGTTATCCTAGTTTGACCCAATTTTCCCAAGACCATATCTAGCTCACCTTTTGGCCATTTTCTTTGGTTATTGGTGATTTGTGAAGCTGGTTAGCCCATCTTGTTAGGTCTATAACTGGTTTAGCCTGAATCGCTTCTTAGATTAGCTTATTTTTTCCCTCAAAGTCTCCCCTAAGCCACTGTTTCTGCTGTGACCTCAGTTGAGCTTGTTTGATTTCTGGAATCCATTGATCTTGTTTGTTGTTTTAGATCTTGTTGTAGTTAGTGTTGTTATTATTGCTTGCTGTTTTCTCTTGTTGATCAGTTTGTATGAGCTTTTGAGAGCTTATGTGCTCAACTGAGCTTATTGATGATTTGTTTTGCTGCTGAATGTTCTTGTTGTTATGAATTGTTGTTCCTGAGCACTGATCCACACCACTATAGTGTTTTTGTTATGATGTTTATTTGAACTTATGGCTGAGTTTGTTGATATTGTGGCTTATATGTATTATTTGGTTGCCTTAGGATTTCTAAAAATCACTTAAAGCCTTAAAAGCCTTACTGTGTGATCTTTATGCTTGCTACAAGCTTGTTAAAGCTGTGTCAGAAAATGTTCATTCATAAAAGTTGATAATGTTTGTTGTTGAATGGAATTGCAAAAGAAAAAATTGAAAAAAAAAATAATTGCAAAAAAGTGACAAAAGTAAGGGTCGAACCTGGGACCCCTTGCTCACAAAACAACATCACAACACCAACTGCCCTAGGGTCTTTAGTCATCCTTTTCCTTCTTTCCTTTTTATTTAAATACATGTTGTTCTAATAAGCTTAAATAAGCTTTTCTGCTTATTTTTCAGCTTATTTATAAGCTTGTGCCCACTTTTTTTATTTTTCTTAGCTTAATGTTATTATAAAGTAATTTTAGAAAAAGTTTCGTAATTTTCATAATTAGTTTAATATTTTTAATAATTAATTTTAGTTTAATTAGTATTTAATTAATAATAAATAATTAAAAAGTCAAAAAAATAATTTTCTTTTTTCTAAAATTTTCTTTTATCATTAGGTTCGTAAAAATATAATTTTCATGTCTGTAAGGTTAACGTAGCTTAAAATTCACTTTTTATTTCGCGCACTCGCGTTTATTTTAATTTTAACTCGCGTTTTATTTAAATATCTTTTACGTTTTTAAATTTAGGTTACGTTATTAAAAGTAGTTTGTAAAATAAAGAAAAACCAAAAACATAAATAAAGTGAGAGCTTCTATTTAAGCCGTTTGGCTTATTTTTCTGCTTATTTATAAGCAAATTCTGATTTTAAATTTCTAGATTATGTTTTAGGTTAACTAGGTTTCATGTAATTGTTAATATAGTGTGTTTAATCGTTCTCATTTGTTTTTCCTTAACGTAATCATTCAAAACCTTCAATACCCTTTCCTGTCCAAATTCACCCGATCACAAACCCGTTTTAAATACAATCCACACCTCGTCGGGACATAACGACCCGGGGAAACCCCTATACTTCCACGGAGATTTGGTCTGAGACGTTTGACCTGGTTGACCATCACCTGGTCAATTTAGGTTGACCGTTTGGGACCCGATCAGTGTGCATATGCATAAATGTGAATTGATGTATTATCATGTGTTAACTTAGTTACTTACTAAGCGAAAGCTTATGGTTTAGTTGTCTAACCTTTTTGTAGGTTCTTGTGATTGTGGATGGCTTGGATATATGGATTAAGGATTTGGATATGCAAGAATAAAGGTAGTGTGTATTTAGGAGCTTAGTATAGAATACCGAGCTCAAGTGTCATGTTTGCACCCCCGTGAGTCATTAATGTTTTGTAAAGTATGGTCAAGTGAAAAGTGTATACCTTAGTGTTCAAGTGGTGTGTAAAAAGAATGTTTTAAGTATTTACGATCAAGTTAAAGGGGTGTTTGGCATAACATGTAATTGGACCCATTTTGGGATGTGAACGGGTAAATGGTCATGGATCAAAGTTGTCATGGTTTTTAATGTTAAATGAGTGTTTGGTTCATACTTGAAGTGTTAATTTATGGTTAAAGGTGATATGGTTAAGTGTAGTATGCGAATGGGTCAAAACAGGTGTTTTCCACCTGTCACTTTGTAAAGCATGTTTTCGAGGGTTGTTGTGACCATGTTTATGTACATATTTGATGTTTATAATGTCCTAATGATTTCTGGAAAGTTTTGTAAATTGTTGAGTTATAGAAGTTGAGTTTTAGTCGTTTTGGTTAAGTTTGAAAACGGGACAGCAATTAGTGCAGAAAATGTGTCATGTTAGAAAAATCATATCTTTTGATCCGTAACTCGTTAGAAGTTGTACCACCCATCATTTTAAAGGTAATTGAGTCTAGTTTCATCTAAAAATAGTATTAAGGGCTGGTTTGTAATAGGTCGTTGTCAGTTATTTAAAGAGTAACAGAAGGTCAGGTTTGGGACATGTCGTTTCCGTGTAAAAGTTTAAAATTATGGTCAAATCGGGCACGGGGTGTAACACCTATGTATTGTGAACCATAAATCCTATTAAAATCATTGATTTTTTATTTTAAATCGTATGTTGGTACACAATTATTTTAGTTTAAAACCATAAACAACATGTTTCAAAAAAGAAATTCATTCGGGACTTTTATCAAACACTTAGTATGCAAAAATAAAATAAATAACCAAAATCAATAAAAATCATATGAAACTAATTTCAAATTAATCATACCTAAAAAAATTATTGGTGAACATAATTCGATTCAATCAAAACCATAATGAGACGCCTCTTTTAAGAATTTCTGATTTGATTTTGTTGATAGTGGTGCCAAGCTGATGCCTCCGATCAAAGCATGTGAGATATATTGATGTGGGTTTACAAGATTTCAAGTGTCAAATATGAAATAGTTTGAATTTTGAATAATGATGGAAAATTTGTTTGATTTTTGTGCGATTGTTTAGGATTTAGTTATGTTTCATATGGAAAAGAGAATGGGGGTGAGGAAGGAGCGTGCTTGATAAGTGTGTAAATACTCATCATTTTTACCTAATCTGAGCTGCCAAAACATCCAAAAACACTCAAATATGCATCAAAATACTAAAATTATCCCATAAGTGTGTTTTATATGTTTCAGATGCAAAATGATCAAAAACAAATGAAAAATGAACAAAGTTTACATAATTGGCAGTTTCAGTCCTTCAACTTTCAAAACTTGTCAAAACTAGTCCCTGGTTATTCAAAACATGGAAAAATATCATCAAAGGTCCTTGGAGATTCACAAGTTGTCAAAATAAGTCCTTCAAAGTTCAAAATTGCAAAATTACAACTTTGGTCCATCAAGTTTTAATAAATGTCAAAAATGGTCCCTAGGATTTAAAACTTTGGAAAAATCAAATATGGTCCTTGTATATTTCATCTTTGGCAAATATGGTACTTTGGTGAGAAGTTTGGAGAAATTACAAGACTAGTCCCTCTAGTTTGAAAGATTGGCAAAAAATACCCCTAGAATTGGAAAAATGCAAAAATGGTCCTTAGGTTATTCATACTTGACAGGTTTAGTCCTTGTGAGAACTTTTGGGGAATCACCATTTCAGTCTCTCAACTTTGCTAAAATTATAAAAGTGGTCCTTGTGATAACATTTATACCAAACCGGACCCTTAATATTAAAACAAACAAACCAAATCCAATCCACATACAAACACAAGCCCAATACCATCCCCAAGCCCAAAGCCCAACCCCAAAAACCGTTTTAAAAAATCAAACGGTCAAACCGTTTGACCAAACCACCCTTTCCCCCCCCCCCCCCCCCAAAACCACCTTCTACCTCTGCAAAACCGCCTCCCCCCACCATCACCACTTACAATCTCTCATCATCACCACTCCACCACCTTAACCTAACAAGACAGCCCACAATTAATGCTTCCCCCCTCTACACACGCAAACAGAGCAATTGGCTCTGTTTCTATTTTGGCGCCAAAAACGTTTCAAGGGCTAGGATCACTTCTGCACATCCAAAGGTCAAGATTATTAGTGGGAAATGATCAAAGCAACTTGGGAAACCCTAGAAGACACTATAAATAGAAGATGATGCAAGAATGTCACAACTCGTAATTTCATGTCCTGTTTCAAACGTCGAAATTCCAATTTTTATATCGGAAAGTTACTATTCACTTTTACTATTCACAAAAAACTATTCATGTCCGAAATTTTTATTTCATATTCTCGTAAGTTAAACTATTTTAACGATAATCCGAGAGTTTGACGCTTGTCGGATCATTTCTGCAAAAATCACGAAGCCGTGTCCGAGATTTACATTCAGGTTTAAACATCCTTCCGGCATTCCGATATGTCTGTAAAACAATATAAACTATAGAAATATGATTTTCTTCCATTTTACGACAATTCTAAAAGTTTTGAAATTTTACGTTTTCCAGTTCAGCATTTTACGCGAATTACGCGTTTTAAACCCGCGTTGCCAGTTTTAACAGCGTTTAAGCTACCCGATGGAACTTACCATTCATTTTATATTTTCTTATGGAGTATTTTGACAAGTTTAATCATTCTTTCAAGTTTCATATTTTTACGATACCCGGATTTACGTTTCGCGATTTAACACTTTACGGTTAGCGATTATTGGAACCAAAACTGACTCCGTGAACTAGATAATACCCAAGTTTTCCACATACTCTTCCACATTTCACTACATGTTCCCCCCCCCCCCCCTTTCTAAGTCTTCAAGTTGTTCATTTTATTACCATTTTGCCATCAAATTTAGATATTTTATTAAGTTAACAAAACAAATTTGATTACTTCATTTTCTTTGCAAGAAACTAGCTTTTCTCTCCTTCCCCACTCCATAAGCCACGACCCAACTACGAACACCATCAATCCACCATGGATTTTCCAAGATCAAGCCATTTTATTGTTCCTTTAATGATCTTTGTTTGAGTTTTGAAATAAAAACTCATGATTATTAAGTTTTCTTCATCCAAATCCACTAATATTTGCTAAGTAAGTTTTCAAACTCTTTTTCATGATTTCTTCAAGTTATCTTCATGGTTATATGTTTTCCATTCAAGATTTCATGCATATGCTAGTTATACCACTTTATTTTGTAAACTTTTTGAACATACAAACCCTAGAATTGGTTATTTGGACTCTTTGTAAGATTAACATGATTAGTGATGATTAGGAACCCATGGCACCCTAAGAAGGTGTATGGTAAGATTAGATTAGCTTTGTGGTGTTTGCAAGAGATTTGATGATGTTAGAAACTAGTTTAGAACCTTGAAAATGGTTTTGGAACATATATTTATACCTACTGTCCCAAAAATGAAAACCTAGAAAACTCAGTAACTCAGGGGAACTTTTCAACCTAAGATTTAGAAAATACTTTCAAAAACGAAGCCATAGGCGAAAGAACGGGTTAAAACGAGTTTATAACGAAGGAGATATGATTTTTGCAAGTTTATTGACAAAAACTATTTTTCTGAAAATTGTGTGCTGTTGGACGATTTTTAGTGGACAAACTGAGGCATTAGACGTAACCTAGAGGAGCCAAGCTTTCCAAAATATATTAGTACATACTAAGACGTAACCATGGATATAAAGAACGAGTAAAACGGACTTATAACGACAAAGATATTCACGTTTCAATATCGGCAAAACCTTATACAAATTGACAGCTTTTAACTAGAAAAATAATAATAATATTACTACTACGTACTAACTCTAGATTTCTAAAAATAATAACCAAGTGCCCAATTTCATAACTAATGAAGTATTAGTGATTTCAAGTATATTTTTATGGCTACAAGACGTTATTTCAAGGATTTCAAATCGAGGAGTTCAACACTAACACTTATATATACGATATATATACATTTCGACTAGCTTTATTTTTCTAGTTGCCTTAGTTTCCCAAGTTTTGGAAAAATATATTATTTTGATAACAACAAGTATTTTCAAGTTATGAGTGGTATAGGTATCATGTGCATGTACATTCATTTCATCATTTCATGATCTAAAGTAGATCACATCATTCATATTAGGTTGCGGTTAGAGATCGAACCTCATTTCTGTGTATCAACTTTTGTCATCATTGCTAACGCACCAGGTGAGTCATAGCCCATACTCTTTTTATACTTGTTTTAACTCTTTGGGGGAGATACATGCTCAACTACTTGCTTACTTGTACAGATACTCAAAACATTTATACTTGATTACATTTATACTTGATTTCATTTATACTTGATAACATTTATACTTGATTACATTTATACTTGATTTCATTTATACTTGATAACACTTATACTTGATTGCATTATACTTGATTTCATACATACATGATTGATACATGCACAAATACTTACTTGATACTTGAAACGTTTAAACTTTTATACTTTGGGAAATGGCACCCAGTAATCATACATACATGATTGTGAAACTTCCAGTGGCTCCAAATTAAGTTGTTGGATGACCATTGAGACATACATACAAACGTGAGGTCTTCGGAGATGAAGTGTAGACTCACGACTAATTGCTTAACTGTTGTGATGAACTTATACATGTTTTACTCATACTATATATGTTAGCAGTGGGTTGTGAACACACATGTTACAAGTCTCTTATGGCGGGACTTGCAACTGAGTGGATTTACGATGCCTTTGCTGTGTGATCTTTTTTCTATAGGCTTTATTTGTTAAACAAACTCTATGAACTCACCAACCTCGTGTTGACACTTTAGCATGTATTTTCAGGTTTTAACCAATGGCACGCTACTGGGGGTTTTGGCAGGGCATGGCATGGTCATAGAAGACTCTGATTATTCATTTGGGGACCGTTTTAAACGATTTTAAGGGCCTACTTCCGCACTACTTTTAACGATGTAAATTCAATATTTTTGGTTAAACGATTTTATTCTAAATGATTAAAGTGAAAACTATTTTTGTATTTGTGTTGTGATATCAATTGAGTTACACCCCAGCTGCATGTATGCTTCCGCTAGACCCGATTTTGGGGGTGTGACAGATTGGCATCAGAGCTTTGGCTATAGCGAACTGAGTGTTTTTAAAACCTAGACTATAGCGACTTTTACGAAAAACTTAACCCTATGACCGTCACGTGTCTGCCTGCCAAGCTGAAGCCTCACTTGTGGTTTGTTGCTGACATATGTGATGAGATTTGTATCTCATTATCTGATATATTATATTCATTTATTCTAGTTGATTACTATAATTGTCTTTCATATAAGCATGTTCACGTATCATATATATCATAGCATTATGTTTTTCCTTGCATAGTTTCATCATTTGACCTCGAGTTTGGTCACCTGCCTTAGTCTTTCTGAACGTCTTGGTATTTGTGAAGGACATAGTATTAGTATAACTGAGCTGAGTATTTCAAAATTCATGGAACCTCGGTGGAATATAGACTGGTCATTTATATTCAACCCGGGATAGTAGGACATAGGCTGACCACCTATATCCGACTCAGAAATGAATTTTGCAACACTGAGAATAGTTATAATGATATTTTGTCTGGATTGTGTGTAAACAATTCCAAAGTCGAGCCAATCTTTCAAAAGACCTTTTTCAAGGATGTTGAATCCAGACCTTGATTTTTAGCTTGGTTCTAGTGACAGTTCTTGTTTGATGAGTTGCGAGAATCAAGCTAAAAGTTAAAGTCATCACTCAAACCGATTTAGCCTAATCGCATGACAGTTCTTGTTTGATGAGTTGTGGGATTAAGTAAAAATCGGTTACCTAAAGGATTAACCTAAGGGAGGTCTTTTGAGGGCTATGCTCGAGTTTGGAAAAGTTTGCATTGTCGAATCAGACCACTAGGCACATATGTGGAACGAACAAACTGAACTTCGGGACGAAGTTCCTTTTAGAGGGGAAGAATGTCACAACTCGTAATTTCATGTCCTGTTTCAAACGTCGAAATTCCAAATTTTATCTCGGAAGTTACTATTCACTTTTACTATTCACAAAACACTATTCATGTCCGAAATTTTTATTTCATATTCTCGTAAGTTAAACTATTTTAACGATAATCCGAGAGTTTGACGCTCGTCGGATCATTTCTGCAAAAATCACGAAGCCGTGTCCGAGATTTACATTCAGGTTTAAACGTCATTCCGGCATTCCGATATGTCTGTAAAACAATATAAACTATAGAAATATGATTTTCTTCCATTTTACGACAATTCTAAAAGTTTTGAAATTTTACGTTTTCCAGTTCAGCGTTTTACGCGAATTACACGTTTTAAACCCGCATTACCAGTTTTAACAGCGTTTAAGCTACCCGATGGAACTTACCATTCATTTTATATTTTCTTATGGAGTATTTTGACAAGTTTAATCATTCTTTCAAGTTTCATATTTTTACGATACCCGGATTTACGTTTCGCGATTTAACACTTTACGGTTAGCGATTATTGGAACCAAAACCGACTCCGTGAACTAGATAATACCCAAGTTTTCCACATACTCTTCCACATTTCACTACATGTGCCGCCCCCCCCCCCCCCCCCTTTTCTTAGTCTTCAAGTTGTTCATTTTATTACCATTTTGCCATCAAATTTAGATATTTTATTAAGTTAACAAAACAAATTTGATTACTTCATTTTCTTTGCAAGAAACTAGCTTTTCTCTCCTTCCCCACTCCATAAGCCACGACCCAACTAAGAACACCATCAATCCACCATGGATTTTCCAAGATCAAGCCATTTTATTGTTCCTTTAATGATCTTTGTTTGAGTTTTGAAATAAAAACTCAAGATTATTAAGTTTTCTTCATCCAAATCCACTAATCTTTGCTAAGTAAGTTTTCAAACTCTTTTTCATGATTTCTTCAAGTTATCTTCATGGTTATATGTTTTCCATTCAAGATTTCATGCATATGCTAGTTATACCACTTTATTTTGTAAACTTTTTGAACATACAAACCCTAGAATTGGTTATTTGGACTCCTTGTAAGATTAACATGATTAGTGATGATTAGGAACCCATGACACCCTAAGAAGGTGTATGGTAAGATTAGATTAGCTTTGTGGTGTTTGCAAGAGATTTGGTGATGTTAGAAACTAGTTTAGAACCTTGAAAATGGTTTTGGAACATATATTTATATCTGCTGTCCCAAAAATGAAAACCTAGAAAACTCAGTAACTCAGGGGAACTTTTCAACCTAAGATTTAGAAAATACTTTCAAAAACGAAGCCGTAGACGAAAGAATGGGTTAAAACGAGTTTATAACGAAGGAGATATGATTTTTGCAAGTTTATTGACGAAAACTATTTTTCTAAAAATTGTGTGCTGTTGGACGATTTTTAGTGGACAAACCGAGGCGTTAGACGTAACCTAGAGGAGCCAAGCTTTCCAAAATATATTAGTACATACTAAGACGTAACCATGGATATAAAGAACGAGTAAAACGGACTTATAACGACAAAGATATTCACGTTTCAATATCGGCAAAACCTTATACAAATTGACAGCTTTTAACTAGAAAAATAATAATAATATTACTACTACGTACTAACTCTAGATTTCTAAAAATAATAACCAAGTGCCCAATTTCATAACTAATGAAGTATTAGTGATTTCAAGTATATTTTTATGGCTACAAAACGTTATTTCAAGGATTTCAAATCGAGGAGTTCAACACTAACACTTATATATACGATATATATACATTTCGACTAGCTTTATTTGTCTAGTTGCCTTATTTTCCCAAGTTTTGGAAAAATGTATTATTTTGATAACAACAAGTATTTTCAAGTTATGAGTGGTATAGGTATCTTGTGCATGTACATTCATTTCATCATTTCATGATCTAAAGTAGATCACATCATTCATATTAAGTTGCGGTTAGAGATCGAACCTCATTTCTGTGTATCCACTTTTGTCATCATTGCTATCGCACCAGGTGAGTCATAGCCCCTACTCTTTTTATACTTGTTTTAACTCTTTGGGGGAGATACATGCTCAACTACTTGCTTACTTGTACAGATACTCAAAACATATATACTTGATTACATTTATACTTGATTTCATTTATACTTGATAACATTTATACTTGATTACATTTATACTTGATTTCATTTATACTTGATAACACTTATACTTGATTGCATTATACTTGATTTCATACATACATGATTGATACATGCACAAATACTTACTTGATACTTGAAACGTTTAAATTTTATACTTTGGGAAATGGCACCCAGTAATCATACATACATGATTGTGAAACTTCCAGTGGCTCCAAATTAAGTTGTTGGATGACCATTGAGACATACATACAAACGTGAGGTCTTCGGAGATGAAGTGTAGACTCACGACTAATTGCTTAACTGTTGTGATGAACTTATACATGTTTTACTCATACTATATATGTTAGCAGTGGGTTGTGAACACACAGGTTACAAGTCTCTTATGGCGGGACTTGCAACTGAGTGGATTTACGATGCCTTTGTTGTGTGATCTTTTTTCTATAGGCTTTATTTGTTAAACAAACTCTATGAACTCACCAACCTCGTGTTGACACTTTAGCATGTATTTTCAGGTTTTAACCAATGGCACGCTACTGGGGGTTTTGGCAGGGCATGGCATGGTCATAGAAGACTCTGATTATTCATTTGGGGACCGTTTTAAACGATTTTAAGGGCCTACTTCCGCACTACTTTTAACGATGTAAATTCAATATTTTTGGTTAAACGATTTTATTCTAAATGATTAAAGTGAAAACTATTTTTGTACTTGTGTTGTGATATCAATTGAGTTACACCCCAGCTGCATGTATGCTTCCGCTGGACCCGATTTTGGGGGTGTGACAAAGAAGGAAGGCTGTGTAGTTTATTTTAGCTTAATTAGTGTCGTTTAGTTTGTAACTTGTCAATTCAGTCAAATTTCAAGCTTTAAAGCATTATACTAGTGTATTCAAGTGTAATCTCAACTGTTTCATTAATCAATTTCAAGTTTTAGTTCCTATCTCATTTTATGCAATTTTCAATTTTATTTCAAAAATTCTCATTAGCTTAATTGTTGTTTCTGTTTAATGATTTGGACTCCTAGACTCACATAAGCTCTCAGAAAGCTCATTAAAGCTTTTAGAAACACTAAAAGAAGTTCAGGATCAAAGAAATCAAAAATACCCAAAAAAAATAAGAAAATAAGAAAAAAAATCAAAAATACTAATGCTGATGATCAAGAAGCTGGAGCAGGGTTGATTTTGGATGGCCCTTGGTTTAGAGGTTTGTGGAAACCTATAGGATTGATCTGTGGTCCTTTGGTTCATGGTCTTTGGCAGGATTGCATATTGTAAGCAATTTATCTCAAATCTGAGTTTTTGATTACTAGTGTTTGTTTGTTGCTCATTATTGTTTATTCTGCTTAATAATAGCTTATTAGATAAATCTCTAATTGTTAGATTAAGCTTAGGTTTCATTTTGATCTAGTTTTATAATAATCTGTGTTATACAGTAGTGTTTGGATATAACTGTTTGAGTGAGTATTTGTAGGTCTCGGTGGTTAGAACCCATCCCTACATCTTTATTATTTCCTAAGTACACCAAATCAGCAAAGTTTTAATAGTCATAGGTGGTAAAAGTCAAAATCACTTTGTAATTGGTTTAAAAAAAACCTTCTGTGTGGATCTTAGTGTGGCTTAGGCCCCATTTCCACTCATAAGTGAGTGTTGTAGCTTAATTCCATCATAATATAGCATAATTAGTCAGTAGTGATTAGTAGAAATTCGTAAAAGTCAACTTAGCTTAATATCTCAAAAAGTCAAAATTGCAAACTTAGGCAGAAAATCAAATCTTCAAGGATTTTTCAAGAATTTTGTGTTAACTTTCAGACCCTGAGCTTTTCAAAAATCAAAGTCCATCAGTTAATCTTTCAAAATCTATGTTCAGCTTATTTTTTTGATTTTTATTGTAGCTTGTGCATCAGCTTAATTGAGGTTGCAGGGCAAGTACATGCCCTGTGCACAGGAAATTGGCCATTTTTCTTTGGTTCTTTGTGACTGACCCATTGGACCCCACCCCTAGATTTTTAGCTTTTTAGACACTTTATTAGTAGGGCTCCTTAGTTCGGGTCTTATTTTGGATCTCAGCTTATTGGCTTATAGCTTATTTGAGCCCTATTGTTGACCTGTCCAAATGAGATATATTGAGTCATCAGTATAAGTGACCAAGTTTCCCAAGCCTCTCCTGTGTTCTGTAGTGGGCCCCACCATATGCTTCTTGGCTTTTTGAAAAGCCAATAAGCCCATCTTGAAATACCAGGGCTCATTTCTTGGTTTGTAGCTTATTTAGTAGGGCTGCTAGTCCCTTTAAATTTGTCCCATTCCACCTTTTACACTCATTTCTCAGCATAAATCACCCAACTTCATGTCCTCCCCTAGTATTCATTAGTGGGACCCAAGGCTTATATCCTAACTTTTTGAAAAGCTCTTCTGAATAGCTTTTAGGAACAAGTCTCATATTGGACTTCCAATCAAGCCTGTGGTCCCCACAGAGGTCCAAAGTCCCTGTGTTTGGCCTGTTTTGGCCTAGTGTTTTGTATAAGTGCTTATTTGGTTCTAACAGCTTATTCATGTGCTTATTTTGATTCCACTTGCTTATTTCAAGTTGTTATCCATCTGTTTTGGCTTATTTGTCCATTTGATAGCTTTTTAAAAAATCCACAAGTCCTAATAAGTTAATATACTCACTGTTAAGCACTTGGGGGTGCACACAGCTTATTAATAAGCCACACCACAAAGTCCTTCATAAAAGTTGTTTGTTTTCAGTAGGTAATTAGGTCTCAAAAAGAAAAACCAACTTTAAAAATAGTGATAGCTTTTATTTAATAGGATTTATCTTTTTAATTTTTCTTTTCAGCTTATTATTAAGCACTTCATCATTTTTATATTTTTCTTAATTTTCTTTCATCTTAAAGTATTTTCAGTAATTTTTCTAGATTTTTCTCTTTTAATTTAGTAATTATTAGAATTAATATTAGTTTAATTAAATAATTAAGTAATATTAGTAATTAAATAGTTTTATTAATTTTTAATTAATAACAGTACATTTTCATATTTTTCCTAGGCTTTATAAATCATTAAGTATTTTTAGAAAATAGTTTCTTAATTTTTACTATTCATTTTCTAATCTTAATTAATTTAGTTAAATTAGATTTTAATTAATAAATAAGTTAATAATTAGTAAAATAGTCTAAATTTAATTTTTATAAACTTTTTATATTTTTTTAGGATTCCTGAGATGGTTAATTAGATTTATAAATTTTCTTTAATTTTCTAAATCATTTTTAGTATTATTAGTAATTTAAATTAGTTAAAATAGTTTAATTAATATAATTAGTATTTAATTAATAGAAAATCCACAAAAAGACAAAAATAGGTATTTTTAATTTTTAAATTTATTTAAAGTCATTTTAGAATTTGGGAAATTAATTTTGCAATTTTCTAGTTAAAATTTGTAGTATAAATCTTTTTAGTATAATTTAAATAGTTTAAATTAAATAATTAAATAGTTTTTATTTAAATAATTAATATTAAATAATAAGATAATCAAAAAAATAATTTTCTTTTTAATTTAATTTTCTTTTAATAATTAAGTTTGTAAAATTTTCATTTGCACCCCCTGTAGTTTAAAAAAATAATTTTCTTTTTAATTTAATTTTCTTTTAATAAAAAAAAAGGTACATAATTTTTGCTCGAACCCATTTATAAATTAAAAAAAATTAAGTTTAAGACATAATATCGGAGTCCAAATGTTTTAGGAATTATTAATAGTGTGTTAATTAATATTCATTTGGTTAGCTATTTAGAATTGAGTTTATTGATAAAATTTATTAATATTAGTTAGACTTCAATATTAATTTTCAATGAAATTAGTTGTACAATAAAATTAGATGAAGCTAAAAAGGTTTGTAACGATTTTTATATAGTTTATGTGGCATTATTATACAAACTTTAACTTACAAATTTAATAAAGAAAATATTTAACGCACATTAAACTATTACCAATTAGATAGACCCCGTGTGCTCATATTACTATGCAAAAACCATTAATGGACAAGTATTGTAGGGCTAAGTAATAGACCAAAAGAAACAAAGCCATTTTTTTATCATGCAAACAAGTAACAGGTCAAAAGAAATAAAGCTATCACAACTTATTAACTAAAAGCCCATTTATAAAATACAACCCCACAAAAACAAAACAACATCAAACATTTTTAAATTTTTATACAAGAAAGTCAAAACGTTTCATATAACATACTAAACAATGATTAAGCATACACTCGCCAATACACAAAAAGAATACGCGGTTAACAATTAAATTCAAAACATGTGCGTAGCACGGGTTCTGCATGCCTAGTACTAGTATATATTTATGTATTGAGCAAAGATCATTTGAGGATCAAACTTTTTTTACATACCAAGGGATTAATCTCCACCTTCCATCTTTATTTGATCTAATGGATGAGATTAATCCCAACAATTTAAAAAACCCACTTTCATCCTTTTTTTTCAAATATTAATATCTTTCAAACCGTTAATCGTTAAGCGAAAAAAATTATACCGTTACGACGGGCATTTAATTATCTTTCTATAGATAGGCACTTTGACATATTTTCGACAAATTTTTTTTTTTTCATTTTTTTCACGTTTTTTTTCGTGGCCGAAAAAATCATATATGATATTACATATCATATCATATATGATATGACATATATATGATTTTTTTTTTTCATCCACGAAAAAAAAACGTGAAAAAAATGATTTTTTTTTTTTCGAAAGTATATCAAAGTGCCCGTATATAGAAAGATAATTAAATGCCCGTCGTGATGGTGTAATTATTTTCGCTTAATGATTAACGGTTTAAGAGATATTTAAATTATAAAAAATAGGTGAAATATTAAAATGCTTTTAATCTCAACCATTTATTTCTTTTATAGATGGATGGTGGGGATGAGTCCCTTGATATGCGAAGAATATTTGGTTTGTAAAATAACTCGACTCGTATGTATTTAGTCTTCTAAAAATTTTCATAACTAATTGTGTGATACGTGTCATTTGTTAGTTGGCACAAAAATTAGGTAAAACGAATTAAAAGCAAAGTCAAACACGTGGTCTGTCGACATGTTTAATTATACTCTCTTCATTCCATATTAAGTGTCCATTTTTATAATGCACAAAGTTTTAGGATAATCCGTTAATTAAACCCTCCACCAATCAAATATTATTTTTACCCATTAAAGTTTCATCTTATTGGTTGAAAGGTACAAATAAACACTTAATTTGGGACATCAAAATATTCCATTATAGACACTTAATATGAGACGGAGGGAGTAATAAATTATATTGTCGTGTTTAACGTCAAAGCCCAATGACCAAATCGACAATTAAAGAGTTAACCAATGCCCCACCTTGCCCCCCACCTTTGTATGGTGTTGCTGTAGGCTGTCTCAACTATTTGGTGTATGTCTTGTTTGGCTTAACTTGTTATGTTTCGATGTAACTTGTTATGTTGTATCTTCCTCCATTTGTGAGGTTTGTAATGAAATGTATCCTTTGTTCAAAAAAAAAAAAAAAAAAAAAAAAAAAAAAAAAAAAAAAAAAAATGCCGCCAAATTCGTGGTACTCGGGTGTCACAAAACCTGATAGAATTGTACTCCCTCCGTCCCTTATTAAATGTCCAGTTTTAACTTTTCGAGTCTTTTTTCTTTAACTTTGACCTTAAATATTTTTGTTTGTATTATATGATACTTGATAAAAATTATGTCAATGAAAAGTACATTTAAAACTCAATTCATTCATATATTTTGCATCATGTATTATATATCACATATAAAAATATTTATGGTCAAAGTTGATAAAACAAGACTTTGAAAATTCAAAGTGGACATTTAATATGGGACGGAGGTAGTACTTCACAGTGTTAATTTCTCTAAAAATGTAAAAAGTAAACTCTAATTTAACTAAAGCCCTTATATTACAGTTCTATTCTTTTTAGTTTTTGTTCCGCCATTGCACGTATTAGAAAAATAAGCTACATTTGGCAATTATTAACCGATAAATCTGACAAATTTAACACTTATCTTATATGAGGCTCACGTAGGGTTAAACTTTTAAAATAAGCTGTCTTAAAATAAGTTTTATATATTACACAGACTTATAAAAACTTTTATAAACCATAAGTCTTTATAAGCCTAAGCCCATTGAAAGGGGCTTATGAAGGCTTATAGCTAGTTAAATTACTTAAATATCCTTCAAAATATAATGGATTATCACAGCCGAAAAAATATCTGAATTTAATTTGATGTATTTTTATATAATTTTACAAATAAGCTTCAGTTTCAACTAATTCGACAAACAACTTTATAAAAATATAAATCCGGCTTCGGCTTATAATACCCAGCCCCGCCTTAGCCCTAGTCCATTACGTCAAACATACTCATAAAACTTTGTAGCAGCTAGCACATGCAATGCAATGCATAAACCCAATTTCCAGCACGCCTAGATGTTGTCCTAGGTCCAAAAGCAGATTACGATGATTAGCACTTTACATTTTACAGGTGACATTACACCATAATCATATTTCTGGAGAATAAAATCAGAACAGCACCTTCAAATTGGTGTATTTTTTATTTCTTAATGCTTTCGGTGCCTACACTTAATTCACCAATCAGTCGCCACTATATATGGGTACTTTATCATATTATTATGTAAATATCCGATCATATGGTCTAATTGGTACCAAGTTACTAACAACAAACCGAGCTTGTGACAACAAACATCCAGTTAATCACCTATTTTTACACAATGAGCTCAATCATTACTATGTATTATAATCATCAAAATAAAAAATTCAAACTACAACATAAACTCTTACATAGCCTTTCATGTAAAATATGAGTATATTTTTTACTTTCTTATAAAGAATCATGGAAGACCTTTGTGAATCGTAGACAACAACTAGTAGTAAACTTTACGGGTAAGACCCCGACGCTTCTAGCTTAATTAAACTGGTCGATGAATCTCATATATAGATTTATCTGAGAAAACACTCCGCCGCAAATTCGTCTTTATGGTTTGCTCATTTTGATAAAAACACCATTCATCATGTAAAGAACTATTAACATACAACTTTACTAAGAGGTCAAAATCCTACCGAAAACAGTGGTCTTGATCTTTTGCTAACTTTTGGCATAAATCATCACTGAAACGGATGGTTTATGTCAATAGTTTGCATTGTATTCTTCTTTATCTTTTCAAATCACACAATTCATCACATACCGAATAAATAAGGCCATAACTCAGATTAATACTCTGAACTTAGTAAATTGGATCATTTAGTACCCTAAACTTTTAAGTGTGTAGAATAATATCCCAAACTTGGCAAATGAGAATTACTACTATCCTATGCTAAATTAACTCAATAATTTATGCTAACAAATGAATTTACTAAGGCTTAATGTAATTTAAATGATTTACAATTAAATTTGGGATAATTAATCATAATTTTTTTTAAAATTTAGTTAATTTTTTTTAATTAATATTATATTATATTTAGTTATTGAGAATATATATATATATATATATATATATATATATATATATATATATATATATATATATATATATATATATATTTGAAACAACACTTTATAGGAAGTGAATTTACTACACTTATATAGATATCCACGTTATATACTTAAATGTTTGTTTCAAATAATTTTGAGACCATAACAATTTAACTATTTATTTTTTCATATACATAGTTAAATTTAAAAAAAAAATAATAATAAATAAAAAAAAAAAAAAAAAAAAAAAAAAAAAAAACTAGTATAATTTGTTATAAGTTGATTTAAAAATTATTTCAAATAAACATTTAATAATATAATATGAAGACATAAGTTCCATTCATACGACTATTCCCATCCACCTTCCATCCATACTCCTCTCTCCGCTATTGTTACCCCTTTCCTACTCTCTAATCTAAACAGTCTAAGGAACTTTTCTGTAAATCTCTGACCCATCTATGCACCCAAAAGAGAGTATTGTCACATCTAAGGTTGCAAAAATCGCGAATCGGTAGTCGGGCGGTCGACCACCTTGTAGCTTGTAATCGGTTTAGGCGGGATTAATCGGTGATTAATCAGATTGGCATTACTGACAAATTTTAGTTATTTTCGGCAAGTTTTTTGTATTTCCGGTGAGTTATAGGTATTTCCGGCAAGGTATTTTCTAAAAAACAACTTGTAATAGACTTAAAAAGTTACTATAAGTGATCAAAACAAGTTTACAGTGAGTTTTGGGTACTTCCGACAAGATTTTTAGGTACATGAAATCTACTCACCGAAGGATCAAAGCAAAGCGCCCACGTGCGCCGCATTCTCAGATATTCAGGGATCATATCGAGCACGTGATCTGACACTTACATACTAGCACAGGTATAGGGTGGCGGCACTGTTCACAAGTACCTACGACCACTGCTCACTTGTACGACGAGTACTGTTTGCAGGTACACACACGTATCAAGAGTGGGTAGTATAAATACCCCCACCCCATTTAATGTTCACAACACACACACTCTCGCATTACTCACATTTATTACTGTCCCTTTCGGCCTAGAGCAGATCCTTATTCTCACATCGGAGCTTGGTTCTGGGATAAAACCCGAGGCGAGGCTAACGTGTGTATCTCATTTGTGCAGTTATCAAGGAGCATTGAAGGAGAAGACTGGACTTTCCGTTAGTAATCCGGAGAACAGGCTTTTACTTCAACACCACCCAACTTTCTTTCAAACGAGGTATCCATCTATGCAATCAAAGCAGTCATTTCCACAAGTTCAGGGTATTATTCTATATCTTTAAAAGTTCAGGGTATTGAATGATCCAGTTTGCCAAATTCGAATACTAATATGTGTTTCGGCCAATAAATAAGTATACCGAGTAAGAGACAAGAACAATTGAGAAGCCTAGGTGACAAAAAGGCCTGCACAAAGACCCTACAAAATTTTATAAGGAAGTTTGTGCATTCTTAGAAGACAAGATTTGCCCATAATCATAACCATTGATAGGGTGAGGAAATCAAATTCATGGCCCTCAAAGTTAGCGAGCATCACATTGTTTATTCATGGACGGCTGAAAATTAAATAAAGTCCCTAACTTGTGGGGTGGTTGTGTGTTTTTTTATAGTAATACCAATACTTTTTATCAGTCTTCTCTTTAGTCAACCTTTGAGTAATGTATACTTTAGTGACACGTAGTTTTACTTTTATACGGTAGAGCTTTATTCTTGTAACTGTCAAGTTTTACTCGCGAGTTTACACGTAAGAGATCGTACGATCTTACGTGCACATCAATTAAAATAGTGTAGAATCGTGATATGATCGCATCTGAGGTAGGATCGTAAGTAAGATCGTAAGATCGACACGCGATCCGAGTTCACTTTATTTATTTATTTATTTATTTTATTATTATTATTTTGTAATCTTTTAAGTCCATCCCATTTGCTTAGATCAAAAAAACAAATGTGTGTTTTGCTAATGTCTAATGAGTAACCACTATTGTTTCATTTTCTAAATAAATTATAGTTTATACATAGTTTTCTACTTTTCTAAATAGATTATAGTTTAAAAGTGTTCAATAGTTTAATTTACTTTACTTCATTGTGATTAAACTAATCAAATGGTATGTTTTGAAATACCACTTATGAACGTTTGTTTTCTTGAAATCATGTTGATGGCTCGTATGTTTTGAAACATTTAGGACCTATGTTATGTAATATTATTCCACTAAATCCTTAATGTAACGATTGAAACTTGACTTTTTCTGTTTTACTATTAATTTAGTGTTTGAAATTTGAACTTTGTCATTTTCAAGAGGATATTATATGAATTCATCTTTAATGTTGAGTAGAAATGTAAAACAGTATGACTCGTATATCATTTGTTTACAAAATATGACAAATTGATAGGATCGTAGGATCGCGATCCGATTTTACGATCCCGATCTTGCAAAGACAAAAACGAACGTGCGCGGGATCGCGATCTTGACAACCTTGGTTTTACTCACCTTTCAAAAAAAAAAAAACTGTAAAGTTTTACTCCGTTAAAATTTATGATTGTGTTTAGCTGGAGAAAGGAAAGATTTTTGGAAAGAAATTTAAAATATAGTAAAAAACATGTTTGAAATCGGTATTTTTTGAAAATTCTGTTGAAAACAGAAAATTAGGGTGTGTTTGGTTTGTGAAAAATACTCCATTTTTTTTAGGAAATGTCTAATTAGAAACTGAAAAAACAGAAAAGGTTTAGTCATATTTTTAAAAAAAATTTCTAAAATAATAAAAATCTCATTTTTTAAAATTTAACTATAATTTAAGAAAGAGCTCTTTACTATTTCCTATATTTTTCCTTTCATTCTTTTACATCCCCTTGCATTTTTCAGTTTCTTAAAAAAATGCCATCTAAACGCGTTATCTAAATTTATAGCTCATTTCTATGGATAAAAAACCCTTCCCTTTTTCTAAAGAAATTGAAATAGAAAATTAAAGAATTTTTTTTACGACAGAACTCGATTCAGATTTCTCTGATTTAAAATGGTTAACATAACCGGGCATGCGACAATTGTTTGTACCTTAAAAATAATATCATCCACCGTACAAATAACTAACTCAAACAAGCTTATGTATTACTTTTTGCATACTTTCATCATTTGGTCTTTTGGACTTCAAAACTGTAAAATACAAAATACAGGCACTATAGCCCGCTACAATGCGTGTGCACAAAAAACCTTGTTTTGATTTTGGAAAATTGAAAACTTGTTAGTGAAACACGCGTATTTTATATGATACTAGTAGATACAAAGGTGCATCAAAAACCATAATGTACCATAATAGAGTGAGGCTACGCCAGTAGGCATTACCCCGGCAGGGATAAGGGTAGTCCACTAGCCAAGAGGTTGCCATTAGTTTTGACTGAGCCAAAAAGTTAACAAAAGTGTCAAGTGAGATGTATGCATGGGAAGAAAAGAAAAACGATAAAAGACATGACTGAGGCCAAACCATGTAGAGTATGTTGAGTGAGGTTCAGAACATGAATCACGCAATTGCTGAAGCATTGTGGCACATGCTTGGAAATGGACACTTTGTTTAGAGATAAAAGTATCAACATTGTACATATGTACATCCCTACAAGTGTAATTAGAATCGGTTACAAACTCCCATAATTGTTAAAACCTGGAATTAAAACTACCACGACCTCAAAAAAGCAACAAAACTCTGAATCCACAATGACAAAAAAAAAACCAAATTGGGACTGAAAGACACAGAATCAAAGAAATTATCTAACTTGAAAATTGCATTCAAGTAAATTTCCTTGAACATGCCACAGGTTCAATCCTCGCCGCCTTTACCTCATGTGTGCCACACATGTTTCTCAATAAAAATAAGAGGAGTGTTTTACCTGGGAAGCCAATTTATGTGGTATCCATGCTCCTCCAAGAGAAGCAGAAGGTCATAAACCGGTGAACACCAGACAAAAAAACTTAGAAATAAGTTTGCTTTAATGAAAAACTGGGCAGCCCCAAGTGATCCTTAGGCCTTTCTACCAAGTTAAATCTCAGACCAAGACAAACTAGTCATGGTCCTATGGCAGGCAGTTGTAATCAGTCCGGGCCACTTGGTGCATCTTTTCATTGGTAGACTACTCAACCCAAATATGCACACAAAAAACAAATCGATGCGTACACAAACATATGCACAGAAACAAGTACACAAACATACGGGATCGCATATTTGAGAAAACAAGAATAAATCAGTATATAAAACATCCATTCACCTTTTATGCAAATCTCTCAAATTGCATCAACGCCATATTTCCAAAAAAAGATAGTAAAGCAATAACAATAGCAACCCATGAAGCAAAAAAGGTAAACAAACCACATCTCTAAATTTCTTTGATATATATGGAGAAGAAATTACAACTCTATGTGAACAAAGTTCTGAAAAGGAAATTAAGAAATAAATCACTGTAAACCTACTTTCTTTGCCAATTAATCTCAAGAATAAGATTACACCTGGTTCATCCTTCCCCGCTATCCCGACTTCCGAAGACCAAGAAGTCACTAAATATCTTTTTATTCGGATTGTACTAACGCCCCTCCAACTAAAGTTAACAGCTTGCCTACTCTATAACTATGGCTATTAAAACTGATAAGAAAGATAGAGGGAGCCAGATCAACAAGAATAAAAACAAACCGTTTTATTGCCATGGTGGTTGTTGATGCTTGTAGTTAATTGGGAATAGCTCCCATCCGCCATCTGGTTCTTCACGTTTCCCTCCAATACCAGAACTTGAAGAAGCTTGATTGTGATTGAAAAACTGTCTCAACCCCCCGTTATTCTCCCGGTTTCCCATTTCATTCATGAAGCCAGAGTTCAGATCGAAGCTGCTCCGTGATGGGCCCGCGCCATTTGAGCCAGATGGTGCACCAGCTCCACCCATGTTAAAGAGGAACGGCTGTGTTGGTGGAGAAAAGGTGGGCGGAATGGATGGTACAATAGGAGCTCCTCTTGGATCAACCATGTAAGGAATTGCACCGGGTGGTGCATACATGGGTCCCATTGTAAAGCCATTGTGGCCATAACCATATGGAGGTAGATTAGGATAAGGCATAGAAGGTCCAAGCCCTAAACCTGATCCGGGTCGACCCAAACTGAAATCCACTGAAGGTTCTAGAATCCTTCCATTAGGCTGAGGATGATGATGAGGAGGCATATAATCCTTGCGGCTTACCTCAACTTGGGTACCAAAAAGGGATATAACAGATTCGTCTCGTTTGTTATTAAATAACTTACCGAGAAACGAATTATCCAACGAAGTATTGTGTGGAGTTACTGAGTGGTCATTTAGGTTCAAATCAATGTTCTTATAAGAAGGTTGCATTGAAGATGATGACGAGGATACAGACGGACTCTGGGGCCCATTTTGTCTTAGAGACGCTATCCGACCATCACGTTTCCAGTCCAATGAAATAATGCCAGCATCACCGTCCACGAGACTATTAAGATCCAACTGCAGTCTAGATGGTTCTTCAATCTTGTCTCGAGATAAGAAATCTTCCATTTTATCGTCACTGCCTTCAGAAACATTCAGATCAAATTCAAACTGATTCAAACGTTGGTTTGAGTTGTTGTGGCTGGACGAGGACGAAAACGTCTTTTCAACTTCAGGGATCCGTCTAAAAGCACTGTTGACGGCTGACCCTTTCCAACCGAGAGCACCCTCAAATTGCAAAGGTGCAACCGGTAGTCCATCTGCTGCAGCCGCCCTGGAAGCAGAAACAACTGAGATTGGGGTTGAAATGGGGTCAACTGGACAATTGGTTTCCGTTTCTTCAGAAGGAAATTCTTCATTAAGATCAAAACCAGAAAACCCCTTTTCAGGACTACGCACAGATTCTTGAGCAACCTCAGGAATTTGAGCAACTGGGATATCAAGTGTTTTTACATCATTCATGGGTACGGCTGAACTAGGTGAACCCTTAGGAGATTGTGCGGGTTCAGGTTTGGGTCCAGGCACGGGTTCAGGCTTAGATGAAACTTCCATACCAGTGGACTGATGTAAATTTTCGTTTGTAGAAGTACTGCAACTTTCTTCCCGGGAAGAAACATCTCTTTCCACTTCATTAGCAACTTGTCTAGCAAGTTCTAACGGATCCACCATTCCATAATCCAGTTCCATATCAGATGGTCTCTTACTAATCAAATCACCATCATCACTTTTCATTGGCCGTTTAGAAGAAGAACGTGAATGACTTCCTTGACTTCCTGAATCATTTTCACTCTCAGTTGAATCTTTCTTTTCAGCTTCATCCCCTTCATCACTATCTGTGTTTGATGTCGATTTAAGGTTCTCGGCACCAGGAGATTCCTGTAAACCACCACCACCACCACTAGATTCACCAATTCCAGTCGTGGAATTGAATTCCATAATGGTATTCTGATGGTGTGGAGAATGTGATTCCTCACCATCGACCATCTCTTCATCTTTGTCACTTGTATCTTCCTTCATTTCGGTATTTGTAGCAGACTCAATAGCATGGTTAACATCAGTATCTGTAGCAGACTCTATACCATGGTTAACATCGCTATTTGAAGTCAAAGGGTCAATCTCTTGCTTCTCTTTCACATCTTCCGAAGGATTAGCATTTCCCGTTAAAGCGGTACTTTCTGATTCAGATTTCTCATTTTCAACCTTACTTATTTCCATTTCAGATTCCACGACTACTTCTTGTGTTACTGGTATCTCTTGTTTATCTGTTTCTTGTTGAACGGTAACAGTAGATACCAACTGTTCCACATTTTCTTCATTATGATTTTCATGTTTATTTTCATGTGGAGATGTATCAGCAGCATCGACATCTGTTGGTGTTTCATCAATGTCTTTAATCGGGCCCCACGTATCACAAAGAGCTTTAGCTTTTGCCTGAACCACTAAACTACTATGACTAACAAGACCCTGCACAGTTACACCAATTCCTGAACCCACCGACCTCTGGTGGTCCACCTGAAGCCTTTCGAGTGCCCGTAACAATGCAATGATTAGTTCTTCCGAAACCTCACTCCCAGTATCTTTTGTTAACTTCTGCGCATCATTAAGCCATTTATTTATAAACCAGAGTCCATCTAACTGAATGAAAAGATCAAGGCACTCTTTATTCCCGGTGGTTGCTATAGTGTTTGCAACAGCAGACCACTGTTTGGTTGCTTCACCAATATCTGTACCATTATTTTCTTTTTCGTTTTGCATAATAGCGAGAAGGTCAGTAACTCGGGCAGGAGTCGTGAGCCCATCTTCAAACTCGGCTGAGGTAAAGAAGTCCTGGAGTGTCATGTTGCTTCACCTAACGGTTTGTACTTCTCAGATTAAATGAAATGAGCAGCATTCTAGCACTTCTTCGCATCATTCAAGGATCATAAGCATACGGTTAGATGAATTAATCTAACAAAGTTCCCTGCAAACATAAACCAATCATATGAATGTAAGCATACTGTCTAATAAGTTCATGCATATAACTTCCTAAATTGGTTTCTACAAAATCTACTATTATTATCAATATATTCAAATTTTCGCAATCAAATAGGTAAGATTAAAATTTAGTTTTTGAACAAAGGTGTTTTGGGTGAACCTGACCCGACCAGACCCAACCTTATAAAATTTGCCTATCTGACCTACACAAGTACACAACCATTTTAACCCTTGCCCAACCCGCCCAATTTCACAACCTATACTTCAACTTTTGGCATTTCAATCATAAAACAGTCGGTAAAGTTTGATACGGCCTACTAGTGTTGCAATCTTATTTAGTAGATGCAGCTGCACATAGAGCATAACCGCATAACATAGTGTCAGTGCGTAGTACCCTAAAACTTAGGAAAGTACTAATCTTTCTAATGGAAAGTTTATGCTTGTTAGTAAAGACTGTAACATAGTATCCTAGATCTTTAGGTTACGGAACATAAAAGGCTATATTAAAACTTTTTTGGGGCCCACCTATATATGTCTTAAAAGACGTGTATACAAGATTGCGAACTTTCATCATTAAATGAAAACCAGAACGGGAAGCAAAGCAGCAAAACAACCAAAGAAGGTCGATGGATGACACTAAATGCATGCACAAGGAAACTAGAACTAAATGTAGAATCCAATATAAAAATGATCTGCAGTTAGATATATATTGCTACAGTCAATATATGCCTTTTTCTAGGGCTTCTTTTAATAAACAGAATATCACACATCGAAGACGTGGCACTAAATTATGTAATATATTAACTTACTATTTCCATATGACATCCCAAGTGCTAAACAAATAAAGTGGAGTGAAAAACGTGATATTCCATAGTAGAATATTAATTGCGGTACTTCAGTTATTGACACTAATAACTTAGGTTGGCGATAAATTAACGCATACATACTGTTGTGACAAGATAAACCAAAAATATAAAAGGACTTCCGCTTTCTATTTCTATTATTATTAAAAGGCACTTGATAGTCATGGGAATTTTGTCTTGTTCTACCAAACATGTCTTGCTTTATTTCATTAGTGTCGATGTCAAATGTCAGTGTCAATGTCTGTCTCAAGATTAATTCTCATAATGAGTTGTAAAGCGTTCTGTGGGTGTTAATGATACATGGAAAGCTATCAATTTGGCTAAAAGTTTCAACAATAAGCATCTAACATACAAGACATCAGGCATACAGTGTTATTCTGTATTTCGAAAAAAATCAAGCTTAGGGTGTTCCACTTAAGAAAACGGAATAAACCTGATAACCGCGCATTTGGTTTGACACCAACTGTATAATTTATCCCTATACTTCAAAATTATAAAACTCAAGTATCTAGATTTACCATTTACTTTCCTGTCATCTAAAACTTGTCAAATATGCATGTCTTCTGACCTCAATTAATTTTGCATGAAAGAACTCCACCTAACGTAATTTTAACAAAAACAAGGAGCCTAAACGGTGATGGATAATGTGACAAACTGCCATTGAGGCTTCCTATTAAGCCTATTAACACACTGTATAAACAAACTAAACAAAGTTATTTTGTTTATTGCTAATCATCCTTTTGAAAAATAACAAGTGACAAGTAGCACAAAGCTGTTTTAGTCAAAGTAAGCATTCTCTCAATGAAGAACTTCCAAGTGCGTAATCTTGTTACTTTTTGTCTTTGTCCATATCCAGTAATGATTCCAACAATCCAACCATCCGAAATCGATAGATATAGATTTCACCATGTTTAGTAATAACACGCTTTCAAACTGCTTCTTTAAAGTATGAGAAAGAGAAAAAAAGAACACTATAAGTCAGACTATCGAGTACAGTTTGCGGGTATAAATCCATTGGCGGCCACTAGTAATGATAATCCAAAGAAATGAACCTTCGTGAATAAGCTAGCACACACACACACACACACACAACAAAAAAAAAAAAATAAATAAAAAATAAAAAATAAAAAATAAAAAAAGAACTTGACCATTGATTTTAAGTTCTTGTAGGCCTTCCCTATTTCTCCTGAATGCCTGATGAGTCATTCAGCCTTATAAACTCCCAAAAAACTACATATACTAGATACGGCGGTAACAGCCTAAAATTAAGGGATTACTTCCCAAACTCCAGTTTGACCAACTACGTCATCATAGCATTAAATTATGAAGAGTTGCTAAACTACACCAAGAAGCCGGAAATCTATATCTATACTACATATAAAGCATGAATGACTCTCTCTCCAAAAAATTTAAGACTTACAAGAAATTAAGCATAGTTTACAACACTTTAATGCAACCAATTTTTAGAATTACAACAAAGTAAGCATATTGTACAACAAAATAAAGCGTGGTGTCATTTTAAGACCAAAATTCTATCAAACAACATTAATGCTATTAAAAACACCCCTTCACCAAAAAGTACAACCATTTAAGCACAATGTACAATAGCTGCAACCAATTTTCAGATTTAAAACAAAATAAGCATAGTGTACAACAAAATAAGCATGATGTAATTTTCAAACTTACAACATTAATACTATTAAAGTGGTCAATGTTATTAATGACTATAATGACTACTACTTACAAGAAAAGAAACATAGTGTACAACACTTTAATGCACATAATTTTCAAACGTACAAGACAAGAAGCATAGTGTACAACAAAACACTACATTAATGCTATTTAATGTAGTCAATTATTTAACTAGTCAATAAATACAATTAATACAATTATTAAAACTAGGGGTGTTCAAAAAAACCGAGAAACCGATAAACCGAGCCGAACCGCTCAATCCAAAACCGAAAAAACCCGAAACCGAAGAAACCGAAACCGAAAAAAACCGAAACCGAAAAAACCCGCTTATTACGGATCGGTTTCGGTTTTTATATTTAGATATCCGTGGTTAACCGAACCGAACCGGGTATAATATACATGAAGGTTTTTAACTAAATATTCAAATAATAGTGCAAGTATCGATTATATTGTTCCACTAGTCTTATTGTATAACGACTTTTTTGCTCCAAATGTAAACGTTTAGTAAACATCTATGTGTGAAAATAGATTAATATGATTGTAACATATAAACGTCGAACAATTTTTTTTTAATGTGTCATGTATATTTATTTAAACGTAATTATTGTGATGGAATAACCTTAATATGACTTTAGTCTAATATAATAAAATTGCGTTTTATCTTTTAGATCATGTTATTGTTCTTATGGTTAAACTCGTTTAAACATCTAAAATGGTTAACCGTGAACCGAACCGTAGGTAATTGCTCATTTCGGGTAACCGCATATCCGGTTATCCGCCTAACACAGTTCGGTTTTGGGTAGTAAAATGAATTACCCGCCCCGCGATGGATAGTTTAAATCTCCCAACTAACTGAACCGAACCGCCCCGTGAACACCCCTTACATAAGAAATACAAATTATCAAGCATATTGTATAACCAAATTAAACACAATTCCTGCATTAAATTTCACTACTACAAATAATAAAGCACATTATACAAATATTCAAGCCCGCACGGGCAACAGCCAAATGGGCTTGAGCCCGAATGGGCGCGGACCAAACGGGCTCGAGCCCGAACGGGCACAGGCTATATGAAATTCTTAATATCCGTAAATTTATTGTTGAATATAATAAACTAAAATACATTATTCATCGAAAAATTTTATTTCAGGGGCAACGCACGGGTACCCTGCTAGTAAAACCAACTTCACAATTTACTAGCATCGGTACCAGCAACTAGTTGCAAAACATTTGAGATGATTCGTAAGCAAAAAAAGTTCAAACAGATCCATCCAAACTTAATGACGCACGCATCTTTTTTTCTTATAACTGATTCACTTGGTGTATGCATTAAAAGATTACTGTTTTCATGACTTCTAGCCTTCTTATTACATATCACTTCACATAAATAGTCACACGTAGCATGGCACAATTAACATATTACTTTACAAAAGCTTGAGAACCCCTATGGAAGGGGTAAAACTGTAAACAGTTTCCAAAAGTGAACGAATCACATTGTTATCAGATCCACACAATAATAAGCACGTATCAAATTACATTCAACGCAACAATAACCTAAAAAACCATCCAAATACCAAGGAATCAAGTTATACAAGCCATTTCAAATCAAAACAACATCAAATTCAATACAAAACAACTCAGACATAAACAAACCTAAAAAAGAATTACCATATAAATCAAGTTCTGCGTCGATCAAGCAAGCTCGGACACAAACGCAACTAGAGCCACCACGTCACACTTCAGTCTCTCCCGCAACTAATTCACAACAAAAAAACAACAAATTAACAAACTTTACACCAAAACCCTAAATTCAAAACAGCCCAAATTTCATAAATTTAAATACAAAACCCTAATTACAAAATTCAATTCCAGTCTATAATTAAACCAATTAAATTAAACACTAATTCCATTAAATTCCCATCTTTTCACATAACTAAAACCTTGTAACAATAAAAACATCTCAAAATGATTTTTTTTTTATAAAAAAATTAAATAAAAACTAATTACCTATTATTTACACAAATTGAATAAACTATTTGAATCAAAATTCAATCTTGTGTATATATAAAGTGTTTCTCTCTCTAGAAATCAAGAAATGTTTGTTTCTCTCACTAGAAATGAAAACTAACTAAAAATATAAAACAACTAGTACCTTTGGAACATAAGTTTGGTTAACGTTGTTTGGAAAGATTGAAAGTGGTCGGAGGTTGGAACTTAAAAGAGATCGATTGTTTGATGTCTTTCCAGAAGTTTGTGTTTCTTTTTTCTTCAGGGGTGTTTGTTTGTTTGTTTGTTTACTTCTGTTGTTTTTGGTTATGTGAATGTGGTTTTGAGTTACGGAACTGACCCTTTGTTTTTTGGTTTTGTCGTTGTTTGCCACTAATTGCTTTTGTCTCTTGTAAATATCTAATGGGAGTATCTGTGCGTCTCAATATTACTGTTCATATTTCCTTTTTTCTTCAAAACTATTATGTACAGACTTAAATAAAAGCATTAAATAATTGCCAAAGGGCAAAATTGTCTTTTTATTGCTTTTGTAGAATTTAAAGTCGTAATAAATGCATTTTTCTTAAACTGTGTGATTTTTGTTAAAAGCAATTTGACAATAATTATGGGACGGGGAGTATTATTCTTTTCTCCTCCTTGGTTCACCATTTTCCTCATATTCGATCATTAGTCTCATCTTACGCACAATTGGTTAATATGTTTTGTTTGACCAAAATGGACCGATGAACCGACCGAACGTATTTTGGTCCGGTTCTGGCCAAAATAGAGTTTATTTACAAGAGACAAATGCAATTAGTGGCGATTGAATTTTTATATGCTGATTGAATTTTTTATAATGAAATAGGGTTCTTGTGAGGGTTAGTGGATTTGATTTGCATAATAAACGCTTCGATGTGATGATTTGGTAACCTTAAAAATTTTGTGATTTGAAATATCAGTCATTTTAGGTTGGATCATTTGGATCTCATGTTCGCAAAATTAAAACCTACCATTGGCTTACAGGGTTTAGTTATGGTGGCAAAAAGGTTTCGTTCACTACCTTAAACACTTACGTTTGCTTTGCTATGGTAATTCTACATCGTTAAAAGGAAAAATGTCGTAAGTATGAATTTATGGTTTATGATAGTGATGTGTATCTAACTATGTTTTGCAACCATTACGGTCTCTGAACTAAGGCACAAATAACTTTTTAGCTTGGAATTGCCATTACCAGAAATGGCTGTGTATGATGCACTTTATAAATATTAGTAAATGACTATCTATTTTTCTAGAGCTATTGGTTATTCAACTGAATTCTTAGTATTTTTCGTTAATCCAATATTAATACGAATGGTACCGGTGGAAGGCTTACAAAGTTGGACCAAATTTTGCATCGACAATGACTATGTAGAAATCTGGAAAAGTTTTGAGAGTACTTGATATACCTGGAAAAAATAAAAAGTTATGTATAGATATGGTTTTCTTTCGTGTGGATTTAGGGTTTAGGGTTTACAACATGCTTATAAATAACATCCGGCCTTTTATGAAATCAGCTTATAAATAACGTTTGGCCTTACATGTTGTTGTTTGAATCATTATTGTATAAAATAGTAAAAAAATGATGGTACGACATTCAAAATATGAAAGATGCAAAATTTCTCCGTATCCAAACAATTCTAATTAGATAGGCGGTAATGATGGATTTGTGATGTGTCTTTTATTTAAGGGAAGTCATTCAAAGTTTGTGGATGGCTTTAATTTGGCAAGGTATTATGCCTACGCAGCCATGGGGTCTTTCCTCTTTGTTCGTCATTTTGGCGGTCCAAAAAATGCGTTGTTATGACTTTAAATGTTAGTACTTCATTGAATATAAAGGGTGCAAATGGATTTTGTATTTAAACATTAAATTTAGACGTTTGATATGCCAAAAAAATATCATCGTTTAAGGTTTGTACACAAAATTAAATTTGTAATGGTATCCATTGTTTCCCTCCATAAAACACATACACAAAATGTGTATCTATGAGTAGGATTTTTGGTCTTCAAAAGTATATTAAGCCATAAGGGCAAACTTGTAATTTCAACCTCTTACTTAACTTTGCACCGTTAGTCCCTGTCGTTAAATCCTTTGCACCGTTACTCCTTTATATTAACTATTTGCACTGAAAGTCCTCATTTTTAATAAAAACTAACGGAAACACTTTTCTAATTATTCTAAAGTCAATAAATATTATTCTGATAAATGTGTGAGATTTAGGGTGTTACAAAGATTGTCCTCACTTTAAATACGAACTATCACTCGTGTCATTTTGTTGCATAAAACATTCTCTTTCAAGCAAATTACACAATTATTGTTTTTTGATCTCATGTATATGTAAAATTATAATGTTTTTCATCAAACAAATTATACTAATACACTTATTTTTTGATCCTCTTTAATTTTATGTCCATTTTGTTAACTTTTGTTAAAGTTTTTTTTTTTTTTCAATTTTTCTCAAAATATCGTTATAAATTCGTAATGGAAGGATTTGCGTCTTATAACTTAAAAGACAAGAAAAAAAGGATATATTGTGAATTAGTTGCAAAGTATTACGAAATATTATGAAATTAATTAATGTTTTGTCTCTCTTGATAAAGTATTTTTCTCTCCTCACACAATTTCTCTATCCTTATTAATTAATATATATTAATTATGCCCATATCCTTCTCAATTTTAGCATTTGAATTTATTACGAAATTATTGCGAAATTCAATTATGAATTTTAAAAAACATCTACACACTTTTTAAAATACTAAAAGGGTACCTACGCGTTGCGGCGGCGGGTATCATGAAATAAAATTTTTCGGAGAATCATGTATTTTAGTTTATTACGAGGCAGGCAGAACCCGTGCTACGCACGGGCTAAGAATCTAATTGTTAATAGTGTATTCTTTCTGTATATTAGCGAGTGTATACTTAATTATTGTTTAGTGTGTTGTATGAAATTTTTTAACTTTCTTGTATAAAAATTTAAAAGTTTTTGATGTTGTTTTGGTTTTGTAGTGTTGTATTCTATATATGAGTTTTTGGTTATTAAGTTGTGATTGCTTTGTTTCTTTTGGTCTATTACTTATTTGCATGATAAAAAAATGGCTTTGTTTCTTTTGGTCTATTACTTATCCCTACAATACTTGTCTATTAGATGGTTTTTGCATGGTAATATGAAGCACACGGGGTCTATCTAATTGGTCATAGTTTAATGTGCGTTAAATATTTTCTTTATTAAGTTTGTAAGTTAAAGTTTGTGTAATAATGTATATATATAATAATGCCACATAAACTGTATAAAAATCGTTACAAACTTTTTTAGCGTCATCTCATTTTATTGTACAACCAATTTTATTGAAAATTAACATTGAAGTCTAACTAATATTAATAAATTTTTATCAATAAACTCAATTCTAAATAGCTAACTAAATGAATATTAATTAACACACTATTAATAATTCCTAAAACCTTTGGACTCTACTATTATGTCTTAAACTTAATTTTTTTAATTTACAAATGGGTTTGAGCAAAAATTATATTCTTTTTCTTTTATATTCATTATTCAAGTTACATGCTTACATAAACTAATCATGCTAAAAAGTATCATTTAACCATTTAAATGTTGCTTTACATACACGCTCAGGCACATTTTCTTTAATCAATTCACACATGTGAGCTACATAAATAGAAAACACACGTAAATTACTTGTATATGAAAATGCATTAACATAATACATATATCTATATATATTGCATTAGGTTAAATCATCAATTATTCTTGCAACCTTTTCAACTTCATCTCAATCAATAACCGACTTTTAATTCTATACTAATTACTAAATATCATGTGATAAATTCCGGCAAGCCTTGCACTTCCATCTCGATGTTGTATATACTTCACATTAAATGCACCGGTTTTGTTTTTCGATAAAAGTTTGAATTTTTGCTTATGTTTAAAACTCAACTTTTTTTATTTGATATTATAATTTACAAATGGATTTAAGTCAAAATTATGTATTTTTTCATTTCTATTCATTACTCAATGTGATATTTTTAAGAGGTGTGCTACACCCACCTACACTTTACAAAAATTTTCCCACACGCTGACGTGGCGGAGTGTTGATTGGTTGGTTTTCTGTGGCCCACAGAAAATCAACCAATCAACACTCCGCCACGTCAGCGTGTGGGAAAAATTTTGTAAAGTGTAGGTGGATCTAGTATTTTTCTATTTTTAATATGTTGTATTTTACTATTATGGCAAACTCATTTAATGGGCGTAAATATTGGTTTCTCACTAATGATTCTACATATAGAAAAAGAAAACAATTTGCGATGCGCGGTTTCTCACTAATGATTCAATTGCACACGATAAATTCATTCTAATATTTCTCAAAGAGCATTCGAAAGCAACTACTTACATAAACTAATCACGTTAAAAAGTATCATTTAACCATTAAAATGTTGCTTTACATACATGCCCATGCACATTTTCTTGAATCAATTCGCACATGTGAGCTACATCAATAGAAAACGCACATAAATTACTTGTATATGAAAATGCATTAACATAATACACACACACACACACACACACACACACACACACATATATATATATATATATATATATATATATATATATATATATATATATATATATATATATATATATATATATATATATATATATATATATATATATATATAACAATCACCTAAATATGTAAGAAACAAAGAAAATAGTTGGTATCCCAATCTTTGGTTCCATTTATCTGTGCATGCATGATCTTGTTTGACTTTCATGGTACTTGCGTATGATAACTAAATTAAAAAAAAAAAATGCCAAGTTAATTACAAAGATCTAAAAGATGTGTGAATCATCTCCAAAATATTGCAAAAGAGAATTTACATACCGCTACCAACAATCAAATATCTAAAAGATGTGTGAATCATCTTCAAATGTACATACTAAATGTGATTTTGGCCGGTTTATATAGGCATGAATTAGGTTAAATCATTAATTATTCTTGTAACCTTTCGCAGCCCTTGCACTTCATATAACCGACTTTTAATTCTATACTAAATGCCACGTGATCAATTCAGGAAACCCTTGCACTTCATCTCCTTTCATGATTGTAAAGTTATTATGAGGCTGCATTGAATTCCGAGCATTAGCTATCTTGTACTCTATGCAACTACTAAACGACTCCAACTTGTTTCTAACTCTAAAAACTCTATCATCATAACTCCACATTAAATTTAGGGACTGAATCTTATAGTATTATAGATTATAAAGTTTTTATCAAATAAATTATACCAATAAACTTATTTTTTGATCCTCTTTATTTTTATGTCTATTTTGTTAACTTTTGTTAAAGTTTTTTTATTATTATTTATTTATTTATTATTTTTCTTTTTACAATTTTTTCTCAAAATATCGTTATATATTCGTAATGGAATAATTTACGTCTTATAACTTAAAAGATAAGGAAAAAAAATGATATATTGTAAATTAGTTGTGAAGTATTACGAAATTAATTAATGTTTTATCTCACTTGATAAATCATTTTTCTCTCTCCACACAATTTCTCTATCCTTATTAATTAATATATATTGATTATACCCATATCCTTCACAATTTTATCATATGAATTTATTACGAATTTATTGCGAAATTCAGTTATGAATTTTTCTCTTCTCACATAATTTCTTTATCCTTATTAATTAATATATATTAGTTATATCCATTTCTTTCTCAATTTTAGCATTTGAATTTATCACGAATTTATTGCAAAATTCAATTATGAATTTTAAAAAACATCTACACACTTTACAAAATACTAGCAGGGTACCCCTTGAAACTCTTCATGTTCAATTAAGATAAGTATCCTTTCAATTCATTCAATATGTCTATGTGTTGTTTGAATATATCTTACGCTTGTCTTGATTTTAACATGTTAGGCTAGATCTCTTGTGTGTTTGCTTAGATGTAATGAAACCTAGATGTTGATTGCTTGTTTATAGTTGTAATGGATGAATGATTTCGATGTTAGGCTTAAGAAAACTGACAGACTTCCATAGTGTAACTTGCTTGAACGTATTAAGAAACATGAACCAATGCGTACTAGGTTTTTATGGTTGTATTTAATGCATGAGCGAATTCTAGTGATCCCATGTTAGGAGCTTCTTGCAGGCTCGACATAGGAGTGAAGTAGGAGCTTATAGAGATGGGGAAGTACGTACGCCACCCCACGATTGGTATTAAGGAATATAACCCGTCATCCACGCAACTGTAACAAACAATTAACCTGTAAAAGATATATAGGGAGTAGTGAAATTTAAGTAAAGACAATTCTCCCATCTATTGTTCACACCATATTAGTTTAATTAGTTTATTTCATTTTTGTTATTTTATTTTGATTGCATCTTAGTTATTGGGTTAGTTGACTAGCAACTAATTCCGCCCACTCTTCTAAAACCCGATATTTTTACTTGCTTTTCATAAAATATAAAAATACAAAAAGAATCATCCCTCACCTCTAAACCTAGTTTTTAGGCTTTCTAATCCTAGCGACACTATTCCTGAGTTGAACGATCAATCCCCCGGTACTTGTCACTATACTATACTACAACGATCAGGTACACTGCCTGGTGGGGGTTGTAAGCCTCTCGAGATCCCTCGAGAGGTAAAGCCTGGTGCAATTCCCACGCATCAAGTTTTTGGCGCCGCAGCCTGGGGAATAGTTATTGTCTAGGTTAGAATTTCTTTTTATTAGGTCTACTTGCTAGATTCCTTTCTAGTAAGATTTTATTTTTATTTTTTAGGTTTTCTTTAGTCTATCTTATTTCTTCGTGTCTTCTTTCGTAACCTTTACCATCCAACATCATGGAATGTGGTAACATCTTTGAACCCATCAACCCACCACAACAAGACCACCCACAAAACCCACCACTAGCTAACCAACCTCTTAGGCCCCGAACCCTAGGAGAGTATTCCCGTCCTAGCCATCAAGGCTACCGAAACACTTTTGAGCTCACCCCAAGGAGCCAATGTGTCTCCCTTGCGATCCAACACCATCCGGTTGGTGCAAAGCGGATGTGCATTCCATGGACTTCGTTCCGAAGATCCTAATCAACATCTCAAAGACTTCCTTAAAATCGTAGATTCTATAGACCTTGATGTTACAACTAGAGAGTCGACCCGATTACGCTTATTCCAATTTTCTCTACGTGATCAAGCTAGTCAATGGCTTGAACGTTCACCCGCTGGATCCATCACCTCATCGGATGATCTCACCACTCGTTTCCTTGCTCAATTCATCCCACTGGGAAAGACTGCGATGCTTAGAAATGACATCTTGATGTTTGAGCAACATCGGGGTGAAACTTTCTACGAAGCGTGGGCTCGTTTCAAGGATCTACTCCACAAAGTCCCTCATCATGGTATAAATCTTTGGTTATTAGTTCAAATCTTCTATGACCATGTCGACTATCACACTAAACGTACCATCGATCGAGCCGCCGGAGGTAGATTGCGTGATAAGAACGCCGAGGAATCTTGGGCAATTATTGACGAACTTGCCACCGATAATCAAGAATTATGGGAGTTTAATCACACTATAGAAGCGGCCATCAACGCGATCTCGATACCTGGAGGGACTAATCAAATCTCTGATGAACTCCTTTGCAAACTTGAGGCAAAAGTTGACTATTTCGAGGAAAGGCAAAGGAGACCTTTAAGTCCTAGACGGGCTGCTGTCAATTCTGTCTCGAAAACAACTCCAACGCCATTATCATAGTCACCTTCTAGAGAGAATGTTGAGACCTTTCAAAATTATGCCCCACCCTATTCTCCTCCTGAAAAACTTAGCCCGGAATTTGAAGCTCGAATGAGAGAATATATGGCAACCCATTCTGAGCGGCTTGCTAGATTCGAGGAAGCAGTTTATAAACAAAAGGAGGAGATGCAAGAGAAAATGAATGAGATGATGAGCCTAGTGGAGGAGTATGCCAACCAGAAACCCCTGAAAGGATGTTACTGAGGAAAGAAAGCGTCACCCCCACTACCCGGTTTGTTAATTCCATCACAATTGTCCATACAGATAATGAGAAAGTAGAAACCCCTAGTGAACAAACCACAGAAGAACCGCCAAAATCCCAATCCTTGAGTTACTACCTGAAACATGATATAAACGAAAACACTATAACAAATTGGATAAAGGGTGACGGGCGTAACCAATCCTCCAAACAGGGTTCAGAAAAGGAGGAAGAGGGAAAAGATGAGTATGATACATTACCTGGGGGACCGGTATTTGAAAAACTACTGGTACAAAAAGTGGCTACTAAGCAGATGGCGTGTGGAAACTTTGAAATACCGGTCAGCATCGGGAATTTGAAATATCTAAACGCTTTCGCCGACCAAGGATTAGAAGTAAATCTTATGCCCCTAACTATCTACACCCAAATAACGTCGAAAATGCCAGCCACCACTCGTGTTAGGCTATCCTTCGTTGGACACTCCTACGTGTACCCCCTGGGAATCGCAGAAGATGTGCTGGTCAATGTCGCAGGATTCATGTATCCCGTTGATTTCATGATCATCGATGATAAAGGAGGTGGATGCATGCCAATAATCCTTGGGGCACCATTCCTTACCACCACAAGAGCTGTCATTAGGTATGAAAATAGGAAAATTGAGCTTAAATCTGGAAAAAGAAAGATTAGCTTTCCCATGACCCCGCGATTTACGCAAGATGGCTTGATGGGGAGAAAGCTCAAAAACAACATTGACACATCGCCTATTCGTGTTCAGGAAAAGATTCTTGCATGGGAGGCAAGAATCAAAAGTTACAAAGAAACTAAACATGAAGGGAGAAAAAGCAAAAGCAACAAGGTTCATGTCGATTTTGAACATAGTCAACCCACGAAGAATCATGCACCATTCGCGAAAGGGGACCTAGTACTCTTAAGACACTCGGAGGTAACAATACCTCCCGATAAACCGAGTCCCTGGTGGTATGGGCCCTTCACAATTGAAGGCATAAGCCAAGATGGGATAGCTAACTTGAGCAGTAAAGGAGGAGGAGAGGTGACTGAAAATATCGATCGATTGAAACACCACCACCACGATAGTAATGATCGCAATTATATGGGGTACATCATCTCGAGAGATGAGGTCACGTAGTAGCCCATGACCCTGAGTCTAGCTACAAGACTCGTAAATAAAGAAAATCGCTTCTTGGGAGGCAACCCATGCTTTGTGTGATTTTTATTTTGCTTGAATGTTATTTATTTCCGTATGCATGCTTTATTTTTATTGTTGGTAGATCATGTTTCAAAACTTAAATAGTGAAAATACTTAATTTTGTCGTTTGGCTTTGTCTTAACTTCATCCAAAGGTATTTCGCAAAAGATAAGTGTAAGGGGAAACCCCAAATATGTTTTTAAGAAACAAAATTGATCATGATTCTCCACAATATTAAATGGACATGTATATTCGTATTTGTTAGAGTCAAATGCTTGTATCGAGTCATAATGATGTTTTGCAGGATTTTCCAGGAAGTAGGACATAAGTTTTTCTAGAAATTTTCCGGAAACTTAACGTAAGAATTTCTGCAGGTCACTTCTGACGGCGTCAGGAAGAAATTCCTGACGGCGTCATGTGTAAAAATCTGGAAATTTTGCTAGTTTTGTTTTTTTCTAACGGAGTCTTAAAGTTTTTGTTGAATCTTTAGTTTTATAAACTTCAGGGAATCTGCAAACATTCATTCCATAAGCATTATATCTTACTTTGTTTTCTAGGATTTGTTAATATATATATAGATTGCCGCCGATTTTACGTGAGGTTGCCTTGTTTGTTTTCTCAGGTTTAACAGGTTATGTATGACAAGAAGATGATTAATATTCTGGAAGGGAAGCTTTGATTGTTCATTTTCTTGGAGGAAGATCTAACCTTGTTAACACACTATCCATACCGAGTGAATCAGGGGAGTATTTGATTTCATTCTTTTACCTGTTTTACTTTTACAATCTTTAATTGAACATTGGGGACAATGTTCATCCTAAGTGTAAGGGGAGGGTAAATAATGATACCTTATAGGATACACTTTCACTTGAGTTTGTTTGTTTGATGGTAGATGTATAATAAAACTATGAGAAATACTTGTTAGTGTAATTTTAGCGCCAAATTAAATTTTTTTTATAACATTTAGGAGTGAAACTTTAGCCATAGCAAGCATCTCATGGATAGGAGATCGTATGACTAGCACAAAACCGTACCATTCAGAAAAATTTTCCACCCAAATATGTGAGGTTTGCCTTTAGATTTGATAGGAAAAGCATTCACTATTAGTGCTTATGAGTGTACCGGTAGCATTTAGATTCTAGAACTTGCGTTAGTGATGCATCCCGAGACCGCTAGTGAGACTACATTTGTGTAGTAGGATTTACTCATGATAAGAGGCATTAGGATCACCCTTGTGTTTAAACCCGTATCATAATTACTTGACCATTTAAGTCATATTACTTGACTAGTTAAGTCAATTAATTTTTCCCACACCTTAGCGATGTACTCATTTTTAGTACACGAAACCCCTAGTACACCCCTCCGAGCCTATCTTTTCGTTTCTACCTTTAAGCATCTTACTTAAAGGAAGAATTTGTTACAACCACTTAAATGTACACCCAAATCTCCTTAGCCTTCCGTGTATGCACTCATCTTTAGTGCATTATTGTTATTTGTTTAAACCCTTAGTTAATTATCTAATTGATTACATGGTTGCTAAGTCGAGTCATATCCTTGTACATATTGTTTTGGGACGAATGGGACTCATGGGTAAAGTACTTGTGTTATGGAGTAATGGGGAAGAACATCATATTATTACCCCCAAATGTGCGTTAATCTTAAAAGTACTCCAAGTGTTTTGATTATCTTAATTCGAGTCATTAGAGTAGTTTATTGTAAAGTATGTAAAAATTCAAGTGTAAGGGGAATGTTCATTCTCTATGATGTATTATTTTGGATGGTAGGGTAAAAGTGTATGCAAAAAAAAAAAAAAAAATAAATAAAAAAACATTCGGACTACCATCCCGTTTCATTCTATGTTTATTTTATGTTTTTGTTATTTTTTATTTATTAGCTTAAGTTGAGTCTAGTGTTGGCTTAGCAACTCCATATTGTACATGTAATTGACTAAGATTTTTAACTCGCCACCAGTAAAGATTGCCTATATCCAACAAAACCGTGTATTCCATATCCCTATACCTAACGTTATAACCCTTTAAAAAGACCTATTTGATAGTTTATCCTAGGTGCTTACGCCATGTGGTAGAGGTTTGATCCTTTTCCAAGCCTTGGTAATCTATTTTGCTATGACAGGTAGTGAGAGATATTTTCCATTTCCATATTGTGATATGTGGAAAACTAGAAGGGGGGGTTGAATAGTTTTACGTCTTTTTAATTTTATGAAAACTTAGTTGTTTAAAACAAAACTTTGTTTCTAGTTTATGTGAGATCAATGCATGTTTACTTATAAGTACTTATATCTATGCAAGTAAATAATAACAATATGGATGAGTATGACTTAAAAGAATTAATATCTATGCAAGTAAATAACAATATAAACAAGTATTTTTACGTCCCTTTTATTTATGAAAACTTAGTTTAGTTTTAAAGTCTTGTTTACTCTTAAAATTTTGATTCGATCTTATGTGAATTCAAGTCTTGAACAATATGAACAACTATATCAAGGTATGAAAAGTAATAACGAAGTAATCTAAATATGTACAATCAACACATGCATAATATAGACAATTATAGCTATATATGAGATGTAAGTAAGTAAGCTAAGTAATAAGTTAGGTTTGGAAAGATCTAACCGCGATACAAAGGATTTATAGTGGTTCGGCTACAAGGACACCTTCCTTGCCCTACTCCACTCCCCGAGTCACCTACTCGAGAGTTTTCTTCACTATGTCAACAAGCTCCCTTATGGCGGAGAAAACCTTACACACCAATGTACGCACCACAACTTCGTCATAACTTAATCACAACTTCTACATAACTTCTTCACACCAATCTACTTCACACCAATTCTACTTCACACCTTTTTACTTCACACCAATCTTCTTCACACCAATCTTCTTCACAACTACACTACTTCACTACTAAACAACTTCTTCTCCCTACACAACTTCTATTCCTAGATCTATCTAGTTACACTACTATCACACCTTTACAATGAATGTACACAACAACTAGACTATATACACAAATCTACAATACTTCACAACGTGATGTTGAAGGAGTATTCTTCTCTTGCAGTTTGAGAGATGAGAGGTGAGGGAATGAATCACTTGAAACAAGGATTAACAATTATATGATCAAAGGGTTTTTAGGAGGATGTTTAGAGAGATTTGGATCTGAAAATTTTCATGCAAGAGGTGGTAAAAATACCAGGTTTGAGGTAGTATTTATAGGGAAAATTTTCTGACAGAATCTGACAAGGGAGCGTGGTCGGTCCCCTTAATTGTGTGCCGACCCCCTTAAAATTAAGGGGGCCGCCCAGACGAAAAATGCAGTTTTCTTGTCTTTTTCTGGGGAAAGTTTATTTGGTGAAAAACTAACTGATTTTGGTTAAAATTTTGAATCATATATTTATTATGAATAAAACATTTTCCTTTATTACCAAAAATGTTTTTCAAAAATATATAATAAGTTTATTTAATTTTATAAACTTTGTATTATTTAAATAAACATCCCTTTGATCATAAAATGTATTAGTCACTTGTTTATTCATACCTTAAGTGATTATGTTGGATGAGATGATATAAACTTGCTTAAAACTTGTTTACGTATTAACTTTGCATTTAATGTTCTTATATTTTGTGATCGTCAAAACTTAAGGATATCGAAAGATATTAATAATGTTTTTATACATTATTTATATCAACAATCTCCCCCTTTTTGATGATTACAAAATCTAAACTCATTGAACTAAAAATTAATATATATGCAAGTTTTTAGTGTGAGTTTATATCACTTCTCTCCCTTTTTGTTAACATCAAAAAGGTTATCCCGATGAACGTATGGCTCCCCCTTGAAGTATACTCCCCCTCGTTTTGAGGTCATAAGAAATCGAGATATGGAATGCTTGCAAAAATATTTAGAGCACAAGCAATATATATATATATATATATATATATATATATATATATATATATATATATATATATATATATATATATATATATATATATATATATATATATATATATATATATAAGCTTTTCTAGCAAATTACACTAGATAATACTAAGTTGCCAACTTGAGGTCTCTTGGACTTGCTTAGAACACAAAAAGTTTGAAATGATTTTATTTTTGGAGATGGGAAACATGGTAGTTGGATTTAGGAAAGGTAGACTTTTGTGGGAATGGTTTTTGTAGAATTTGGAGAGTTTGGAGCGGAGGGATTTGCTTGAGGGTTGGTGTTTAGTGTTATGGATGATGTTGGAGAAGACCTAGTGAGGAGATACTCAATCCAAGTGAGGTGTTCATTTATGGCCATGTTTTGTTTTTGGAGAAAATTGCAGCAAGAACAATTGTTGACATGATTCTCAAGATGGATCAAGTTGTTGGGTGGTGATGAGTTGATGGATGAAGGTTGTTGATCCAAATTGCTTTAAGCAAGATGTAAAGCAAGAAGAGCACTAAGCTCATGTGCTTCTTTAAGTTCTTCAACGAACTTTTCATGTTCGGAAGATGGTGGAGTTGGATTGTGATTATTGATAGTGGATTGAACATGGAACATAGGTTTCATGTATGGATGAGTTTTGATGGTTGTTGTTTAAAGATTGAGTATGTTCCTCACAAGGGTCATTTGGAAGAAATGAGTTGGGTGAATGTGGAATTTCATTAGTGAGGGTGATTGTGAGATTGTCTTGTTGAGACAAATGAGAGGTTTCATTTGGGTAATCATGAATGGATGAGGATGAATGTATGGTAGAATGGGATGTTTCATGAGTGGAGGATGTTTTGTATAGTGGATTGGTAGTTTGACCAAAGTGTGAGGTGTTGGGAGTGAGATTGGGATTGTTGTTTTGAGATTGAGTATGCTCTTCATATGAATTATATGGGTGAGATGAAAGTGTGTTTTTGGGAGTAAGGATGGAAACGAATGTGGATGGAGTAATTGTGTGAGGATGAGTGAGGTAAGTAATTTGAGTATGGTGAGGAAGGTGTGTGATGCAAATTGCGTTGTGCAAGGTGCATAGTATTAAGATCACGAAGATCATGGAGTTGGTCAAGTTCTTCATGAAACTTCAAGGTTACAAGGAAGATAATGATGAAGGAATTTTGTAATGTTGGTGGAAAAGAGAGTGAGGTGTAATATTGATTATTGTTTGGAGGTTGATATTTTTCAATAAAAGGATTGTTTCGAGGAGATAGATGAAATGTAGGTATGTAGATGGGAGCATAGGTAGATGCTTGACCATTATGAGGATTGAGAAAGGGTTCTTTTGAGTGAGCTTGAGGGTTGTGTGTATAGTTGGAGATATAGGAGGAATTTGGTGTTGGATGTTTGACAACATCATTTGATTCGATGGGCTTTTTATGGAAGGATAATATGTGTTGTATTGGCTAGGTAAAATGTGTTTGTGTATTTGGGAAGTGGAGAATCAAAATAGGGTGAAATAGGCTAAAGAGCATAATGCAATCTGTGAGCCTCGTGCTTCAGGTGGCCGGCCCCCTTAATCATAGGCCGGTCCCTTTAATTTTAAGGGGGCCGCCCAGGGCCAGGTTCACAGAACGCCAGAGAAGTGTTTTTGGCAAGAGATTTTCAGAGAGCGGTTTGTTTAGAGGTTTGGTTTTAGGCAAGTCCAACTCTTTAGGCAACAAGGCAAGTATTATCTTAATGAAATATGCATGAAAAGTATATAGGCAAGCAAGTAAGCACATAAAATAGTCATAACTAAGCATGCATGCATAACCAATAAGACAAATAAGCAATTTAGCAAATTATTCAACCCAAAATTCCTATCTTAGTGTAAGGCAACTAGTTAGTGATAAACTAGTGATGGAACAAATGTGATAGTGTAATTCTTGGTTTTGTTCTAGTGTATGCCTATATGAAACAATTATGGAGTTAAGATCGTTTCGACTCCTAAGCAAATATTCCTAAGAAACGATCCTTGTTCTCCTTGATTTAGCTTTGCTCACTTCTAAGTGTCATGTATATGTATATATTGGATTATATATATATAGACAACGAGAGTGAGACTATTGTGCATGATTTGAGAAAAACGTTTTTATCATTATTCAACAATGAGTATTCTAAACGAGAGAATAATTTCAAAATGAATTGAGATTTTATTTGAGAATATATTTATGCAAAGCAAAATATCTCAATTCTTGATTTTGTGCAAAATAGAATCCTAGACTAAGATTTGAGAAGAAAGAAAACTTAAAATTTTATGCTCAGATAGGCGGCCCCCTTAAAGTGAGGCCGGTTGATGAGTGTGTAAATACTCATCATTTTTACCAAATCTGAACTGCCAAAACATCCAAAAACACTCAATAATGAATCAAAATAGTGAAAATATCCCAGGAAAGTGTTTTACATGTTTCAAATGCAAAAATACCAAAAACAGATGAAAAACACATAAAGTTTGCATAATTGGCAGTTTCAGTCCCCCAACTTTCAAAAGTTGTCAAATCTAGTCCCTGGAAGTTTAAAATGAAAGAAAAGTCAACCCAAGGTAAAGAAAAGTCAAAAGTTATCAAAATAAGTCCTTGGGTGATAAAGTTTGAGAAAATTACACTTTTACCCCTCAAAATCCAAAATTGGCAAAACAGGTCCCTGGAGTTTGTGAAATTGGCAGATTTGATCCCTGAGGTTTAAAATAATACTTGTGGTCCTTGTGCTAATGTTTAAATGCAGGATTGGTCCTTATGTGAATTTTGGGAAAAGTTTCATGACAGGTCCCTGAAGTTTGGGAAGTTGACAGATTTAGTCCCTGGGGTTTTAAAAGAGAAAAATTCAAAAATAAACCTCACACTATTCATTATTGGCAGTTTATACCCTTGGAAACAAAATTAGAAAATGCCAAAAACCAACCCTAAACTTTCCCATAATTACACATTTAGTCCTTATGATTAATTCCTAGTCAAAACCAAACCGGACCCAAATTTAACTTAAACCAAATCCAATTTCAATCCAAACTAAACCTGTTACAACCACTAGCCCACCCAAGCCCAAAAATAAACTCAGCCCAGTCCAACACCCACCTTTTGACCCGACCCATCTTTGACTTCGGTCAACAAACCACCAAACCACCCTCCTTCTCCCCCAAAACCACCCCGTAGCCTGCAATACCACCACCACCACTTGCCAAAACCCATCATCACCCTCCCACGCCTCTCTGCACCTACCTCACATCACATTTAATGCTCCACCACCCCCAATTGCTTGAAACAGTCCAAGAACACCCATCCTTAATTTTGGCGCGAAAAATAATTCAAAGGCTGAGATTGTGCCAAAGTGATCCAATGGCCAATATTATTGATGGGATGTGCTCAGAGATGCTCATGGAACCCTAATTGTCAGCTATAAAAGGAAGAGTGGACAAGATGAAGACTGTGTAGTTTAATTTTAGTTAATAGTATCGAATTTAAATTCCCAAGCAATTTAGTGTTAAAATTTCCTAATTCCAGTATTGTACTAGTGTTAGTTTTGTAATCTCACTCTTTTAAATCAATAAAGTTTCAAGGTTCAAGCTTAGTATTTGTATTTGCAGTTTCACTCATTTTCTAAGAAATCGAATTGATCAAGAAGTAATGGTGTATGGAATCATGGATTGTATTTAGGCTCACATAAGCTCCATTAAGCTTGTTCAAGCTTTAGAGACTCCTAAAACTCAGTATTAGTGGAAGAAAAACAAAAAGTTAAAAAAGTCAACATAAGTCAACTGTTGGTTTGTTTGTTGTTTGTTTCAGGTTTTGAGCACAATCAAGGAGCTGGATTGATTTGGAAATAGCCTATCTAAAGATAGGCATCATGGGAAAACTTCTTGTTCATGCTAGAAGTAATTAGTAAGTCTTTGCTTATTTCATTTTCCCCTCAAAGGTTTAAATCTCTAAGTTCTTAGCTTGTGTCTGCAATTTGTGCTCATATTGTGTTCTTGAATGTTATTTGAGTAACTTTTAGTTTGAAAATCATAGTTTGATTGTTAGAATCCATAATTACTTAATGTTTTAATTTCAACTGTCAAACTTTGTTTTAGAGTAAAACTTATGCCATTGTAGTATTAATCTGTTTTTTAGAGTTTAAACAAAGTCACTTAGTAATATTTAGTAGGTTGAAATCAAAAACTTGAATCAGTACATTCATTTGCTTTGATAATCTGCAATTTCTAAATATAAAGGTGTGTTTGGATAATCTGTGCTCACCATCCTTAAGGGTGTTTCAGTTGTTATTTCTGGTTCAGTTAAATCACATTAGGTCTAGGTTGGTTAAGTAAGTCACAAAATTGGTTTAGTAAAAAGCAAAAAGTCAAAATCTCATTCTAATTCTCCACACAGTCAACTGTGTAGAAATTAGGAACTCATAAGCTCATAACCTGATAAGGAGTAGGTGTTTTAGCTTTTAATAAACTTATTTTAGCTTAAAACTTCATAATCAGTAAGTTAGATCAATTAGAAATTCATAAAAGTCAAAGTGTGAGTGTTCTTGTCAAAAGTCAAAATCCTTGTTCTCAGATTTCATCAAAGTTGCTTGTTCAATTCTGAATTTTGTAATTTATTTGGTATTGTGAAAATTGGAGGTTTAGTTCTTTACCAGCTTAACTTTGATAATATGATTTCATTTCATATTTAGAAAATTTAATCTGAGCCCCATTCACCCTCAAAGACAACTGCAGGGCAAGCTTGTGCCCTGCTCACCCAGTCACCCAGTCACTACCACCACTTTGGTGGTGTTTTGTGACCAACCCAGTGGACCCCACACCTCTTAGTTAGTTTTTTACAACCCCCCTCCTACCAGGCTCCATACATTGACTATTTGTTTGACCTTCACCCCAGTGGACCCTACCTGAAATTGCTCACCAAGTCTGTCCCAGGTCTGAGTCAAAAGTGAAAAGTGCAAAGTGCTTAATTTAGCTTATTCAGCTTATTTGTGTTGTTTATTAGTTGTATCTGGCTTATTTGAGTGTACTTAGTTTGTGTGTATCTGTTTTAACCATTGTGGACCCCACCCAAGGCCATTTGACCTTATTTGACCAAACAGTCAACCAAAGTCAACTGTTTGAGACAAGGGGGTGTAACAGCTTATTTATAAGCTATTTCAAAAAGTGTTTTCATTAAAGTTTGTTATTTTAAGTTGTTAAGTAGCTCTGAAAAAGAAAAATCCAAAAAAAATTAAGTTTAAAACAAGTGATAGTTTCTATTTAATTCCATTTAAGTTTAATTTTCATTTTTAGATTTTAATTAAGTAACTAGTGTTTTTATATTTTTATTAAATACCTTAGATAGTAAAGTAATTTTGATAATTTTTTCAGATTTTTATTTTGTCATTTAGTGTTAATTAGATTTAATTTTAATTTTCTTTATTATTAATTAATATCAAATATTAAATAGTTTAATTAGTTTTTATAAGGTTAAATCTAGTTTTTATAATTTTTCTAGTTCTAATATAGTATAATAAGTTTTTATAAAATAATTTTTGATATTCTACTGTTCATTTTCTATTTTTCTTATTTTATTTGTTTAAAATAGATTTAAGTTAATTAAAAGGTAATTAATTAGTAGATTAATCTTAAAATATAATTTTTAGAGTTTTTATAATTTTTTAGGATTCCTGTAATGGTTAAGTAATTTTATAAATTTTCTTATAATTTTCTAAGTTAATTTAGTATTAATATAAATTAAAAGTAGTTTAATTAGTTTAATTAAGTTAAATAGTTTTTAATTAATTACAAAACCACAAAAAGACAAAAATATTATTTTTAATTTTTTATACTTTCTTCAAGTTCTAATTTAGGTTTAGAAAATATTTTCATAAATTTTTAGTTTAATTTAAATCATTTGTCATTGTTAGTTTATTTAAATTAGATTTTAATTTAGATTTTAAATAGTTTAATTAATTAAATAATAGTTTAATATTATTTTAATCACTTTTATCATTTCTTTTTCATTTTTAATTTCAAGTTTTGAAAAGTGTCAAAAGCACCCCCTGTAGTTTCATAATTACCAAAAACCCACTTTTCCAGTCCGATACGTGTTCTTAATTGTCAATTTGTGCATATATCTGGTATCTGATTATTGTGAATATTATATCTGTTTGTCAATACCAAAATAACAGTAGCAATATCATTCCCACATCATCTGGCTACTGTCCTCAGTGCCACTTTCTCATAAACGACTCCAAAAGCACCATTTCAATCTCGCTGGGACTTTAACGACCCGGGAATACACTACACTATCACCGGAGTATTGATTCTAGGCTGTCTTTGACTTGTTGACCTTGGTCAATAATAATCTGACGGTTCGGAACCAATCAAAATTTGGCGCCGCTGCCGGGGAGGTTGTTGCGTGTTTTTAAAATCGTTTTAAGTTTAGTGGTTTTCAAAACCCTCCCTGTAAAAAGTTTTGTAAAAACATAATCATATAAAAAACGTTCATTAACACTTCTCCTGAAGTGTTGAAAAACACCAAAAAAAAATTAAAACAATCAAAAAAAAACTGTGAAGTTAAATTACTTCGTGTTCTTTAAGATTACAACCTGAAACAGTTGGTTTAAGGTAAGTTCTGACATTAAATTGCGAACTGAAGAGGAAACCTATTTACTTCCTCCCGCCAGCCTGCGAGTAATCTTAAAGGGACGATTTCGGTTAACGAATCAGTTCCAAAAATATTTCCCAAGTTTTCTGCACACACACCCATTAGCCTAAAGTAGTTTTTCAAATTAATTAATAAACCCATAATAAGTTCCCAAACTTAAGATTAAAACTTGCCATTGTATCCCTGTGAGTAGTGTACCTTTTTCAAAGAAGCTGCTCACTTGTGATTTCTGGTTTAAGTTCACTGTGGTTTTGCCTCGAACTTGTGTTGAAAAATTGTTTTTAGTGCATGCGCACTCGGTCTCAAACAAAGAATAAAAAACAGAAAGACGTACCCGAGCTACGTTCTAACACAGAAACCGAAATGGCCGCTGGGCCACCACCACCACTTTTACCACCCCCTGACCCTCCTAGGGATGAGCCAGCTCCCGATCTCCGAACTATGGAGGAGCTGTGCCAACCTACCATGCAAGGGCGGGGTGGGCCTATTGCACCAATCACTATTGGGGCCGCGGACTTTGGCCTCAAGCACCACATGATCCAACAAGTCCAGAATTCGTGTCAATTTCACGGATTACCGGGTGACGATGCTAACATGCATCTTGACAAATATCTTACGGTCACCCAAAGCATGAAACAGCATGGCGTCACCGATGATGCCCTTCGGCTGTACCTCTTCCCCTATTCTCTCACTCATCATGCCACTGCATGGTTTGACCGACTTCCAAGGAATTCTATTCGTACCTTTGATGACATGGTAACCAAGTTTCTAGCAAAATATTTTCCACCTTCCATGGTTACCAAGTTACGAAATGATATCAGCAACTTCCGGCAACGTCCCGATGAGTCTCTTTTTGAGGCTTGGGAGCGTTATAAGCTAGCCATTGATCGGTGCCCTAACCACAATATGTTGCAAGTTACCATCATAGATACCTTCTATAATGGTCTGACATTGAGGCACCGAGACATTCTCAATGCTGCTGCTGGTGGGACCTTTATGAAAAGGCGTCCCGAGGAGTGCTATGACTTAATCGAGAACATGACTGCCCATCATAACTTTTGGGATTCCTCTGCGGAGAGGGATGCGTCATGTAATTCAGTTACTCCCTCATCGTCATCTCCTGAAATAATTGCTCTTACCAAAAAGATGGATGATATTTCTACGGCTGTGTTGAGAATGAACCAAACGATACAACATCAGGTTCAAAATCAACAAGTGAAAGCCGTGGCCCGAAGTTGTGAAACTTGTGGGGGCCCACATCTGTATTCCGAGTGTCCAGCTACTGCTGAATTTTCTCAAGAGAACGTTTATGCTGCTAACGGTTCCTACAACACGGGGGGTAATTCTTACCAACCGCAAGGGGACCGTAATCTCTTAAGCTATCGTTCCAACAATTTTCTCGGACCTCCCGGTTTTAACCAAAATCAAAACCGTAACACGAATCAGAATTTTAACCAAGGTCAAAACTCAAATTTCCAAAACCCGAACCAAAATCAAGGCCAGTTTAATCAAAACAATTTTCAAAATGGCAATCAAAACCAAGGTTTTCAAGGAAATTTTCAAAGAAACCAGAATCAAGGGAATTACAATCAGGGTAATTTCAATCAGAGAAACACTTTTCAGGGTAACAACAATCAAAACCAAGGGAATTTTCAAAACAACCGTGTTCAGAATCCCCCTGTTCAAAATCAAAACGTTGTTCCACCCCCGTCTTCCTCAGATGCTGAAATTAAACAATTCATGAAAGCACAAGAGGAAACAAATCGGCTATTGATCAAGACTATCTCTGAACTTCAGAAATCTTTAAATGATCGACCCTCGAGCTCTGGTACATTACCGAGCAACACGATCGCTAACCCGAGGGGCGATGTCAAAGCGATCACCACCCGAAGTGGGACATCTTACAATGGACCCTCGATTCCTTCTACCTCTTCTTCTCCTCCTAAGGTAGCAGAACGTGAACCTGAGGTTACTACGGACACGGTACTTCCTACTAATAACGGAGGTATCAATAACGTCCACCCTCAAGTTGTCCCGGTCCCGGCTCGTAAGCCGAAAGTTGTATTTGATCCTCCTGTGAGTCCTGATGAAATTCCAAAGAATGATCCTAAGCCTTCAATTCCATATCCTTCACGTGTGTATGATCAAAAGAACCGCGAAAGAGCTAATCATCAGATGGAAAAATTTTATCAAATTTTCCAAGAATTACACTTCGATATTAGCTTCGCGGACGCTCTTCTTCTCATGCCTAAGTTTGCTTCGACAATCAAAAATCTGATAAGCAACAAAGAAAAACTCTGTGAGATGGCAAAAACTTCACTCAATGAGCATTGCTCAGCAGTGCTCTTGAAAAAGCTTCCCGAAAAGCTTGGAGATCCCGGGAAATTTCTCATTCCATGTATTTTCCCGGGGATGGTTGAATGCTTTGCCTTGGCCGATCTTGGCGCAAGCATTAACCTGATGCCTTACTCAGTTTGGAAAAGACTTTCTCTACCTACTCTCACTCCGACCTGCATGACACTCGAGCTTGCAGATCGTACCATATCCCGTCCTCTCGGCATTGCCGAAGATATCTTCGTGAAAGTAGGAAAGTTCCATTTTCCGGCAGATTTCGTGATTGTTGATTTCGATGCTGACCCACGAGTCCCTCTCATTCTCGGGAGAGGATTCTTAAGAACGGGTCGTGCTTTAATCGATGTATTCGAAGAAGAAATCACTCTACGTGTTGGTGGCGAAGCCATCACATTCAATCTTGATCAGACTTCAAGATACTCCTCCAACTATGACGCTGAAACGGTTAACCGAATTGATGTCATCGATGTTGCGTCTGAGGAGTATTCTCAAGAGGTCCTCGGTTTCTCATCCAGTGGCAGTCTTTCTACTGACCCGATCATTTCCGACTCTTCCCCTTCCCTCACTCCGTTTGAGGGAAGTGACTTCCTTTTGGAAGAGCTCGAGGCTTTTCTTGCTCAAGATAGCTCAATTCCCGATGGAGTTGATGAAGACTATCTTGACCCGGAGGGGGACATTCTTCTCCTTGAAAGATTGTTAAATGACGATCCTTCACCCTCTCCGTCTCCACAAATACTTCATAAAGCGGAAGTAAAAAATGTTGAAATAACTGAAGACTTTCCCGAGGTTGAGCTCAAGGACTTGCCTCCTCATCTAGAATATGCATTTCTGGAGGGTGATAATAAATTACCCGTCATTATTGCCAAAGACTTAAAAGATGAGGAAAAGGCTGCACTCCTAAAGGTTCTTAAGTCAAACAAACAAGCAATTGCTTGGAAACTCTCCGACATCAAGGGCATAAGCCCGAACTTTTGTACTCATAAAATCTTAATGGAGGATGACTTTAAACCAGCTGTGCAACATCAGAGAAGGGTAAATCCCAAAATCCACGAAGTTATCAAACAAGAAGTTCTTAAACTTCTTGATGCGGGATTGATTTACCCTATATCTGACAGTCCTTGGGTTAGCCCAATCCATTGTGTTCCCAAAAAGGGTGGCATTACCGTTGTCACCAACGAGGATAACGAGTTGATTCCAACTCGTTTGGTCACGGGTTGGCGAGTTTGTATTGACTATCGAAAGTTGAATGAAGCCACCCGTAAAGACCATTTTCCTCTCCCTTTTATGGACCAAATGCTCGAAAGACTTGCGGAGAATGAATACTACTGCTTCCTCGATGGCTTCTCGGGTTACTTCCAAATCCCCATTGATCCCCAGGATCAAGAGAAGACTACCTTCACATGCCCCTACGGAACTTTTGCCTACAGACGTATGCCTTTCGGCTTATGTAATGCACCAGGCACGTTCCAGAGATGCATGATGTCTATTTTTTCCGACATGATCGGGAAAACTATGGAGGTATTCATGGATAACTTTTCGGTCATCGGGGATTCATTTCAGACTTGCCTCTCCCACTTGGAACAGATGCTTAAACGTTGCAAAGAAACGAATCTAAGTCTCAACTGGGAGAAGAGCCACTTTATGGTCAAGGAGGGCATTGTCCTCGGCCATAAGATTTCGAAAAACGGGATTGAGGTTGACAGAGCTAAAATCGATGTCATTGCCAAATTACCTCATCCCACCACCGTAAAAGGTGTTCGGAGCTTTTTGGGTCATGCCGGCTTCTACCGTAGGTTTATCCAAGATTTTTCTAAGATTGCCCGGCCTATGACCCATCTCCTCGAGAAGGATGCTCCTTTCATCTTCTCTCCTGAGTGCATCGAAGCTTTTGAAACATTAAAGAAAAAGCTTACCGAGGCACCGATTCTTGTTGCCCCCGATTGGGACCAACCTTTTGAGCTTATGTGCGATGCTAGTGATTTTGCCATAGGTGCGGTCTTGGGGCAACGAAAAGCAAAATACTTTCAGCCCATACACTACGCAAGCAAAACTATGACTGAGGCTCAAGGTCATTACACCACCACTGAAAAAGAACTCCTAGCTGTGGTATATGCCTTCGAGAAATTCCGGTCATACCTAATCTTGACTAAATGCGTAGTGTACACAGATCACTCGGCTTTGAAATACCTATTTGCAAAATAAGATGCAAAGCCGAGGCTTCTTCGTTGGGTTCTCCTCCTTCAGGAATTTGATATCATTATCCGTGATAAAAAAGGAGCCGAGAACCTTGCTGCTGATCATCTCTCACGATTAGAGAACCCTCATCAAGATGTGTCCGAGAAAAAGGAAATAAATGAAACATTTCCTCTCGAGACACTCAATGCGGTTGCTTTTCGTGGTGACTCTACTACCCCATGGTTTGCCGACTTTGCAAATTACCATGCGGGTAACTTCATAGTGAAGGGGTTAACGTCCCAACAAAAGAAAAAATTCTTCAAAGACGTTAAACATTACTTCTGGGACGACCCCTTCCTCTTCAAAATCTGTGCCGATCAAGTCATCCGGCGATGTGTATACGGACAGGAAGCCACTGATATTCTCAAGGCTTGCCATGCTGGACCCACCGGGGGCCACCATAGTCCTAACTACACCGCCAAAAAGGTGTTTGATTCCGGTTTCTATTGGCCCACAATCTACAAGGATGCCCACGAATTAGTCAAAGCCTGTGATGCTTGTCAGCGTCACGGGAATATTTCACAAAAGAACGAAATGCCACAAAATGCTATTCAAGTTTGTGAAATCTTTGACGTCTGGGGCATTGACTTTATGGGGCCATTCCCATCTTCTCACGGAAACAAATACATACTCGTGGCTGTTGACTATTTGTCAAAATGGGTTGAGGCAAAGGCCTTACCCACTAATGATGCCCGAGTAGTCGTGAAATTCTTGAAATCCCTCTTTGCTCGTTTTGGAACCCCACGTGCCATCATTAGTGATCGCGGTACTCACTTTTGCAATGATCAATTTGCAAAAGTCATGCTTAAGTACGGTGTTACTCATCGTCTTTCTACCGCGTATCACCCCCAAACAAGTGGGCAGGTGGAGGTTTCCAACCGTGGTATTAAACGGATTCTTGAGAGGACAGTAGGTGAAAACCGTGCTTCCTGGTCGGATAAACTAGATGATGCACTCTGGGCCTTTCGTACAGCTTACAAAACACCCATCGGGTGCACTCCATACAAGCTTGTATACGGGAAGGCGTGTCATTTACCGATCGAGCTCGAGCACAAAGCCTACTGGGCCTTGAAACATGCTAACTACGACCTTCATAAAGCGGGTGATCACCGTAAGGTTCAAATCAATGAATTAAACGAACTTCGTGATCAGGCCTACGAGAACTCTTTGATCTACAAAGAAAAGACAAAGAAGATTCACGACTCTAAGATTAAGAACCGAGTTTTCAACGTCGGTGACAGAGTCCTTCTTTTCAATTCAAGATTAAAGATCTTCTCGGGGAAATTAAAAACCCAATGGACTGGACCATTCACCATTGCTAAAGTTTACCCATACGGGACTGTTGAGTTATCTCAACCCGAAGGTCCCAACTTCAAAGTGAATGGTCACAGATTGAAACATTATTTTGGAGAGGACACACCACCCATGGTTGTCCCGGATCTCCAAACTTTCCCCATGGACCAATGAATTCGGGGATCGAGTCAAGCTAGTGACTCGGTGAACAAAAATTAGCAACACATATGGGTTTTCACCCGTATTTCTGACTTCTTTCTACTTTCTACCACCCTAGTGTGGGGGAATGGCCATCCCCCACCGCTTCAAAAGTAAATATTTTCAAAATTCAATAAACATGTTTCGTATGTATTTTATGTCATTCAAATCCCGGGCTGTCAGGACAAATTTACTACAGTTAATCATTCACAAGTGATTAGCTAGCGTGGTAAACTTGACACAAGCCTGGGATGTGTATGTATATTATTATTCATCTTCCAGGCTGTCAGGGAGAATTTATTACAGTTAATCATTCACAAGTGATTAGCTAGCGTGGTAAACCTGACACAAACCTGGAAGATGTATGTATATTATAAACTTTATCATTCAACTCCCGGGCTGTTAGGGCAAATTTATTACAGTTAATCATTCACAAGTGATTAGCTTGCGTGGTAAACCTAACACAAGCCTGGGAGGTAGTAAGCAAAAAAAAAAAAAAAAAAAAAAAAAAAAAAAAAAAAAAAAAAAAAAAGATTGTATGTACAGATAAAATAAAGTGAAAAATAGAAATTTCCACAGTTAGAATCGAATATTAGCTTTTCCATTCAGAGATTCGGCATAATAGCCGGGACTTTGAATATTGAGGACAATATTCAGTTCTAGTGTGGGGGGGGGGGGGGAAATTCTTACGAATTTTATCATAAAACTTTCCAAGTACCCCCATTTTAGGCCAAAAATTTTTCAAAATTTTTCACTTTATTCCAAAATTTTTGTGGTTATCAATCCGCCAAAGTCTAAATGACAAAGGGATTGGCTAGTCCAGGAGCAAACGGCTCTTGGTAAAGACATCTCAAATCCGTTGACGGCTGGCAGTTTGCCAAAAATTGCATGGTTCCTCAGCTCCCCCGCATCATCATAAGCAAATGAGCTGGCTAGCCCACAAGATTATGGCTTGTGGTAAAGGCCGTGAAAAACCATAATTGGTAATCAGCTCACCAAGATGTTGACTTAGTCCATCAAGATGCTGGCTAGACCAGAAGCAAATGGCTTTTGGTAAAGACAAATCAAATCCGTTGACAGCTGGTAGTTTGCTCAAAATCACACGGTTATCAGGTGTGCCACAGTTCTTACACCTGGCTACTCCAGAAGTGATGGCTTTTGGTAAAGAGTTTCAAATCCATTATGTTTTTCTCAAAAGATTGCTAGGGACTAGCAATGTTTTAGTGTGGGGGATTGATGAGTGTGTAAATACTCATCATTTTTACCAAATCTGAACTGCCAAAACATCCAAAAACACTCAATAATGAATCAAAATAGTGAAAATATCCCAGGAAAGTGTTTTACATGTTTCAAATGCAAAAATACCAAAAACAGATGAAAAACACATAAAGTTTGCATAATTGGCAGTTTCAGTCCCCCAACTTTCAAAAGTTGTCAAATCTAGTCCCTGGAAGTTTAAAATGAAAGAAAAGTCAACCCAAGGCAAAGAAAAGTCAAAAGTTATCAAAATAAGTCCTTGGGTGATAAAGTTTGAGAAAATTACACTTTTACCCCTCAAAATCCAAAATTGGCAAAACAGGTCCCTGGAGTTTGTGAAATTGGCAGATTTGATCCCTGAGGTTTAAAATAATACTTGTGGTCCTTGTGCTAATGTTTAAATGCAGGATTGGTCCTTATGTGAATTTTGGGAAAAGTTTCATGACAGGTCCCTGAAGTTTGGGAAGTTGACAGATTTAGTCCCTGGGGTTTTAAAAGAGAAAAATTCAAAAATAAACCTCACACTATTCATTATTGGCAGTTTATACCCTTGGAAACAAAATTAGAAAATGCCAAAAACCAACCCTAAACTTTCCCATAATTACACATTTAGTACTTATGATTAATTCCTAGTCAAAACCAAACCGGACCCAAATTTAACTTAAACGAAATCCAATTTCAATCCAAACTAAACCTGTTACAACCACTAGCCCACCCAAGCCCAAAAATAAACTCAGCCCAGTCCAACACCCACCTTTTGACCCGACCCATCTTTGACTTCGGTCAACAAACCACCAAACCACCCTCCTTCTCCCCCAAAACCACCCCGTAGCCTGCAATACCACCACCACCACTTGCCAAAACCCATCATCACCCTCCCACGCCTCTCTGCACCTACCTCACATCACATTTAATGCTCCACCACCCCCCAATTGCTTGAAACAGTCCAAGAACACCCATCCTTAATTTTGGCGCGAAAAATAATTCAAAGGCTGAGATTGTGCCAAAGTGATCCAATGGCCAATATTATTGATGGGATGTGCTCAGAGATGCTCATGGAACCCTAATTGTCAGCTATAAAAGGAAGAGTGGACAAGATGAAGACTGTGTAGTTTAATTTTAGTTAATAGTATCGAATTTAAATTCCCAAGCAATTTAGTGTTAAAATTTCCTAATTCCAGTATTGTACTAGTGTTAGTTTTGTAATCTCACTCTTTTAAATCAATAAAGTTTCAAGGTTCAAGCTTAGTATTTGTATTTGCAGTTTCACTCATTTTCTAAGAAATCGAATTGATCAAGAAGTAATGGTGTATGGAATCATGGATTGTATTTAGGCTCACATAAGCTCCATTAAGCTTGTTCAAGCTTTAGAGACTCCTAAAACTCAGTATTAGTGGAAGAAAAACAAAAAGTTAAAAAAAAGTCAACATAAGTCAACTGTTGGTTTGTTTGTTGTTTGTTTCAGGTTTTGAGCACAATCAAGGAGCTGGATTGATTTGGAAATAGCCTATCTAAAGATAGGCATCATGGGAAAACTTCTTGTTCATGCTAGAAGTAATTAGTAAGTCTTTGCTTATTTCATTTTCCCCTCAAAGGTTTAAATCTCTAAGTTCTTAGCTTGTGTCTGCAATTTGTGCTCATATTGTGTTCTTGAATGTTATTTGAGTAACTTTTAGTTTGAAAATCATAGTTTGATTGTTAGAATCCATAATTACTTAATGTTTTAATTTCAACTGTCAAACTTTGTTTTAGAGTAAAACTTATGCCATTGTAGTATTAATCTGTTTTTTAGAGTTTAAACAAAGTCACTTAGTAATATTTAGTAGGTTGAAATCAAAAACTTGAATCAGTACATTCATTTGCTTTGATAATCTGCAATTTCTAAATATAAAGGTGTGTTTGGATAATCTGTGCTCACCATCCTTAAGGGTGTTTCAGTTGTTATTTCTGGTTCAGTTAAATCACATTAGGTCTAGGTTGGTTAAGTAAGTCACAAAATTGGTTTAGTAAAAAGCAAAAAGTCAAAATCTCATTCTAATTCTCCACACAGTCAACTGTGTAGAAATTAGGAACTCATAAGCTCATAACCTGATAAGGAGTAGGTGTTTTAGCTTTTAATAAACTTATTTTAGCTTAAAACTTCATAATCAGTAAGTTAGATCAATTAGAAATTCATAAAAGTCAAAGTGTGAGTGTTCTTGTCAAAAGTCAAAATCCTTGTTCTCAGATTTCATCAAAGTTGCTTGTTCAATTCTGAATTTTGTAATTTATTTGGTATTGTGAAAATTGGAGGTTTAGTTCTTTACCAGCTTAACTTTGATAATATGATTTCATTTCATATTTAGAAAATTTAATCTGAGCCCCATTCACCCTCAAAGACAACTGCAGGGCAAGCTTGTGCCCTGCTCACCCAGTCACCCAGTCACTACCACCACTTTGGTGGTGTTTTGTGACCAACCCAGTGGACCCCACACCTCTTAGTTAGTTTTTTACAACCCCCCTCCTACCAGGCTCCATACATTGACTATTTGTTTGACCTTCACCCCAGTGGACCCTACCTGAAATTGCTCACCAAGTCTGTCCCAGGTCTGAGTCAAAAGTGAAAAGTGCAAAGTGCTTAATTTAGCTTATTCAGCTTATTTGTGTTGTTTATTAGTTGTATCTGGCTTATTTGAGTGTACTTAGTTTGTGTGTATCTGTTTTAACCATTGTGGACCCCACCCAAGGCCATTTGACCTTATTTGACCAAACAGTCAACCAAAGTCAACTGTTTGAGACAAGGGGGTGTAACAGCTTATTTATAAGCTATTTCAAAAAGTGTTTTCATTAAAGTTTGTTATTTTAAGTTGTTAAGTAGCTCTGAAAAAGAAAAATCCAAAAAAAATTAAGTTTAAAACAAGTGATAGTTTCTATTTAATTCCATTTAAGTTTAATTTTCATTTTTAGATTTTAATTAAGTAACTAGTGTTTTTATATTTTTATTAAATACCTTAGATAGTAAAGTAATTTTGATAATTTTTGCAGATTTTTATTTTGTCATTTAGTGTTAATTAGATTTAATTTTAATTTTCTTTATTATTAATTAATATCAAATATTAAATAGTTTAATTAGTTTTTATAAGGTTAAATCTAGTTTTTATAATTTTTCTAGTTCTAATATAGTATAATAAGTTTTTAGAAAATAATTTTTGATATTCTACTGTTCATTTTCTATTTTTCTTATTTTATTTGTTTAAAATAGATTTAAGTTAATTAAAAGGTAATTAATTAGTAGATTAATCTTAAAATATAATTTTTAGAGTTTTTATAATTTTTTAGGATTCCTGTAATGGTTAAGTAATTTTATAAATTTTCTTATAATTTTCTAAGTTAATTTAGTATTAATATAAATTAAAAGTAGTTTAATTAGTTTAATTAAGTTAAATAGTTTTTAATTAATTACAAAACCACAAAAAGACAAAAATATTATTTTTAATTTTTTATACTTTCTTCAAGTTCTAATTTAGGTTTAGAAAATATTTTCATAAATTTTTAGTTTAATTTAAATCATTTGTCATTGTTAGTTTATTTAAATTAGATTTTAATTTAGATTTTAAATAGTTTAATTAATTAAATAATAGTTTAATATTATTTTAATCACTTTTATCATTTCTTTTTCATTTTTAATTTCAAGTTTTGAAAAGTGTCAAAAGCACCCCCTGTAGTTTCATAATTACCAAAAACCCACTTTTCCAGTCCGATACGTGTTCTTAATTGTCAATTTGTGCATATATCTGGTATCTGATTATTGTGAATATTATATCTGTTTGTCAATACCAAAATAACAGTAGCAATATCATTCCCACATCATCTGGCTACTGTCCTCAGTGCCACTTTCTCATAAACGACTCCAAAAGCACCATTTCAATCTCGCTGGGACTTTAACGACCCGGGAATACACTACACTATCACCGGAGTATTGATTCTAGGCTGTCTTTGACTTGTTGACCTTGGTCAATAATAATCTGACGGTTCGGAACCAATCACCGGTCCCCTTAATTTTAAGGGGGCCGCCCTTATAAATTAAGGGGTCCGCCCATCTGACAAAGAAAATTCTTCAGAACTTTGATTTTTCAGAAGATGTTAAGTATTACAAGAATTTAATCAATTTGCTCCATCATTCCTAATCCTAAACGTAAGTAGTTAAGTAAATCACGCTTAAGAGGCTAAGTGACTATATCGGCAATGTTACCTTCCGAAGCTACCTTCTCTATTGTTATATTTTCTTTTTGTATAATGTCCCTACGAAAGCGATGACGTATTTCTATAGCACCTTTGTTATTGCACATAATAGGAATATTTTCTAACCTAATGCCATAGTCTTTGAGAGCTTGTTTCATCCATAGATTTCTTACGCGAGGGATCTAGTCTTACTTCTATATTAACGATTAATCCACTTAACTCATTTCACTTCATCACCATGAGTTTTCTACTAGTGGACATAGAAGATTTCCATTTTCTATGTTATTCGACAACGAACAATTTTAATTTAAATCCTAGGAAAGCCAACTAAGAGGGGTTCATAAAATGTGAGCCAGTAAGTATTACTAGCTATATAACTAAGCATTATTCTAACTAGTTATTAATCTAAGAATATAATTTTAACAATAAACTTAAAAGAAATGCGTACCTTTTAGTCTTCAATAAATTTTCTTAGAAAAAACTTCAAGTTGCCATGTTGACTTATATAAGCCATTTGTAGATGAGATTCCAATAGTTTCGAAAAGTGACAACTTAGCCACTTGGTTCTCATGGTCTCATTGGTCCGAAGTTGTTTGAACCAAACATGGTTTGCAATTGACTAGGATACATGTATGGTGGAAGTACTCCCCATGGGCTAAAGCTTGGTTGATGTGGATAAATCCACATTGGGTGACTATTATTAGAAAAGTTTTGTCTACCTTGATTTCTACTATGTTGAGGGGTTTTAGACCGAGGATGAGGATTATTTGGTCTATTTGGAGGTGGAGTTTTAGATCTTAATTTTAGTTTAGAAAATCTGATTTTCGCTTTTAATGATGATGGTTTATAAAAACTTTTTACTTCCTCATCACTCGCAATAGGTATTTTTCTATCTTTTATAGGTACATACTTAGGTTTTGAGTCTAATGGTTTTTGTTTACTAGATTCACATTCAAACTTTTCATTTTTATTTTCACTAGTTGAAACATTAGTTAAGTCGAATCCTAGACCGGTTTTATCTCCCAAAGTTTCTTGAACACTTATTATTTTCTTAAGTGAGTTACTACTATTTTTAAACTTGTCAAGTTTGAAAATTTCATCTTTAAGTTTTTCGTTTTCATTTATGACCTCTAAACATGTTTTACATTCTTTAAAAACTTCTTTTTCTTTTTCCAAATGTTGTAGTTTAATTTTTAATTCGAGTACTTCATTTTCTAATTGATTATTAATATGTTTTAGTGACTTATTTTTAGCTATAACCTTTTAACCTATTTTGCATAACCTATTATATTCACTATCTAGGTCTTTTTCGTCTAATGATAAATTTTCGTCACTAAAGTATTCGGTTTCGGAACGTACTTCGCTTGATGTCTTAGCCATAAGACACTTCTCCTCATTTGTGATTTCTTTCTCATCGTTATCGCTATCACTCCAAGCTCCTCCAACAAACGCCTTTTGATTTTGATCTCTTGGCATCATTGGACATTTTTCGATGAGATGATTTGGATCACCAAATTTGAAGCACTTTCTCTCATTCTTGCTATACTTGTCATCTTTATTCTTTTGAGGTGCTCTCCTTTCATCGTGTGGTTGTTTAACGAATCTTCCTCGCCTTTTGAAGAATTTCTTGAAATCTCTTACGGCCATGGCGTATTCTTCGTCATCACTTTCGGAAGATGAGCTATCTTCGTTACTAGATTCCTTCCTAGCTTTCAACGCAATTGACTTGCTTTGCTCTCTTTTTCCATTGACCATCTCGGAGTCTTTCTTTATTATTGCTTCGTAGACTTTCAGGTTGCCGATCAACTCATCAAGTTGAAGAGTTGACAAGTTCTTCGATTCTTCAATCGCCGTAACTTTAGCTCGCCATTTTGGATGAAGAGCCCTAAGAAATTTCCTAACAAAATTCTTACTAGAAAAATTATCATCAAGTGCTTTTAAACTTGTGATGATAGTGTTAAACCTAGCAAAAGCATTATCTATTGATTCCTCCTCTGGAATCGTAAATTGTTCATATTGTTGAACAAGAAGATCTATTTTATTATCTTTAACTTGACTATTACCTTGGTGAGTGATTAGTAAAGAATCCTAAATTTCTTTTGCGGTTTTATACATAAAAATTCTTTCATATTCTTTGCGTGGTAACGCATTATAAATGATCAATTTAGCCTCATTATTTTTTGCTAGTTTCCTTTTCAAATCATCATTTTGTTTTTCAAAAGATACAATTTCATCCATTTTAGTTTCAAAATTATATTGAATAGGGGGAAAATCACCAAAGGTAATGACATGCCAAAGATCAAGATCTTTCGATTTCACATTAGTTTCGAATCTATTTTTCCAATATAAAAATCCATCACTTTCAAATAGTGGTGGTCTTTGCATAGATTGCCCTTCTAAATATTTTTCTGATTCCATAGATCGATACAAGTTTTAAAATACAGTATATTTTAAAAATCTTGTTTAACGTAGCTCTGATGCCAATTGTGGAAAACTAGAAGGGGGGGGGGGGGGGGTTGAATAGTTTTACGTCTTTTTAATTTTATGAAAACTTAGTTGTTTAAAACAAAACTTTGCTTCTAGTTTATGTGAGATCAATGCATGTATACTTATAAGTACTTATATCTACGCAAGTAAATAATAACAATATGGATGAGTCTGACTTAAAAGAATTAATATCAACGCAAGTAAACAATAACAATATAGACAAGTATTTTTACGTCCCTTTTATTTATGAGAACTTAGTTTAGTTTTAAAGTCTTGTTTACTCTTAAAACTTTGATTCGATCTTATGTGAATTCAAGTCTTGAACAATATGAACAACTATATCGAGGTATGAAAAGTAATAACGAAGTAAGCTAAATATGTACAATCAACACATGCATAATATAGACAATTATAGCTATATATGAGATGTAAGTAAGTAAGCTAAGTAATAAGTTAGAGTTGGAAAGATCTAACCGCGAGACAAAGGATTTATAGTGGTTCGGCTACAAGGACACATTCTTTGCCCTACTCCACTCCCCGAGTCACCTACTAGAGAGTTTTCTTCACTATGTCAACAAGCTCCCTTATGGCGGAGAAAACCTTACACACCAATGTACACACCACAACTTCGACACAACTTAATCACAACTTCTTCACACCAATCTACTTCACACCAATTCTACTTAACACCTTTCTACTTCACACCTATCTACTTCACACCAATCTTCTTCACACCAATCTTCTTCACAACTCTCCACTACTAAACAACTTCTTCTCCCTACATAACTTCTATTCCTAGATCTATCTAGTTACACTACTATCACACCTATACAATGAATGTACACAACAACTAGACTATATACACAAATCTACAATACTTCACAACGTGATGTTGAAGGAGTATTCTTCTCTTGCACTTTGAGAGATGAGAGGTGAGGGAATAAATCACTTGAAACAAGGATTAACAATTATATGATCAAAGGGTTTTTAGGAGGATGTTTAGAGAGATTTGGATCTGAAAATTTTCGTGCAAGAGGTGGTAAAAATACCAGGTTTGAGGTAGTATTTATAGGGAAAAATTTCTGACAGAATCTGACAGGGGAGCGTGGCCGGTCCCCTTAATTGTGTGCCGGCTCCCTTAAAATTAAGGGGGCCGCTTAGACGAAAACTGCAGTTTTCTTGTCTTTTTCTGGGGAAAGTTTATTTGGTGAAAAACTAACTGATTTTGGTTAAAATTTTGAATTCTTATATTTATTATGAATAAAACATTTTCCTTTATTACCAAAAATATTTTTCAAAAATATATAATAAGTTTATTTAATTTTATAAACTTTGTATTATTTAAATAAACATCCCTTTGATCATAAAATGTATTAGTCACTTGTTTATTCATACCTTAAGTGATTATGTTGGATGAGATGATATAAACTTGCTTAAAACTTGTTTACGTATTAACTTTGCGTTTAATGTTCTTATATTTTGTGATCGTCAAAACTTAAGGATATCGAAAGATATTAATAACGTTTTTATACATTATTTATATCAACATGATATATACTTTATTACACCCAAGAGATGTGAGTATCTAAACACTATTTGTGAGGTGCTAGTGTATGACCTCCGTGCTTGTCTTTGGTCTTAAGTGGAACGATTATTTGTTATAATTACTTTTATATTAGTGTTAAATGACCCCTAACTTGTATTTTGATTAGAATAAAAGCGCATTTGCTTGAGGACAAGCAAATCTCAAGTGTAAGGGTATATGATGAGGCGAAAAATGATCCATTTTTAGGGGGTCATTTAAGCCGGAATTTGAATTTATTTGATCAAATATTGCCTTAAATCGTTCCTTTTGTGATTTTAGGTACTTTGGGAGTGAATTTTGGAAAAGGGAGCATTTTGGACGTTTTTGGAGCATAAAAGTGAAGAAAACGGCAAAGTCTTAATTTTCCTTGCTGGGAACAGTACCTGACGGCGTCAAGAGCAATTTCCTGACGGCGTCAAGAGCAAAAATGGTGACGGTCCAGTGGAAACGTGACGGCGTCAAATCAAGGCCGTCAAGAGTAAAAGTGGTAACAGCCCAGAACAGCAATACACATGACGACGTCAGATCTGGATCTAGGCAGTCCGAGAATATTTTTGGCGGCGGGTTGACGGCGTCAGAACTTTCTTCTTGACGCCGTCACCTTAGAAAATCTATATATAGTCTTTGTAATTTTCATTCTAAAGAGAGGAGAATTTTAGGGTCGACTTGAATAAACCCTAGCTCATTTTTAACAGTATTTTCAAGGGTTTTCACCCCTTGAAACCCTTCATGTTCAATTAAGATAAGTATCCTTTCAATTCATTCAATATGTCTATGTGTTGTTTGAATATATCTTACGCTTGTTGATTGATGCTAAAAATTCAACCTAAATTGACCAAGGATATGGTCAATAAGGTTAAAATCCTTAGGCTCAATGCTCCGTGGAATACAGGGTTTCCCCGGGTCGTTATGTCCCGACGAGGTGTGGATTGTATTCAAACGGTTCTATGATCGGGTGAATTTGGACAGAAAGGGGTTTGAGATTGGTTAAACTAAGGAATCTACAAGGAAATAGCTTAAACAAGCTATATTAACAAGACTGGAAAGTTGGAAAAACGGGAAACGTTTAAAACCTAAAAACGTGTACGTTCAGTTTAAATTTACGCGAACGTACAAAATAAAAAGTGAAAACTGAAATCTGAAAACCCACAGGGGGTGAAAATGACTTTTTTACAAACCTAAGGATGAAAGAAAATTTTTAGAAAATTAAAATAATTTTTTACACCAATTAATTATTTATTATTAATTAATTACTAATTATTAATTACTTAATTAATTTTAATTAATTTAAATTATTAAAAATAACAAACTAACTTAGAAAATTAAGAAAAATTTTACAAATTTCTTGTGTCTACTGTCCTTCTACAACCTAAAGTGTCTAAGAGGAATAACAAGTAACCAATGAATCACCTGGGAATGCACTGAACTACCCTAATCCAAACAGTCCTTAATTTCTATACTAGCATTACAGCTAGGAAATTATCATTACAAGTACAAATTTATAAGCCTAAAACAGATTCACAACTTCTAATAGAGATTGACTAACCATTGATTTACCACAAACAACAACAATAACAAGACCATATAAAAAAAAAATCAAATTGATGGCTTACAGATGGGTACTGAGTGATACAATGGACCAAGCACAATCACAACACATCCTATAGCCTCCCTTGAGGCACTAATACCATATAACTCCAGAATCCACCCAACTTCTTGCTTCAAACTTCCTTGAAAACTGATTTTTATTTTTTATTTATTTATTTGGAATTTTTGATAATTTTTGTGAATATACTCTAAACTGAGCAACAAACCTCAGAAACTTAAGAAAACTTATAATTGAACCTAAATGAACTCAAAGAAGCACAAAATAACAACAATTAACAATAATGAGTGAAATTGTCAATTTCACTAAAAATTGCTAAATCTGAATTTGTTGATCAATACTTGAATTTAACTTGAAATAAAGGTTTTAATACATTAAATGAACTGAATACAAGTGATTTAAACTAAAAAACACACTGAAAATTGGAGTTATGCTACCTACGACTAAAACTATACTAAACTAAACTAATACCTATTCATTCCTGTCTCTTTCTTGTTAAATAGAGGCTTTTTGAAGTCCTTGCAGTCTTTCATGACTTTCCCACCAATTTGTAGCCGTTGATTTGGCTTCCATCAATCCTGACCATCTATTACAATTTTGGCGGGAAAAGGAGTTTGGACAATTTGAGTGGAGTTGGTGAGTAGTTAATGAGGAGGGGTGTTTGGAGTGGTGTAGGTGAGGTTTGGTGAGGAAAATGGGGGAGCAGGGGAGGCAAAGTATCCTGATAATTAGGGGTGTTAATGGAGGGATTAAGGGGGAAGGAGGGTGAACAGTACCCTGGGTGTGGGTTTGACCCGCGCTGAACCTGGCATGGGGTTATATTGTTTGGATTTGGGCCATGGGTGGTGGATTGGGCTTGGAGCAGGTTGTGTTTTGTTTTGGGTTTGGGTTTTGGTTTAATAATACTTAGGGTCCAATTGGTTTTATAAATTTCACAAGGACCATTCATGTAATTTAGTAAAAGTGGAGGGCTGAAGTTGTTAATCTTCCAAAGTTATCACAAGGGTGTAAATTGCCAATCTTGAATAGTACACGGTCCTATTTTGATATTTTTTCACTTTTGAAATTCCAGGGACTAAAATTGCCAACTTGTGAAACTTAAGGGACCTAAACTGTAATTTCTCCAAATTTTCACCCAAGGATCATTCCTGCCAAATATGAATAGAACAAGGTCCAAAAATGATTTTTCTTTCAAAAATATCCCACCAGGGACCAAATCTGCCAAAATCTGAAAGTACAGGGACTAAACTTGTAATTTCTCAAAACTTTCAAAATTTTCACCAAAGGACTAAATATGACAATTTGTGATTTCAAAATGACCTTTGGTGACTTTTCTTTCCAAATAAGTACTCAGGGACTATTTTTGCCAATTTTTGAAAGTTGGGGGACTGAAACTGCCAATTTTGCAAACTTTGTACGTTTTTCATTTGTTTTTACTCATTTTGCATCTAAAACATATAAAACACAGTTTTGAAATATTTTTAGTATTTTGATGCATTTCTGAGTGTTTTTGTATGTTTTGCAGTTCCGATTAGACAAAAAATGATGAGTGTTTGAGCACTCATCAATCCCCCACACTAAAATATTGCTAGTCCTTAGCAATAATCTGTTTTGAAAATTTAATGGATTTTTAATCTCTTTACCAAAAGCCATCACTTCTGGAGTAGCCAGATGTATCGATTCATGTAAGAACTATGGTCCACCTGATAACCATGTGATTTTGAGCAAACCACCAGCTATCAACGGATTAGATTCGTCTTTACCAAAAGCCGTTTGCTTCTGGACTAGCCAACTCTTGATGGACAAAGTTAACATCTTGGTGAGCGGATTACCAATTATGGTTTTTCCACTGCCTTTACCACAAGCCATAATCTTGCAGGCTAGCCAACTCAATCGCTTTTTAGGATATGGCGAGTTGAGGTACCATATAATTTTGGGCAAATTGCAAGCCATAAACGGATTTGATATATCTTTACCAAGAGCCGTTTGCTCCTGGATTAGCCAATCCTTTTGTTGTTTAGACAAGGCGGACTGATAACCACAAAAATTTTGAAGCACAAGTGAAAATTTTTAAAATTTTTTGAGATTTTGGCTAAAAACGGGGGTACTAGATAGTAAAATGTGATAAAATTCGCTAGAATACCCCCCCCCCCCCACACTTAGAATGAATATTGTCCTCAATATTCAAAGTCTCGGCTATTATGCCGACTCTTGGAACGTAAAAGGGCAACATTACAATCTAAATGTAGAAACATCATTTTTGTATTTTCACTTCATTGGTAACCACAGTGGGGGTAACTCCCCCACACTTAGGGTAAAAACCCTAAAAACATGCTACTGTTTTTGTTTACCGAGTCGCTAGCTTGACTCGACCCCGAATTCATTTGTCCTTGGGGAAGCATGATGTGGAAGAAGCAATCTCAATCGGACTTTCATTCAAGATGTTTGGACAAACATTTGAAGCACGTGAAAGTTCCACACCGATGAGATAAGTATCCGGCTCAAGATAATGATACATGAAAATGCCGGGAACAAAGATGGTATCTTCATTCCCGAAGGAGTGAAGAAGAGAGGAAGTCACCTTATAGGTGAAGAAAAGGAAGAAAACCATGATGAAAATCATGATTTGATCTTCTTCCTCGAGATCAGGCTCATTAGCCTGAATTTGGATTTCAAGGGTTAAGCTCAAAAATATCCCGGGAGGGTGGGTGGGAATTTGCAAATCCTCATGATTGAGTGCATCTCCCCCCGGGCTATCAAACTCCGGAGGAGTCATGATATGATGAGTGAGTTCACCGGAGAACTCCTCATGAAGAGAATCATTCACAAGATGTAAATCTGTGAACTCATGTTCCACTGTGGACTCATCACAATCCTCATTCTGAATATCGAAGAGTGAATTATCAGAAATCAAAGTGAATTCAGATTCGAATTCAAATAGAGGATTGGTGAGAGTAGTATTGAATGCTTCAGGAACAAAGAGATTAACATTCTCTATTGGACTGTTGGGATAAGAAGTGAGTGACGGATCATGATATAGGAGACTTTCAATTTCTCCCAAATCGGCTTCAAAGTCAAGGAGACCATCATCACTTTCCAATGAAAGTGGATTGATGTGAGTAAGTTCATCGGCGAACTCCTCAAGAAGAGGATCAGCATCAGACTGTGGGAGTGATGCCTCAATATACTCAATGTCTCCATGAGATGTACAATCATCATTAAAATCTGAGAAAGTCTCAAAATGATCGTTTGAACACTCAAGAGGGGAAGGAGTATCACACACTTGATCAAAAGTTCCCTGTGACTCTCTCGGGATTGGGACAAGGATCTCAACACTAGACTTTATGAATTCGTCCGATTCCTTATCAGGAACAGTGCTAAGATGCTCATCCCTCATGTTTAGAGAGTGAGTGTGAACTTCGGGTGTGATAACAACAGACTGAGGGAGTAGAGAGGAGCTAGCATTCATGGATTGTACGAGTTCCATTTGATCTTCTGCTAGTAACTTCTCCGTCTCATTATTTTCTCCCTGATTTTCAATGGGAGGAATCACAAATGATGAATCTGAAGAACCCTTATAAAATTGAAGGATATCAAGGGTGTCTTCATTATCACTATCATCATTACAGTCTAGAAGGGCAGCTTTACGAAATTTGGCACGTGTTATAGCTGCTTGTTCTAAGACTAGCAATTCTTCCATGCTCAATTCGTTTCTAGCATCTCGTTCTTCAGCAAGTAATTCTGCCATAGATTTCTCACGAGAGTCTTGAAACGATGTAGTAACCAACTCCTCCTTAAGTTCTTTCAATATATCAAGAGCCTTTAGTAAAAGGTCTTGCTCAGTATCATGAGGAGTTGTGTGAATCATTTGGTACTGTGGAGGTGGGTCTGAAAACGAATAGTCATAATTGTTACAAGGAAATGGATTCCTTGTTTGACAATCCGAGCTAGAGTGTGGACTTCCACAGTACTCACAACAGTAAAACTGATGTGGCTGTGAGTCGTATGTGCTAGAGTTATAATCGTTATCAGGAAACTGCTCATAGACAAGCGTGTTTCCCGATTGACAATCAGAACTGTAATGTGAACCACCACAGTACTCACAACAGTAAAACTGCTGAGTCTCATGATGTGGTAGCTGATGGAATAAATCAGTCGTGTCATGGTAGGAATAGGGATCTTGGTTATAGACAGACCCGTTTCCTGACTCTACCATGCCACAGCTGGGGCAATTGCCACCATTATAAGGATTACCACACAATTCACAGATCAGAAGGTGTGGATGAGACATAGAATGAATCAAAAGTGTATAGAGGGTGAGGAATGGAGAATCAAAATGGTAGGAGGGTGAAGAAGGATATTTTTAGATTTTTGGATATACATTTTGTACAAATGATAAAGAAAATGTTTTTGTGTTTTTGTGTTCGTTGAAAACTGATTTTAAAATGTTTTCGGGAACAGTTTTGTTTTTGTTTTTGTTTTTTTTGAAAATAAGAAGATAATACGAACAAGGGTGGAAAATATACAATGGATGTATATCCCGATTCACTAATCTGAAAACCGTTTAGAAAAACGCGCACAACCTCCCCGGCAGCAGCGCCAAATTTTGATTGATGCTAAACAGTCAACCTAAATTGACCAAGGATATGGTCAATAAGGTCAAACTCCTTAGGCTCAATGCTCCGTGGAATACAGGGTTTCCCCGGGTCGTTATGTCCCGACGAGGTGTGGATTGTATTCAAACGGTTCTGTGATCGGGGTGAATTTGGACAGACAGGGGTTTGAGATTGGTTAAACTAAGAAATCTACAAGGAAATAGCTTAAACAAGCTATATTAAAAAGACTGGAAAGTTGGAAAAACCAGAAACGTTTAAAACCTAAAAACGTGTACGTTCAGATTAAATTTACGCGAATGAACAAAATAAAAAGTGAAAACTGAAATCTGAAAACCCACAGGGGGTGAAAATGACTTTTTTACAAACCTAAGGATGAAAGAAAATTTTTAGAAAATTAAAATAATTTTTTACACTAATTAATTATTTATTATTAATTAATTACTAATTATTAATTACATAATTAATTTTAATTAATTTAAATTATTAAAAATAACAAACTAACTTAGAAAATTAAGAAAAATTTTACATATCAAATTAACCATCACAGGAATCCTAAAAAAATTATAAAAAATTTGTTTTATAAGTTTTTACACTATTTTACTAATTATTATATTAAATATTACTTAATTACTAATTAAACTATTTAAATTATAAAAAATAGAAAATGAACAGTAAAAATTCTAGAAAAATTCCTAAAATTATATTATATTATATAAAAGCTAGGAAAAATATAAAAACTAGGTTTCACTTTATAAAAACTAATTATGCTATTTACTACTTAATTATTAATTAATTATTAATAAAACTAATATTAAATCTAATAAATACTAAATGACAAAATAAAAATCTTAGAAAATTACTAAAATTACTTTAATATAAAAGGTAATTAATAAAAATATAAAAATGCCAAGTACTTAATAAAAATCTAAAAATGAAAATTAAAATTCAAATTACATTAAATAGAAACTATACTTATTTTAAATTTAGATTTTCTGGATTTTTCTTTTAGAAAACTATTTTACAACTAAAAACAACTAACTTTTGTAAAAACAACTTTTTTGGAACTTAAAAATAAGCACTGTGGAAGCTTATTGGTGTGACAGTTGACTTTAGTTGACCAAATGAGGAAATAAGCTCAAATGAGCTTAAGTGGGACCCACTATGGGTGATTCTGGTTCAAATGAGTTATGTGAACTTGATTAAGCTAGAAAAAGCAAGTGGGGACCACAGAATAAGCAAATAAGCACTTAAATGAGCATTTTGAAACTTATCTCAACTCAGAAAATGGGACAAGGTTGAGGGGTTGATTCAGGTGGGTCCCAGGGGTCTTAAGGTCAAACCTATGGTAAAATTTTAAAGGCTACCAGGAGGGGGGTTGAAAGAAGCCAAGTGGTGGTTGTGGGGCCCACTGAGGTGGCCAAAAACCACCACCAAAGGTGGTGTGGTGACTGAGTATCTGCTGCAGCAGGGCAAGGGGTTTCCCTGCAGTCTTGTTTGGAGGGCTGTGGGACCCAATAAAAAAATTCACAAAAATCAAATGAGAGTGGGATCTTAAAATTAAGCTGGTAGACTATCAATCCTGAGAATCACAAGGTCTGAAACCAAATACACAATTTAAGAAAATTCATGCCATTTTGAGAAAAACTGAGAAAGTGCACATTTGACTTTTTGAAATAAACTTGAACTTTGACCTTTTTGAACTTTCACTGATTCCTAGATGCTAAAAATGGTATATTATACTAGAATGACACTAAAGGAAGCTACATTAACTACTTATGAATGGGGATGATGTGATTTGGGAACTTAAAACATAACAGATGACAAATAAGTTGATTCAAGAGGTCATTTTGACTTTTGTGAACTAAACCTACCAATTTCTTGTGTCTACTGTCCTTCTACAACCTAAAGTGTCTAAGAGGAATAACAAGTAACCAATGAATCACCTGGGAATGCACTGAACTACCATAATCCAAACAGTCCTTAATTTCTATACTAGCATTACAGCTAGGAAATTATCATTACAAGTACAAATTTATAAGCCTAAAACAGATTCACAACTTCTAATAGAGATTGACTAACCACTGATTTACCACAAACAACAACAATAACAAGACCATATAAAAAAAAATCAAATTGATGGCTTACAGATGGGTACTGAGTGATACAATGGACCAAGCACAATCACAACACATCCTATAGCCTCCCTTGAGGCACTAATACCATATAACTCCAGAATCCACCCAACTTCTTGCTTCAAACTTCCTTGAAAACTGATTTTTATTTTTTATTTATTTATTTGGAATTTTTGATAATTTTTGTGAATATACTCTAAACTGAGCAACAAACCTCAGAAACTTAAGAAAACTTATAATTGAACCTAAATGAACTCAAAGAAGCACAAAATAACAACAATTAACAATAATGAGTGAAATTGTCAATTTCACTAAAAATTGCTAAATCTGAATTTGTTGATCAATACTTGAATTTAACTTGAAATAAAGGTTTTAATACATTAAATGAACTGAATACAAGTGATTTAAACTAAAAAACACACTGAAAATCGGAGTTATGCTACCTACGACTAAAACTATACTAAACTAAACTAATACCTATTCATTCCTGCCTCTTTCTTGTTAAATAGAGGCTTTTTGAAGTCCTTGCAGTCTTTCATGACTTTCCCACCAATTTGTAGCCGTTGATTTGGCTTCCATCAATCCTGACCATCTATTACAATTTTGGCGGGAAAAGGAGTTTGGACAATTTGAGTGGAGTTGGTGAGTAGTTAATGAGGAGGGGTGTTTGGAGTGGTGTAGGTGAGGTTTGGTGAGGAAAATGGGGGAGCAGGGGAGGCAAAGTATCCTGATAATTAGGGGTGTTAATGGAGGGATTAAGGGGGAAGGAGGGTGAACAGTACCCTGGGTGTGGGTTTGACCCGCGTTGACCCTGGCATGGGGTTATATTGTTTTGGATTTGGGCCATGGGTGGTGGATTGGGCTTGGAGCAGGTTGTGTTTTGTTTTGGGTTTGGGTTTTGGTTTAATAATACTTAGGGTCCAATTGGTTTTATAAATTTCACAAGGACCATTCATGTAATTTAGTAAAAGTGGAGGGCTGAAGTTGTTAATCTTCCAAAGTTATCACAAGGGTGTAAATTGCCAATCTTGAATAGTACACGGTCCTATTTTGATATTTTTTTCACTTTTGAAATTCCAGGGACCAAAACTGCCAACTTGTGAAACTTAAGGGACCTAAACTGTAATTTCTCCAAATTTTCACCCAAGGATCATTCCTGCCAAATATGAATAGAACAAGGTCCAAAAATGATTTTTCTTTCAAAAATATCCCACCAGGGACCAAATCTGCCAAAATCTGAAAGTACAGGGACTAAACTTGTAATTTCTCAAAACTTTCAAAATTTTCACCAAAGGACTAAATATGACAATTTGTGATTTCAAAATGACCTTTGGTGACTATTCTTTCCAAATAAGTACTCAGGGACTATTTTTGCCAATTTTTGAAAGTTGGGGGACTGAAACTGCCAATTTTGCAAACTTTGTACATTTTTCATTTGTTTTTACTCATTTTGCATCTAAAACATATAAAACACAGCTTTGAAATATTTTCAGTATTTTGATGCATTTCTGAGTGTTTTTGTATATTTTGCAGTTCAGATTAGACAAAAAATGATGAGTGTTTGGGCACTTATCACTTGTCTTGATTTTAACATGCTAGGCTAGATCTCTTGTGTGTTTGCTTAGATGTAATGAAACCTAGATGTTGATTATAGGTTGATTGCTTGTTTATAGTTGTAATGGATGAATGATTTCGATGTTAGGCTTAAGAAAACTGACATACTTCCATAGTGTAACTTGCTTGAACGTCTTAAGAAACATGAACCAATGCGTACTAGGTTTTTATGGTTGTATTTAATGCATGAGCGAATTCTAGTGATCCCATGTTAGGAGCTTCTTGCAGGCTCGACATAGGAGTGAAGTAGGAGCTTATAGAGATGAGGTAGTACGTACGCCACCCCACGATTGGTATTAAGGAATATAACCCGTCATCCACGCAACTGTAACAAACACTTAACCTGTAAAAGATATCTAGGGAGTAGTGAAATCTAAGTAAACACAATTCTCCCATCTATTGTTCACACCATATTAGTTTAATTAGTTTATTTTCATTTTTGTTATTTTATTTTGATTGCATCTTAGTTATTGGGTTAGTTGACTAGCACCTAATTCCGCCCACTCTTCTAAAACCCGAGATTTTTACTTGCTTTCCATAAAATATAAAAATACAAAAAGAATCATCCCTCACCTCTAGACCTAGTTTTTAGGCTTTCTAATCCTTGCGATACTATTTCTGAGTTGAACGATCAATCCCCCGGTACTTGTCACTATACTATACTACAACGATCAGGTACACTGCCTGGTGGGGGTTGTAAGCCTCTCGAGATCCTTCGAGAGGTAAAGCCTGGTGCAATTCCCACGCATCATGCCTCCCAATAAGCGTTTTTCATTATTTACGAGTCATGTAGCTAGACTCAAGGTCATGGGCTACCCTATATGTGTGAGCTCCTCATTGAGGACATCTTTGGGATCAAACTTGGGTTTCAACTTCCTATCGGTTTTCTTAGTACGGTATGACCTTTCAAACTTTTCTCCATTCGGATCATATAAGATCATCTTCATATGCCATGATCTGTCACCTTCCTTAGGTGGCTTGTCCCACTTCCATTTACACTTATCCCCTTCTCTCTTCCACTTGTTCATCTCTATGTTAATAGGCATTACGCATAAGAACTCAATCATTTTCCTAAAGACTAGGGGGTCCTCAAAAGGGTCTAGTTCCACATCTCTAGCTATGAGTTGTTCCACCGAATGTGTTTTATCGATGAAGTCTTTTTCTAGATAGAATGGGCGTTGAGGTCCTATAAAGTTTCTTTCTATCCAAGGTCCATATCTAGATGGTCTCCTATTCATCTCTACCCAATGCAGTGTCGGTTCGTCCTCACAATCGTAGCTATGCTTCCTAACATCATAAACCGACCAAGTATCGCCCTCTCCTACCGCTATCTTAGACTCCTTACAATATATCATGGCACTAGCGGTTGCTAAAAATCCTCTTCCTACTAATAATGGGCATGTAGTATCACTAACCATATCTAGGATGTGAAAATCCGCTAAAATAGTTAACCTCCCTACGTGAACCACTACATCCTTGATCATTCCAACCGGATGGGCAATACTTCCATCCGCTAGACCAATTAGTACTTCCGTCTCCTCTAACTTTCCTAGCTTAAGAGTGGTGAAAAGGGATAAGGAAATCAAGTTGAGGCTTGATCCTAAATCGGCTAGTGTGTCGAAAGCTTTAGATTTTCCTATCTTACAAGGCAAAACAAATATACCCGGATCATCAAGCTTCTTAGGTAACTTGTTTTGAACGAAGGAGGTCCCATTTTTACCCAATTTAAATTTCTTATATTTTTCTAGGAGGGCACTATAATAGGGAGCACGGGCTAAGACATCAATGACGGGGCGTTCAAGGTGGAGCTCCTTGAATTCATCGTCAAGGTCTTGTGTAGGAGGTGTTTCAACTATGCTTTTGACCGGTTTGATATTTTGTGTTTCATTCAATTGGTCCTTTTGAAGAATTTGGGTTTGCTTGAAACACGTGCTCATTGCTTTAACCGAATGGTATTGTGGACAAGAAGTAGGTGACGAAATGATGATATGGCATTAACGTTTAGCTTCGGGTTCTTGACCGTGTCGCTTGGGAGTGCTCCCATTTCTCGGTCATTGAGAACTTTCAACAATGTGTCAATTTTGGTGGTCATCTCGCTTTCCTTTTGTTTGAAATCGGCTTCAAACTTAGATATGCGAGCTTCTTGAGATGCCATAAACTTGGACATCAACCCTTCAAGATTATTGGTACTACCATAGTTGTTGGAAGGATTGTTGTTGCAAGTACGGTTAGCGGGTGGACCGTTTGGTTGGTAACGATTAGGCGGATTGGAAGAATTGTTTTGGTTTTGTTTCCACCTAAGGTTCGGGTGATTTTTCCAAGAAGGGTTATAGGAATCACCATAAGGGTTTTGCTCGGGTTTGAAAGTGTACCACTTGTCTCCCGCTTCGTCGGTACGCGAGGATGCGTAGTCTGCAAAAGCTTGTCCGGGGAGTTCCATGCAATTATGAGTGTCATGGGGACCACTACATAATTCACATGAAGAAGTGATTTTGTTCACTTGGCTTGAAGGCTTAGGAGCTTCGTAAGATTTCATGAGAAACTTGACTTGGTCCTCAAGTTCCATGATCCTACGGTCGGGAGTGCTAGAATTGTTCGAAGGCAAAGACATTGCCTTGACCGTTTTGTTCAAATCACGGGGATCATTCCAACTTTCGTTGTCATTAGGGGTGGAAATGAGCCGAGCCGCTCGTGAAAAGCTCGGGATCGGATCGGTAAAAAGCTCGAACGAGCCGAGCCTAAACGAGCTCGAGCCCGAGCTCGAGCCTAAGTAGCAGCTCGTTTATTAATCGAGCTCGAGCTCGAGCTTTACATAAAAAGCTCGTTTGGGCTCGCGAGCCTAAACGAGCCTAAACAAAAATATGATATTTTAACTTATACACGAGCCGAGCTCGAGCTTATTAACGAGCTCAATAAAGATATATTACGAGTCGAGCTCAAGCTCGAGCCAAGCTTTAACTTTTCATGGCCAAATCGTATAAACGAGTCGAGCTCGAGCCGAGCCCGAGCTTATATAATATTCCACGAGCCGAGCTCGAGCTTAAAGTTTAAGGCTCGAAACGAGCCGAGCTCGAGCTCGAGCCCTTTAAAACCTAAACGAGCCGAGCTCGAGCTCTGGCAGGCTCGGGCTCGGCTCGGCTCGTTTCCACCCCTAGTTGTCATAGAGAGCAAGATCTTCTATGAGTTCCCATGATTCTTCCGCACTTAGATCACGTAGCTTGCCACCGGCCGATTGGTCAATGGTTCGCCTTGTGGAGAGATCGATATGGTCATAGAAGATTTGGACTTGGAGCCAAAGATCTATGCCATGATGAGGGATTTTTTGGAGTAAGTCCTTGAAACGAGTCCATGCTTCATATAGAGTTTCACCTTGACGTTGTTGGAACATCAAGATGTCATTTCTAAGCTTGGTAGTTCTCCCCGGTGGGAAAAATTGAGCAAGGAAACGAGTGGTGAGATCATCCCATGAGGTGATGGATCCCGCGGGTAAACGTTCAAGCCATTGACTAGCTTGATCACGTAGAGAGAATTGGAATAGGCGTAATCGGGTCGACTCTCTAGTTGTAACATCAAGGTCTATAGAATCTACAATTTTAAGAAAATCCTTGAGATGTTGGTTGGGATCTTCGGAACGAAGTCCATGGAATGCACATCCGCTTTGCACCAACCGGATGGTGTCGGATCGCAAGGGGGACACATTGGCTCCTTGAGTGAGCTCAATAGTGTTTCGATAGCCTTGGTGGCTCGGACGGGAATACTCTCCTAAGGTTCGGGGCCTAAGAGGTTGGTTTGCTAGTGGTGGGTTTTGTGGGTGGTTTTGTTGTGGTGGATTGATGGGTTCAAAGATGTTACCACCTTCCATGATGTCGGATGGTAAAGGTTACGAACAAAGACACGAAGAAATAAGATAGACTAAAGAAAACCTAGAAATAAAAATAAAATCTTGCTAGAAAGGAATCTAGCAAGTAGACCTAATAAAAAGAAATCCTAACCTAGACAATAACTATTCACCAGGCTGCGGCGCCAAAAACTTGATACGTGGGGATCGCACCAGGCATTACCTCTCGAGAGATCTTGAGAAGCTTACAACCCCCACCAGGCAGTGTACCTGATCGTTGTAGTATAGTATAGTGACAAGTACCGGGGGATTGATCGTTCAACTCAGGAATAGTGTCGCTAGAATTAGAAAGCCTAAAAACTAGGTCTAGAGGTGAGGGATGATTCTTTTTGTATTTTTATATTTTTATAAAAGCAATTAAAATCTCGGGTTTGGAAGAGTGGGCGGAATTAGTTGCTAGCCAACTAACCCAATAACTAAAGATGCAATCAAAATAAAATAACAGAAATGAAAATAAAGCTAATTAAACTAGTGTGGTGTAACAATAATGGGGAAAGTTGTGTTTACTTAGGTTTCATTACTCCCTAGATATTTTTACAGGTTGATAGTTTGTTACAATTGAATGGATGACGGGTCGTATTCCTTAATACTAGTCGTAGGGCCGTGTACAATATTCCCTAACTCTATAGGATCCTACTTCACTCCTATGTCGAGCCGTTAGAAGCTCTTAACATGGGATCATTAGAATTCTTCTACGCATTAAATACAACCAAAAATCATAGTACACCTCTGATCATGTTTCTTAAGACGTTCAAGCATGTTACCAATGGAAGTCTGCCAGTTTTCTTAAGCCTAACATCGAATACAATCATCCGTAACAACTATAAACAAATAATCAACCCATAATTAACATCTAGGTTTCACTACATCTAAGCAAATACAAAAGAAATCTAGCCAAGCATGTTAAATTGAAGACAAGTGTAAGATATATTCAAGCAACACATAGACATATTGATTGAATTGAAAGAGTACTTATCTCAAATTGACATGAAAAGTTCAAAGGGTTGAAACCCTTGAAAAAGCTGGAAAAATTCGACCTAGGATTTTTCCCTCAAAGTTGCACACTAATGAATGAAATTTGGAAAACTATATATAGATTATACAGGGTGACGGCGTCATGAAGAAATCTGTGACGCCGTCAACTCGCCGCCCATAATGAAATCGGATTGCCTAGATCCACTTTTGACGCCGTCATGTGTAATTTTGTTCTGGGCCGTTACTAATATTTGGACCATGACGGCCTTGGGTGACGCCGTCATCTCCTTAGTACAAAACTTTCTGGATCGTCATGTGTATCATCCACTTCCACCTCTTGTATTACTCTTGACGCCGTCATGAAGAAGCTTGTGACGCCGTCAGGTACTGTTCCCAACCAGGAAAATTAAGACTTTGCCGTTTTCTTGACTTTTATGCTCCAAAAACGTCCAAAATGCTTCCTTTTCCAGATTTCACTCCAAAAGTACCTAAAATGACAAAAGGAACGATTTAGGGAAATATTTGATCAAATAAATTCGAATTCGGACTTAAATGACCCCTTAAAAACGGTTTATTTTTTGCCTCATCAGTGCATAAAGAGTGGTCTGTGGATGAAACATAAATAACATATTTCCCCTAACCAAGTTGTTAGACATTAGATTAGTCTTTAAACATATCATAATTTGGGTTATTAAGTATTTTACTATCAAATTCTCACAAGCATAGTAATGACTCGTTATAGACAGGCGATTGATATCGTCAAGTATACCCATGATTCTTAGTGTCAATTTCCCCCGTTATTGCATCATTATATGATTAAGTACCTTTATTTATGCTCTTATTTGTTGATATTTCATTTCAGGACAAGAGTAGAGCAAATGAACGTTTATGATGATTTATTGGCATGACCCCACTAAAGATTGGAAATTACTCTCAAAGTTATAATGAAGACACAAATACTGCGTTCTAGTTAAGTGATGAGACATGGTTAGATGATTGATACTTCCAGTTAATGAAGATTACGCCATAGAATGATAACTAGCTACGGCGTAATAGTGAAAACTACCAAGCTACGCCGTAGTTAGTAATTGGACTACGGCGTAATGATGAATATAAGAGCTCTACGCCCGTAACAAGTCATTGAGTTACGGTGTAGGTGATATTTTATGAAGACTACAACGTAGCACTCAAACAAGCTACGCCGTAGATATGAACAAAGACTACGGCGTAGTCCTACAATACAACTACGCCGTAGCCTTGACGGGCACTATAAATTCCATAGGAAATCCGTCCATACAATAGGCTCCCCTTTCCCAAACCTTAACTAGGATTTGGGGGGAACGACTCAAAAGAAGAATGAAGAGCAAGAAGACTAGAGAGATAGCGTCTAATTAGACTAGGAGCATCCTAGTCTAATACATGTTTGAATTATTTTATGTTTTACATTCCATGAATTCTTTCTATTAAGATTTGGTTTAGTTTATCATTCATGTTTATCTATGTAGAAGTTTTCTTTGCTTGTTTGCAAACATTTTGTTTTTGGTAGTGTTGAAGCTTGGTAGTATCTACGAGTCTAGGTGAATTAACCCTAGGACCCTAGATGAGTAGGTTGTGGGGATTAGTAAGAATTGGCCATAGTACTACCTTTCCTTATGTGCGAATTAACCCTAGGACCACCTACCAATTGGATATGCTTAAGAAGCTAGAGGGAATCTAAGATCTGACCATGCCGGGTACCACTAGAATAAGACTATTAAACATGGTACTTAATGACTCTTGCATCTTCGTAGGTTCACGCCGACCGATGAACTCTCGTCTTTACAATAGGCGGGAATAGGACAAGGTGCAAGATAGGGCGGACGATTTGACCATTTGACACTTGTCTACTTTTACCCACTACGTAGAATGTTAGAATATGAATGTTGCTTAACCTTAATTTCTTAATGACCTATCCCTAGCTCTCTTACCTTTATCTCCTATTCTGTTTATTTATGTCTTGATTACTATTTACTCTATCCAACTAATACCCCTTTTTAGTATCTATCTTATTTCGCCAGAACAACAGCTCTTGGGACGACACTCGGATTTATCTAAAGGCATACTACACATGACCGGGTACACTGCCCGTTAGTATGTGTTAATCCTTATAACTCCAAGTTTATAAATGTAAAACATGAAGAATACAACACATCAACGATTCATAATTAACCAACACAATTGTATCTTTCGGCCTATAACAATTGCAACGATCAATCAAACAAGAGATACTTAACAATAAACTAGTAAAAAAGACTTACTAGATCACAAACATAAAAAAGCCGATGCACGTGTTTGACATGCTTCCCTTCAAACAGATTCGACGTCTGTTTACCAGGATATAACAACCAAAATAGTAAGTTGTACTTCCGGACTTAACAACACTGCCTGGAATTTCACCTTTTCAAATGCGTATTCCTTATGTTGGAAATCAATAATAATTATTCATTTGATGTGTGTAAAAACCAATGGAATTAGGACCACTATATAGACAATAGACTTCTTTCAAGTTTACTCATCCCGTCGATGTGAGATAGAAAACAAACCACTTTTCTCTTTAAGCATGGTATAGAATGCTTAACTTTTTTGAGATGTAATATCTCATTCACATCAACTCTATTTTGGACACATAAAAGCTCATTACAAAGCTCTCTTCAAGAAGAATGCGAACCTACAAACAATTACTTATAAATGTGACACATACACATAAATAATTGTGCCAAAAGTTTGTTAAAAGTCACTTTTGTCAACCAAAATTTTTAACATGAATAAAAAGTTTCTCTTTTTTATCAATGGAAAACATACATTCATTGCTTTTCAGCCATGTGTCACACATTTTATATGAACTGTTAGATTAGATCAGTTTATTTAGGGAACTTCTATAATCACGTGTGATAAAAATCACATGTGTTAAGAATCACAATGAAGGGATCCAGTAATAAGAAAAATTAAAATAAGAAGAGTAAGAAGAATTTCTAGCCACACATTTCAAATAAGAGGGAGAATTTTAAGGGGAGATGCATATATTTTTGTAGGTGCATCTGAAATGAGTGCTTGTGATTTCTTCTTACCATTCTTATTTTATTTTTTCTTCTTATTTGATCTTAACTCAAGAATCACATGTGATAGAGGTCACATGTAGTTAAAATAACATGAGATATAGATCACATGTGTAAAAGTCATCTATAATTATATGTGTTTTGTTTATTTTAACAATTAACAACTATAATCTATAATTTAAAATATAATATGTTATATATGGTTGGAAAGTTATGAATGTGTTGTTTCCGGTATAAAAAAGAAGAAGAAAAAGTGAAACTTCCGGAATTTTATAGAAAGAGTTATGTTCATTTTTTACTACAGGTTTAAATGTTCGAACATTAAAAGTAATTATGAATCACATGTGATTTATCATGCAAGTTTTAACAGCGAAAGAAAGTATGAAATATAAAACGAAAAAAAAAGTGAAAAATAAGTATGTCGCAAGTATATCAAAGTGACCATTTATAGATAGATAATAAATACCCGTTTATATATTTTAACTATTAAGGTTTAATATATATCATTTTTTTTCTTCTGAATATAGGTGAAATAGTTTTTTTATTTGATGAAAGAAATAAATGACTAGAATTCATTAGTTGACATGTGAGTAACTTATGAATATGAAATGATCTCTCTACAACTTTTATTCCCAATTGTATCAAAAATTTATTAGTTGGGTGAGTGAGTTAATGTGCATTTATAAATCACTAACTTATTCGTTATCACGTCCAACAACTTACCAAATCTCAACCATTCTTTCATGGCACAAACACGAAACACAAGTGTGATGTTAAAAAAAGATATATAAAACTTAACATTGACTATACAAATATTCATGCATAGCAACGTGATTTTATAGCGGCATATAATTTTAGTGATAAACAAATTTATGGGTTACATAAAAAAAAGGGCAAATGACTTGAAAATACATCCAAGTTAACACTTTTTATTGTTCTGTGTAGGCAATTTTTTTATCACAAACATTTTCAAATCCCTCTTTTATGTGTACTCGTTTACCTGGTAACTTGTTCTAGCAAGTTAAAATAACGATCGTTTGCTTTATTATTGCAACGTTAGTCCTTTATACTAACGATCGTTTATAATTAACTAAATGGTGCCTGTTAAGTTAATGACCGTTAGTTTTATTATTCCAACGTCTGTTTTTACATGTTTTCGTCCGTTTTAACACGTTTTCGTCCGTTTTCGCACGTTTTAACACGTTTTAGTTCGTTTTTTTCACGTTTTCATCCGTTTTTTACACGTTATCTCACGTTTTCATCCGTTTTCACACGTTTTCGCACCTTTTTTACACGTTTTCGTCCGTTTTTTACACTTTTTCGTCCGTTTTACACGTTTTTACTTGTGTTTTGTCCGTTTTTTAAACGTTTTCGTCCGTTTTAACACGTTTTCATTCGTTTTTTACACGTTATCGCACGTTTTCGTCTGTTTTCACACATTTTCGCACCTCTTTTACACGTTTTCGCACCTTTTTTTTACACGTTTTCACACGTTTTCGTCTGTTTTCGCATGTTTTTACACGTTTTCGTCCGTTTTTTACTAGTTTTGTCCATTTTTAAACGTTTTCGTCCGATTTAACACGTTTTCATTCGTTTTTGCATGTTTTCGTTCGTTATCGTCTGTTTTCACACATTTTTGCACCTCTTTTACACGTTTTCGCACCTTTTTTTACACGTTTTCGCACATTGTCGTCCGTTTTCGCACGTTTTTACACGTTTTCGTCCGTTTTACATGTTTTAACTTGTTTTTGTCTGTTTTTAAACATTTTCGTCTATTTTAACACGTTTCGCACGTTTTCATCCATTTTCGCACGTTTTATTATGTTTTTACACATTTTCGTCAATTTTCCCACATTTTTTGCCGTTTCTAAGCGTTTTCAGACGTTTTCATCCGTTTTCACAAGGTGCAAAAATGTGCGAAAATGGATGAAAACATGCAAAAATGGACGAAAACATGCAAAAACATGCGAAAATGAACGAAAACGTGAAACGAAAGAAAACGTGTGAAAACGGAAGAAAACGACTGAAAGTGTACGAAAACGGACGAAAACGTGTAAAAACATACGAAAACGGATGAAAACGTGTAAAAATATACGAAAACGTGCGAAAACTGACGAAAACGTGTAGAAACATACGAAAATGTGCTAAAACATGTAAAAAAGGTGTGAAAATGTGAAAACGGACGAAAACGTGCGATAACGTGTAAAAACAGACGAAAACATGTAAAAACGAATGAAAACGTGTTAAAACGGCCGAAAACCTGTAAAACGGACAAAAACAAATACAAACATGTAAAAACGGACGAAAACGTGCGAAAACGTGTAAAAAAAGGTGCGAAACCGTGTAAAAAACGGACGAAAAAGTGCGATAACGTGTAAAAAACGGACGAAAACGTGTAAAAAACGAACGAAAAAGTGTTAAAACGGATGAAAACGTGTTAAAACGGATGATAACGTGCCAAAATGGACGATAACGTGCAAAAACGGATGAAAACGTGTTAAGACGAACGAAAACGTGTAAAAACAGATGAAAACGTGCGAAAACGTATAAAGGACTAACGTTGGAATAATAAAACAAACGGTCGTTGACTTAACAGGTCCCATTTAGTTAATTATAAACGATCGTTAGTATAAAGGACTAATGTTGTAATAACAAATCAAACGATCGTTAACTTAACCTGCTAGAACAGGTCAAGCAGGTTACCAGTACACACAATAGCACGATTTAAAAAGGTTTGTGATATAATAAGAAAAAAAAAAAAAAAAAAAGTTGGCTTCACAAAACAATAAAAAGTGTCAACTTGGATGTATTTTCAAGTCATTTGCTCAAGAAAAAATAATAAAAGTTTGAGGATTTGGGGATTAACATGATGTTTTAAAACCCGGTTTGACCCGGGTGGATCAACCGGTTGAATCATTCCGGTCGAAAAACAGGTCAATATAAATCGGGTAAATCTAACGGATTTGATGCGTCCCGGGTCAACCCGGTTTTCGATGTATATTAATAGTTTCTTTTTGAAACATATGTGTATTAATAGTTGAAATTGCTCGTAAATAAATGTTTCAACATTTCTTTTTAATTTTTTTTTTTCACATTTCATTTTCTTTACATAGAATCACACATTTTTTTTTTTTTTTTTTTTTTTTTTTTTTTTTTTTATTTTTTAACATGGTTTTCCGACTCGACATTGCGAGCCGACTAATTCCACGGCGACTACCCTTTTGGATAGCCCGGAGTCGGTGCAGGTGAACCTCCGTGAATATTCTCTATCCCGTGTATCTATATTTTTGCTGATAACAATGGTTTCTTAACTTTCGACCAATGCGTACACAATTTGATACATCCCAAAGTTTTTATAAAGTTCTTTTTAGGCGCATCTCAGTTCGAAATATGATAACAGTGACAAAATTAAATGCATGAGTCAAGTCCATGATAATATGAGTATTATGTTGTCAAGTTATAATGATTAATGATAGTGCATGTATGATTGCAGTTGCTATTTATTATTCTTTTGAGGAACAAAACGGAGGATAACATTTGCTTGTTTGTTTGTAGATCGAAGAATGTGTTGGACAAATTAAGGAACTCACGAAAGTGTCAATTCAATAGACTTCTGTTATATATAAAATAAAGAGTAAATTACATGGTTGGTCCCTGTGGTTTGTATAAAGTAACAACTTTCGTCCCTAGCTTTTAAAAGTTGCATGGTTAGTCCCTAAGTACGTAAACAAATAACACCACCGGTCCCTTGGTTTAACTGGTGTTAACTAGGTTAGTTAAAATTTACAAGTTAGCCCCCTTTGGTTAAATAGCGCTGCATCGTTAATCCTTTAGCGCTGCATCGTTAAATAGCGCTGCATCGTTAATCCTTTTACTTTTCGCCCGTTTTTTTTACGTTTTCGCCCGTTTTTGTCCGTTTTTTTTTTACGTTTTCGCCCGTTTTTGTTCGTTTTTTTTTACGTTTTCGCCCGTTTTTGTCCGTTTTTTTTTACGTTTTCGCCCGTTTTTGTCCTTTTTTTACGCCCGTTTTTGTCCGTTTTTTTACGTTTTCGCCCGTTTTTGTACGTTTTTTTACGTTTTTTGCCGTTTTTGTCCATTTTTTTACGTTTCGTCCGTTTTTGTCCATTTGTCGCCCGTTTTCGCCCGTTTTTGTCCATTTTTTTACGTTTTCGTCCGTTTTTGTCCATTTTTTTACGTTTTCGCCAATTTTCGTTCATTTTCATACGTTTTTGTCCTTTTTTTAACGTTTTCGCCCGTTTTTGTCCGTTTTTTTACGTTTTCACCCGTTTTTTTCCGTTTTCGCCCGTTTTTGTCCGTTTTCGCCTGTTTTTGTCCATTTTTTTTACGTTTTCGCCCATTTTTGTCCATTTTTTTTTACGTTTTCGTCCGTTTTTGTCCATTTTTTACGTTTTCGCCCATTTTCTTTCATTTTCATACGTTTTTATCCGTTTTTTTTTCCGTTTTCACCCGTTTTCGCCCGTTTTTGTCCCTTTTTTTACATTTTCGCCTGTTTTGTCCATTTTTTTTACGTTTTCGCCCGTTTTTGTCCATTTTTTACGTTTTCGCCCATTTTCTTTCATTTTCATACGTTTTTGTCCGTTTTTTTACGTTTTCGTCCGTTTTTTTACGTTTTCGCCCGTTTTTTTTCCGTTTTCGCCCGTTTTTGTCCTTTTTTTATGTTTTCGCCCGTTTTTGTCCATTTTTTTTTACGTTTTCGTCCGTATTTGTCCATTTTTTTTTACGTTTTCGCCCATTTTCTTTCATTTTCATACGTTTTTGTCCGTTTTTTTTACGTTTTCGCCCGTTTTTTTCCGTTTTTTTACGTTTTCATCCGTTTTTGTCCATTTGTTTACGTTTTCGCCCGTTTTTGTCTATTTTTTTACGTTTTCGTCCGTCTTTTGTCTAAATATAATTTTGAATTTTTTTAAAATAATCATCGAAAAAAATATTTTCGAAAAAAAAATTTGGGTAAAAAAAAGTTTCTAAAATATATTTTTCGAAAAAAAAATTGGCGTAAAAAAAATTTTCTAAAATATATTTTTCGAAAAAAAAAATTGGGTAAAAAAAAGTTTCTAAAATATATTTTTCGAAAAAAAAATTTGGGTAAAAAAAAGTTTCTAAAATATTTTTTTACCCAAATTTTTTTTTCGAAAAATATATTTTAGAAACTTTTTTTTACCCCAATTTTTTTTTCGAAAATATTTTTTTCGATGATTATTTAAAAAAAATTCAAAATTATATTTAGACAAAAGACGGACGAAAACGTAAAAAAAATGGACAAAAACGGACGAAAACGTAAACAAATGGACAAAAACGGATGAAATGGGCGAAAACGTAAAAAAAAGGGTAAAAAACGGGCGAAAACGTAAAAAAAAACGAACAAAAACGTATGAAAATGAAAGAAAATGGGCGAAAACGTAAAAAAAAATGGACAAAAACGTAAAAAAAATGGACAAAAACGGGCGAAAACATAAAAAAAACGGACAAAAACGGGCGAAAACGGAAAAAAATGGCGAAAACGTAAAAAAAAGGGGCAAAAACGTAAAAAAAAAGGGACAAAAACGTATGAAAATGAAAGAAAATGGGCGAAAACGTAAAAAAATGGACAAAAACGGACGAAAACGTAAAAAAATTGGACAAAAACGGGCGAAAATGTAAAAAACGGACAAAAACGGGCGAAAACGGAAAAAAAACGGAAAAAAACGGGTGAAAACGTAAAAAAAACGGACAAAAACGGGCGAAAACGTAAAAAAAACGGACAAAAACGTATGAAAATGAAAGAAAATGGGCGAAAACGTAAAAAAATGGAGAAAAGCGGATGAAAACATAAAAAAAATGGACAAAAACGGGCGACAAATGGACAAAAACGGACGAAACGTAAAAAAAGGACAAAAACGGGCGAAAACGTAAAAAAAAGGGACAAAAACGGGCGAAAACGTAAAAAAACGGACAAAAACGGGCGAAAACGTAAAAAAAAACGAACAAAAACGGGCGAAAACGTAAAAAAAAACGGACAAAAACTAGCGAAAACGTAAAAAAAACGGACAAAAACGGGCGAAAACGTAAAAAAAAACGGGCGAAAAGTAAAAGGATTAACGATGCAGCGCTAAAGGTTTAACGATGCAGCGCTATTTAACGATGGAGCGCTAAAGGATTAACGATGCAGCGCTATTTAACCAAAGGGGGCTAACTTGTAAATTTTAACTAACCTAGTTAACACCAGTTAAACCAAGGGACCAGTGGTGTTATTTGTTTACGTACTTTAGGACTAACCATGCAACTTTTAAAAGATAGGGACGAAAGTTGTTACTTTATACAAACCATACGTACTTTAGGACTAACCATGCAACTTTTAAAAGATAGGGACGAAAGTTGTTACTTTATACAAACCACAGGGACCAACCATGTAATTTACTCTAAAATAAAATAGACTTCTTTTATGAAAGGGTTCATGGCAGGGAGCCAGGGACCCTTGAAAATGAGTTAAGGTCATTGTTGTCGTTTTCAAGACAATATGTAACAATGTTTTCTTGTTTTTTCTTTATTCTTTTTATTCACACCTCATCCATACAGGATGGATTAAGTATTGTTGTTTTCTTTAAGTCATATACAACCCTTAAAAAAATGTAACAATGTTGTTTTTAATAAGCAGTATTGTCTATAGTCTATACTTATCATACTGAGTGTGGTGGTGATCAAATTCATCACCTTGAACCAACATTCACTTCTTCATCGAATCGTTCACAAAACAATGGTAGCTGGTGACAACCAAATCAACCACCAAATTAAGTTTTTTAAAACAAAACTATTAAATACCAAATTTATAACTTCATTAGTTAAACAACCTTACTTAAGAAACTAAAAACATAAACTAATAATCTAAATTATATTTCGCCTTAATTTTTTCCTTCGTCTCCAGCACTTTCTCGAGTTGTTTGCCCCTCAAATGATCATGGGGTGTTGTATATAATAGTTCATCTTTTTGGCGTTGCTTATCTAGCAGGAACTCAAATTCCTTTTCTCGCAGGGCAATCTCCCTTTTCTTGATCTCGATTTCCTGTTTTTTTAATTCCAAAAAGACATCCCACTCTCCCTTCTTTATTTCCAAACAACACGTCTCAGCTTTTGTCCATTTCTCCATCAACATATCAACGAGTGGCTCACCTGAAGACACCGATGGAACGAACGATGATGCTACTTTCTTCTTGGCTTTGTCCACGCCTACTGGTTGAGTTTCTTGCACAACATGTGCTGACTCAGATGTGGTGAGTGAGGTGGACTTCGATTTCTTCCCTAGGTGACCTTGCCCTCGAATTTTTGGAAGTTCTACCTCTTTCCATTTTTTATGATCTTTTAAAAGTCTCCACGCATGAAGAAGCGTGAAGTGCATCCCATACTCAGCACGATATTCATCTATTGCCTTTTGGAGGACCACCTCATTTGACTCGTTCTCATTCATTCTAACCACATTATCGTAACTGGAACAAAACTGACTTACCTTAACACGCAAACCCTTCCATTTACAGTTAATCGAATCGTAAGTACGAATTCCGGATACACCCATTTCTCTCTCAAGGTTATGTAGTACCTCCGTCCAAAACCCTTGTGCTTTCTTAGCATTCCCTCTGGCGCTGTCTTCGGATGTGTTGACCCAAGCTTTACACAACGCAATTTCTTCTGCCATGGTCCATGGAACATTACGTTGTTCCTTATCCGAGTCGTCAGTTTTAGATCTCTTTTTTTGACGTCTTTTAGACGGCTTCTTTATTGCGAGAGGGGCCTCCTCGATTGGAGAGTCATCTTCAACAGGTATCGAACTTATTTCCATTTCAGATTCCATAATCACTTCTTGTGTTGTTGGTATCTCTCGTTCATCTGTTTCTTGTTGAACGGCGTCAGAACAAACCAATTGTTCTGATTTTTCTTCATTATTATTTCCATCTGGAGACGTAGCAACAACATTGACCTCCGTTGGTGTTCCATCAATGTCAATAATCTGGGCCCACATATCACAAAGAGCTTTAGCTATTTCCTAAACCACTAAACTACTCTGACTAACAAGACCCTCCACAGTTAACCAAGAACCTCTGGTGGTCCACTTGCAGCTTTTCGAGTGCTTGTAATAATGCAATGATTAGTTCTTATGAACCCTCATTTCCAGTATTTTACTTCCTAGATTAAATGAAATAAGCAGTATTCTCATACAGTGCTTCACATCAATCAAGGATCATAAGCATATCCATCTGATGAGCTAATCTACCAAAGTTCCCTGCAAACATACAACAATCAGATGAATGTAAGTACACTGTCTGAAAAGTTCATGCATATAACTTTCTAAATCGGTTTCTACAAAATCTTTTCCTATTATCAAAAAATTTTATTTTTTGCAATCATATTTGGCACAGTAAGATTTATAGTCAAAATGACCCTTATCCAATCCACTCATGATTTATATTATGTCATTCCAATCATGAAACAGATAGTGAGGTTTGATATGGCCTACTAGTGTTTCAATCTGATTTTGTAAATGCAGCTTCACATGGAGCATAACCGCATAGCATAGGTCAATGCTAATGTTAAAGCATCAGTCGCACCCTAAAAGCTTAGGAAGTATCTTTCCAATGGAAAACTTAAGCTTCTTAATAAGAAATTTGTCACATGTTAACCTAGATCTTTAGGTTACGGAAGAAAATGGTGCTGCATTAAGATGTTTGGTAAGCCCATATATGATCAAGGGATGACTAGATGACACCGAATGCATACATAAGAAAATAAAGATACTAGAACCAAAAGTAGGACCTAATATAATAAAAGAATAACAGATCAGTGTGTGGTAACCTCGTGACTTTCAAAAACTGAAATTACATATATGTTCAGCCACAGTGGCACAGTTTGAGCAAACCACAATAAATGTTCTATGAATTCAAAACTATCAGGGAAACAGAAGTAAATCATCCGAGATTGCCAGATGCTTACAAAGATGAATCTTGCTGATACTTAACTAATAATGGTACTAATATAACACATCAAGCATGCATGAACAAATTCTACAATGGTTCTATTTATAAACGAAAGTACATGTAACTGGTCTTTAGTCAATCAAATGCTGATAGAGGTAGCGATTTAGACCCATTTACGATTTGGGTTTTGTTTTACTCTAAAGAATTAAACGGGCTGAGCTACAAAAATTTAACTGAGAAAGAGAAACCTCCAAAGTTGTTTAACTACCAAAATTTATATTGTTTTCCTAATCAAATAGTTTTTGTCATCATACTTGGCACATCATTTTTCCAAAATCCAAACAGAGGTGTTTGTTGGTTGACCCACACTTGAAAGTCACCCCTTTGACCAACTATCCAATCCACCTCCCAGCCAATTTTCCACCTCCAACAATGCACATCAATAAATATTGTACAATTCTTTACACTCAAGTAATGAGCACATGTCTCTCATTCTAGCTAGACTTGGCAACATATCTTTTCAAAATATCCCAAAAGGGGCATGCCTAGATTTCAAAAATTACCAGTTCTAAACATTATGACATTGCCATGTTTAAATTTCACTAAATATGTCAAACTGATCAACTTGACCTTTTGCCCTTTCCAAAAAGTATAATTTTGGAGTCCAAGATAGTTTTCTGTTACCTTATCCTATTTTATGCTCTTTAACACAGATATCCACATTTCATATGTAAACAAAATTTATGGTTTAAAATAAACGAAAGAACCATCTTCAAACTATCTTTCAGGGGTAACATTAATCCAGTTTGTATTCTATATTTTATTCATTCATCAGGCATCTCTAGACACAAAGATGTAAAGTATAAACTTAATAACAAGTTTCAACTTCTAAATAATAGACAATATATGTGTTTTTCTAGGACACGCACTTCGTAATAAATTAATAATACCTTATCCTTTATAGATTAAGCAGAATATCATACATAACGACATAGCAATAAAGTATGTAATATATTGGCATATTACCTATGACGTCCTAAACCGCTAATAATAACAATAACAATAACAATAACAATAACAATAACAATAACAATAACAATAACAATAACAATAACAATAATAATAATAATAATAATAATAATAATAATAATAATAATAATAATAATAATAATAATAATAATAATAATAATAATAATAATAATAATAATAATAATTAAATAAATAAATAACTAAATAAAAAATTTGAAAACATAGTATCCTGTAGTAAGAGACTGTCTGGTATCTTAAGTTATTTAAGTTGATAGCTTGGGTTTGTAATAAATTAACACATAAATACTTTACTGACAAGTAAGATAATGATACAGCAATTCAGTGCATATTAGTGATACATAATAAGATACATAACAAAATACTCATTTGACTGATAATTTTCAATAATAAGCATATAACGCATCAGAAATTGAGGTTAGATCCTAAGTTTATATTTTACCTGTTAAGTTTAGAATTATACAGCTCTGAATATCTAGGTTTACTAATTGTTCTGATGTCATCTGAAACTTCAAATATGCATGTCCATTGCATTAAAGGACCTCCATCTAACGTAATTTAACAAAAACAAGGAGCCTAAACTGTGAAGAATAATGTAGCAAACTGCCATTAAGGCATCATTTAAGCCTATTGACACGCTGCATAAACCAAATAGATAAAGTTATTCTGTACATTGCCAATCATCCTTTTGAAAAAATAACAAGTGGCATATCCAAATCCAATAAAGGACTTCCAGGTGTATAACTAGTTACACATTTCTCTTTATCCATATCCAATGACGACTCAAACAATCCAACCATACGTAATCGATAGAGATTAGTTTCACCATGCTCGGTAATAACACACGCTTTCAAACTGCTTACTTAAAGTATGAGAAAGGAAAAAAAAAAAAAAAAAAAAAAAAAAAAAAAAAAAAAAAACACATATAACTCAAACTATCGATTACAGTTTGGGGGTATAAATCTATTGGCGGTTACTCATAATGATAATCCAAACTAATGAACATTCATGATAAGGTAACAAAAGAAATATTCGACATTTGATATGAAGTTTATGAAGGCCTTCTCTATTTCACCTGAATGCCTGATGGGTCATTTAGCCTTATAAACTCCCAAAAAACTACATAACTCCAGTTTGACCAACTACGATATCATAGCAATAAATTATGAAAGAGTTGCTAAAGTATACCAAGAAGCCGAAAATAAAACTAACTTCACAATTTATTAGCACCGACAACTAGTAGCAAAACATTTAATATGATTAAGTAACATAAATGATTTGGAAACATAAGAAGCACAAAAAAATCTAATTCAAACTTAATCAAGCACGCATCCTTTTTTCTATAATTGCAATAATGCATTTAAGGATTACCATTTTACCCTAACTTATAGCATGGCACAATTACCATATCACATTAAAAAGGCTTGAGGACAACTATGAAGGCGTAAAACTGTAAAAGTTTCCAAAAGTGAACCAATTGAATTGTTATCATATCCGCAAAATAATAAGCACGTATCAAATTACATTCAACACAATAATAACCTAAAAAACAATCCGAAACATCAAGTAATCAAGTTATACAAGCCATTTCATATCAAAACACCATCAAATTCGATACAAAAACAACTTGACTTAAATAAACCTGAAAAAGAATTACCATATTAATCGAGTTCGTTGAGGCAACTAGAGCCACCACATCACGCTGCTACGTCCCGCAACTAATTCACAAAAAAAAAAAAAAAAATAATAAATAAATAAATAAATAAATAATAAAAAAAATTAACACACTTTACACTCAAACCCTAAATTCGAAACAACCCAAATTCCATAAATTGAAGTACAAAATTCAATTTCATTGTATAATTATACTCACTAATTAAACCACAAATTAAACACTAATTCCATTAAATTCCCATAATTTAACATAACTGGAACCTTCTAACAATAGAAACATCTCAAAATGATAATTTTTTTTATAAAAAAATATAAAAAGTTATAAAACAAATAATTACCTATTATTTACTCAATTTTTGTGCATATGAAGTGTTTCTCTCTCTATAAATGAAAATTAATGAAGAAAGTGTTGTGTTGTTGTACCTTTGAAACATAAATTTGGTCGGAGGTGGAACTTAAAGAAATCGATCGAACCTTCTTGTTGTGTTTTTTTCTTCAGGGGGTGTTTGTTTGTTTAGTTGTGTTTTTGGTATGTAAGGTTTGAGTTCAACAAGTGACCATTTGTCTTTTTGTTAGCCACTAATTGTCTAATTGGTTTTGTCTCTCATAATATGGCTGAGTGAACCAAACCGAACCGAACCGATAAACGGCATGAACCGGCTTGACATAATTGGACAGAACATATTTCGGTCCGGTTTTATACACAATCAGTTAATATGCTTTGTTTGGTTGGACTGAACTGAAAATATTTGGGTCTGGTCCTAGGTCTGGTGTTTTAATGGAAGAAGCTAAGGAAGAATGTTAAGCAAATGGTCAGAAAATGTGACACTTGTCAAGGACATAAGTCAGATTTGGTAGCTTATCCAGGGTTATTGTAGCCTCTACCTATGCCTTTGACTATTTGGTGGATTTTGTGGATGGTTTGCCTAAGTCTGAGGGTAAAACTGTTGTCTTTGTGGTGGTTGACACGTTGAGTAAGTATGCTCATTTCATACCACTTTCTCATCATTTCACAGCCACAAATGTTGCACAAGTATCTTAGACAACATTTACAAATTACATAGTTTGCCAAACACTATTGTTTTAGACAGAGACAAAGTATTCTTGAGTACCTTTTGGAAAAAAGTATTCTTGATTACCTTTTAGAAAGGGGTGTTTAAACTGCTACAAGTCAAATTGCACATGTCCACATCTTGCCACCCTCAAACTGATGGCCAAACTGAGGTGGTAAATAGTGGTACAACACTAATCATCACTCTGCTATGAATGTCCACATCTTGCCACCCTCAAACTGATGTCTAGAATGTTACTTAAGATGTATGTCTGGTGAGGAGCCTAAACAATGGATGAAATGGTTGTCCTTTGCTGAATAGTGGTATAACACTAATCATCACTCTCCTATGAATGTCACTCCCTTTGAAATAGTTTATGGTCAAATTCCACATGTTTATGTTCTTTATGTGGCAGGAGAAAGTAGGGTGGAAGCAATTGATATGACTCTAACAGCTAGGGAAAAAGCTATTGACATTCTGAAATTCCATCTTAAAATAGCTCAAGATAGAATGAATTCTCAAGCTGACAAAAACAAGACAAATAAAAAGTATGTAGTGGGTGAATAGGTCTATTTAAAACTACAACTTCATAGACAAGTCACCATAAGTAAAGGAAAACAACATAAGTTGTCCCCTAATTATTATGGTTCATTTCAAGTGCAAAGCAAAGTTGGACAGGTAGCTTATAGACTAAATTTGCCAGATTCTTCCCCAATCCACGATGTGGTCTATGTTTCACAGCTCAAGAAATGCAGAAGTGCAGTGACTCAAAGTGGTAGTTTGCCAGCTTGTTGTGTGGACGAAATCATTCTATTGCTATACTTGATAGGAGGTTGGCAAAGAAAGGGAATGTTGCTACTGTGTTTAAAACTACAACTTCATAGACAAGTCACCATAAGTAAAGGAAAACAACATAAGTTGTCCCCTAATTATTATGGTTCATTTCAAGTGCAAAGCAAAGTTGGACAGGTAGCTTATAGACTAAATTTTCCAGATTCTTCCCCAATCCACGATGTGGTCTATGTTTCACAGCTCAAGAAATGCAGAAGTGCAGTGACTCAAAGTGGTAGTTTGCCAGCTTGTTGTGTGGACGAAATCATTCTATTGCTATACTTGATAGGAGGTTGGCAAAGAAAGGGAATGTTGCTACTGTGTTTGTGTTGGTTCAGTGGGATAATGGATCAAAAGTTCCTTACTTTTGATTGTTAATCTTGAGGACAAGATTATTTTGAGAATGATGGACTGATATAAGCTGTTATAAGTTGGTTGATGGCACGTGACGTGCACATTCCTTGCTTTAGCTAGTCATATGAGTTGCACGTGTAAACTTTCCACAATTGCTTCCAACAGAATTTCCCGCCCAAACATTTTGTTTAAACACCCTTGTCACTTTCATTTCTACTTAGCTTGATTTTGTATAAACTTTCTCTCTTGTAATCTTTCCTCTCAATCATTGTAACAAATACATTAAAAATACAACTTAGTTATGATGATCTATTTATGTTCTTGATCCATTAACGGATCTTAAGTGTTCTTTAGTGGTGTGTATCAAGATGATATAAATTTGTGGCTGTAACATGTACGAGGTTTAGATTGAAAACGGGTTTGGGTATTTTTGTTGGGATTTATAACATATAAATAATGTAGCGGAAAAGGTCCCATAAGTGGATTCGTGTGATGTGTATTGATTAACAAACAAAACCGTTACTAACCTCTTGTATTTAAATCGGATGATCAAGTGGAACGAAGATTGGATCTTGGTCTTTCTTGAAACTCATGAAACCCTTGAATCACTAAAAGAAGTGATTTCTACGATTCTTCCACACTACACGTCATTGTAGATGACCCGAATGTTAGTTCTTAGATTCACGATCAAAGCATGAACACACTAATTGTTTGCTATACAGAAATTGACCAATTAAACCCTTTAAGGGATGAATGTCGAATGTTTTTCAGGGTTGGGTTAGCATTCAAATATAAAATTTAGTTTAGTATCCAAGTATATATATAGGCTAGAACTAATTCTAATCCTAATATAACTTGAATACTGGCACAACAAGTTTAGGCTTCTATTCCCCCTCCTATCCCTTAGGCCGGTCGTCCCACCCCCACACATGGGCTTCCCATGTAAGTTTTTTTTTTTTTTTTTTTTTTTTTTTTTTTTTTTTTTTTTTTTTTCCTCTTAGCTCATGGATACCATATAATATTATTACTTTTTAGTTGGGGCCCATAAAAATTCCTTAAATGGTCTATATCCACAAGGCTTAATTTATCATGTCCTCCCAATTAAGAGCCTTATATAGAGGTGGGACCCATATGAATCCTTAGCTAAGAAAAAAAAGAAACACCCCTAAGGGGTTGTTTACTTTGTTTCTTAGCTAAGAGTTATGTGGGTGCCATATCTATCTAAGCATCTTATTGGGGAGGATGTGAGTTTTCATCCCTTATGGATATAGACACATTAAAGGATTTTTATGGGCCCCATCTCAAAATTAATAATATAAAATGGTTAATGGGGCCAATCCCTTCACTAAGAGCATCCGCATTGCACCAAATCTTTCAATGACTTGGTGCATTTATGGCAATAAATGCAAAGCTATTTTGTCTTAGATACATTTATTAATAATGCTAGCAACTAAAAACTTTTTGCTTCAACCACTTTGCTGGTGCAAAGTCTTTTGTTCAAAGCTTTTGAAAAGTCTTTTGTTACAATAGAAAAAAGCTTTTGAAACGCTTTTTCCAATAGTAAAAAGCTTTTGCAAATCCTCTCCATTGCAGATGCTCTAAGAGAAAAAAAATAAACATGCCCTAAGTCTATTATTAGCAAGTCCATTATTTATTAATTAAAAGCCTACTAGTTAATTATTGCGTCTAACGAAATAATTAATGACCATTAAGCAAATCGTGAAATGTAAGCAATATATAATTAATATAATTACACTAAATATATTCATTACATTATAAAAAGTATTCCTTCGGTGTATACTTGTGTGACCCCAAAGGCTCACTTATTTCTAGCCATATAATTATTGATTATGCTACGGGCACTTTCCAACAATTATTGATAGCCCGAGTATTGGGTATTTTTGTATTGTTTGAGGTTTATCTATTCAACTAGACACACTCGAATAATCTGGTTGTAACAAGCTTATTTGAGTTTAGATTGTCTGAGGTTTAGATTGTTGAAGGAGATGATATAAAACTGAAGATCAAGGGAGGTAGAAGATGAAGAAGAGTCAAATGACCACAATGCACTCGCATGAGATGTTTATGGGGCAATTGTGTTAATTAAATCGTGCCATGTCATCTTATTTTCTAATGGTAAACACAATATTAATAATTAACGAGTTTGTATATTAAATAGAAAAATTAAAAAGCGATTGCTTACAATAAAAAAATGTGGCAAGTTTGATGTCTCTTTAGGCCCGTAGCCATATAACTAATGATATCTTAGATTAATTATATAACTAATGATATCTCAGATTAATTAAACGAAGCATGGGACTTTAGGTATATTATGTTAGGTAGTGTTTAGTTGTAGAAAAATTTTCTTGTTTTTTCGTTTTTAAATTTTTTGAGAAGTGAAAAAGTTTTTCACTTCTAGAGAAGAGTTGAAAATTTTGAATATAAGAAACTTTTCTTGATCGACTTGTTGAACAATTTGTCTTGGTGATCTTTTATGGAGAGAATTGACAAATACAACATCTTACAGATAATAAGGAGGCAGCAAGGAGTTGAGAAGAGGAAAATTAAAAGTACGAATAGTTTGGGGATTATGTGCATGGAAAAACTCAAAAAATAGTCCTATGTATATTATTTCCCTTTAAATAATTTCATAGAAAAAATACAGTAACAAAGTCTGCTGTAGCACAATTACTCAAATGGCTAAACAAATCCTTCGGCTCCTACTCTGGCTAGGAGTCCCAGGTTCGAGTCCTGGCAGCAGACATTTTTATTTTTTATTTTATTAATATTATTATTATTTTAATTTATTGCAAAAAAAGTGGCCCATGCAAGTCTCGAACCTGCGACCTTCGCGTTATTAGCACGACGCTCTAACCAGCTGAGCTAATAGGCCGATTTGAAGTCTTCCTCTCGACTTAGTAATTAAAAAATAAATACAGAAAAATCGTTTAATTAAGATGACTTGAAAGAAAAGAAAAAATTGGGTAAGAGAGGCTCGAACTCAGGATCACTAAGTAGCTATGAGACCTACGCACTAGCGAACTGCGCGACTAGACTAACCCTTATGTTCTTCTGCAACTTAGTTATTTTATAACAGCTTTCATCATAAAATGTAAGTTTAACCAGAGGTGAAAGTTGTCTGGAAAGCTCAAACTCATTGCAGTCAAAAGAATATACTTCATGACTACATAAATGAAAAGGAAAATGCCTGATAACAAAGTACTTTTAGGAAAAAGCTTTAGACTTTAGTTGCTCGATAGTTGAGATTTAAGAATATATGAGGACAATATTTGGTTTCATAAGACATTAAACTATTTTGATGTGTGTATGGAGTTGAACTAGAACTTCGTAAAGGAAAACAAGCTACAGTTTTTTATTTGTATAAGAGCATCGGAAATGGTCAGTGTCACTGTCACCCACTTGTATCTCATCAGTTTTACTTTTCATCGCTATTACGTATTTCTCAAGCACACAAACGCATTCAAAAACACACCTTTAGCTTTTTGATCCATCAGCTGACCAAAAGTTGCATGGGTTGAATAGGAATATATCTTCCCTCTCAAAATGGTGGTGGTCATTCCGTTTGGAGGACAATTCCCGATTTTGCGAGGCAGTAGCCACATTGCAGGTAAGATGATAACCAACTATGGTTCATTAATTGCTGAATATAATTTGTTACACTAGAGCTGTTTGAAATGATCATTGCTCAAAATCAATTGCTAATAATCACTAGTACAGACAAAAAGCTGCAACATGTTCAAGCAGCTTATAATTCATCAAATTATCATTGCTGACAATTACAGAGCATAAATAGTACCCAGATAAATCAAATTGTCATTACATGCTACTGTAAATGATTATCACGGTGCGGATTTTGGATTTTGCCAAATATTATTGCTTAGATGCATTTGACTGTATCTATAATTTCACTTACGCAAATCACTGGTACTAACCGCTCCACTACAGTTCGTTGGCATGGGTTTTACTTATCATCACCAAGATCTATGAGATACTTGCATCAGCTAACATCAACCTGCTGGCATGATTGACTGTTGCGTCTGTTATTATGAACAGAAAAGTCTTGAAAAGAGGTAGCTGTGACAGCCCTGCACAGTATCAAGCAGCGGACTTGTTTGGCATGCTTCGTCCACTCCTCGGTTCTTCCATTTCTTTAGAAGTTCTTCGGCAACAAACGTAACCTGGTGTTGCAGGACAGCAGCACCAAGGGGTCCAACTAGGTTTAATCTGGTTGCAGCCGATATAATATCTCTCATTGTTATGAACATGTACGCCCTCTGAGAAGTTTCACTATCAAACCCAAGCAGTCCACATACGATTCCAAAGATGGGGGCATGGTGGAAGCGTACATCCCCATTGCTCAAAGACACACTTCTCATCATCTTTAAGCTTGGAATCTCTGTAAAAACAGAGGAAGATACCCTCATTAATGCTGATCCTTGTGAAACTGATGCCTTTCGGCTTATTTCATTTGTTAGTGTTGCATCTAAAATCATGTCGAGTTGTTGCCATGTTTGAAGATCAGGGGATGTAGTTGCTGTGTAAACGAAAGGAAGGAGCAGGCTTCCTGTATTCTCCAAGACATGGATTACATATGTTTGAAGATCTTCAGGATGAGAAACAATGCGTGATTGCATTGCAGCCTCGAGACCAAAGGAATGTGCAAAGCCGCCTGTAGGAAGAATGGAATCAATCAATTGCCATTTGCTCCATTGAAGAAGAGAATCTGATTTTGTTGATGAAGGTTGATTTGCACAATCGTTTACTATTGTTTCATCTTCCATCCCGACAAAACAAAAACTTTAAATCTGCCAACTGAGTCAAAAACATTTGTGTAAGCAAGAGAAAACAAATTTGACAGGGAATATAGCATACTACAATGAACTCAAATATGTATTTGTTTATAAATAAAAAAAATAGAAAGGTCCTTAGTATAAGTTATTTCCAGCCTTTAACTACTCCAAAAATTCATTTAGGCATTTGGATTTGTCTATAATGTGATATTGTGTTATCAGATAATCAGAATCGACACTTTTTTGTAATAATATAAGCTGAATGAGATAGTATTTGAATTTTTAAGTGTCAGACCAAAAAAGAAACTTTGCGGAAAACAAAAAACTAACTATGAAATGAAAAGTAATGTCTCTCAGATGAGGTAAAAATAAGAGTAAACTTGTAGTTTTATTTTACCTGAAAATGATACGTTTTTGTTGCAACATTTGTACAACGATATTTGGCTATTTGATTCCCAAACAATCAGATTACCGAAAGACCAGACTCTGCTGATCCAAACATCATAAACTGATTGGTGTGACTTAGTTCCACAACACAAATCCAAACACCTAATAGTAAGAACAACGACTATACTATTTATAACCAATAGATATTTCCGTACTAAAAGTAAGAAGAAAAAAGAACCTGTATTCTGTCAATAAATTGATCAGGTGCTAGATAATTTCTTCACAAAAGCATTAAATCGAACCACTTTTCAACTATCTGAAAGTGTAGCAAAGAGTAATATCATATGAATCATTATCATTATCATCATCATATTTATTGTTCTAAATAAACCGCTGCCCTAGACCTTGAGCTTTGCCTACCCCTTTAATTTGTCAAGACTGCTTTATCAGCCCGACTACGAGATTAGCATATTGCTTACATGGAAATTATCAGTTTTTGGTTGAAAAGCACGTGGATATTAGTTGATGAATCAAATCTTTAGAAGAAGTGTAGTAATTAACTTTTCTCAATGTTTATTCATCAGTCAACTTATCTCCCGTTACAGGTATTCACACCAAATTCTTCTGAGTAACTATATCCATTGAAACGATAAACCATATACTCCGTATTACAAAGGTAAACACAGCAAAATAGCACAGTACATGTATAGGTAAGTAGGTAAGTCTAGTATCAAAAAGACAAAGGCACATATATAAACTACATTGAAAGCCCTTAAATAAGAACATAATCTGTTCTGAGATGATCAGTCAACCAAGTAACCAACTACTGCATTGTTAAATAACTTAATTAGATTAAACACTAATCACATTAAATTCCAATCATTTCACATAAAGTTGAATTAAAATTGAATTTTTGTGTGTACAGAGTGTTTCTCTCTCTAGAAATGAAAACTAATGAAGAAAGTGTTTGTGTTGTGTTGTTGTACCTTTGAAACATAAGTTGTTTGGTGGAATTAACGGAAGATTGAAAGTGGTCAGAGGTAGAGATCGATCGAACGTTGTTGTTGTGTATTTCTTCTACAGGGGGTGTTTATGCGGCTTTGAGTTATAGTACAAGTGACTATTTGTCTTTTTGTTAGCCACTAATTGGTTTTGTCTCTCATAAAATATGGCGGAGTGAATCGAATCGAACCGATAAACGGCACGAACCAGCTCAAGATAACTAGACAGAACACATTTCAGTCCGGTCCTACCTATAATCGGTCATGCTTTGTTTGGCTCGACCGAACCAAACACATTTAAGTTCAGTCCTTGGTGCGGTGTCTTTGCCAACTTGAGTTTCGATATGGTTTGATTATATCGGTCCGGTCCGGTTCTTTTACTATGATCAGCCCTATTTGTAAAGCAAACCCAATCATAAGTTAAAGTGTAGTAATGCAAGATTCATATTAGTAGGCAAGTGTTAAGTCTTAATGATAAGTATACTTAAGCATTTGTCTGACGCGTTAAAACATAAGGTTTAGGTTTAGGTTTGCTTTGTAAAATATAGACAAAAATACACCGTTGGTCCCTAAACTTTTCACGAAACATCGCAGGGCATCCTAACTTTCAAAATTCGTCGCCACGCCGTCCAAACCTTAGGATTTTGAGTCCGATTGCGTCCCTTGACCCATTTGGGCAAGGTCAACGCACTTTTTATGTTCTAGTTTCAGGAGCATAATAGTTCAATCACTATTTAACTATGATCTAACCCAAGCTAAACCCGACAGTCAACTTGAGGGACCAAATGTGAACACTCAACTTAATAATTGGCGGGAGTTTTAACAATACCAACGGCAGCATAGACAAATTGAGGGACCAACAGTGTCTTCCCTGACACGCTCTACTTACGACTAAATGCGTGTATATTTCCAACAAATAATGGGGAATCGAAGAGTTCAAAAAATACTTCTGAAATTTAATACAGACTCTTCGTTTTCCCCATTATTTGTGTATAAATTTGTTACTCCCACATTATGTTACAAACCAATCTACTTCTATAAAAAATAAATCAAAAAAATTGTAACCATGTTGTCGGAAAACAAAAGACCTAGAGATGCTGATGCTACCCCAACCAACCAAACAGAAAATGAGGAGGTGGTCAAAAGACCAACCCCTGAAAGGAAAGAGGTCGAGGTGCCAAAGGGTGGAGGCGATGAAAGCTTCTACTACGACCTAGAAGCGGCATTGGAAGATGACTGCAAGGTGGAACAAAATGAGCCTGCAGAAGAGAAGGAGAAGGCAGCTCCAAGCGCTGCTGAAGTCGAGAGAAGAAGGCTTGCTGCAAAGGCCAGAGCAGAGGAGCATTGGAAGGATAAACGTGCTATAAGGAGACTAGAAAAAATAGATAAAAAGAAAAACAAATATGTTGTTTGTAATGAAGAAGAAGAAGAGGAATGTTTAGAAACTTTCTCATACGATGATTTACATAAGGCATACGCCTCGGATTAATGTCATTATGTAACGAAACATATTTTAAATGATAATTTTAAGACAATTTAATCTCTCTCTCTCTCTCTCTCTCTCTCTATATATATATATATATATATATATATATATATATATATATATATATATATATATATATATATATGAGGATCACGTGCGGATTTTTATTTTTCGTGCGGACGGATCTAGACCACCCATTTCCGGATCTGATCTTGACTTTTGTAAAAAATTCAAGATCTAACGCAACCTTCACGGTACCAATTAACCATGTAAATGATGATTTTTTTTTTTTTTTTTTCCTTTTGAGCGATTCTTACTATTGTTGTCTTCTTTTATTTTTTTATTTATTCAGATTTTCCAAAGCATTTTTTTTAATGAGTCTTACCGTGATATTAAAGATATTATGATTCCTACCGTGATATTGACGATATTTACTTAAAAAGTTACTTTGATATTTGTAAAAAAACATAATATCACTGTTTTTTTAATTACGATATTAAGAAAAGTTACGGTGATATTAAAAAAAAAGTTAACTTTGATATTAAGAAAGCATTGAGACCTACCGTGATATTAACGATATTATAATACGGTGATATTTATAAAACGGTGATATTATAAAACCAACCGTGATACAAAGCTTTTTTACATGTAAAAATGAACCGTGATATTAAAAAACACATGATAGTTATGGTGATATTAAGAAGTTTATTAAAAACACATGATAGTTAAGGTCATATAACAATTTTATTAAGGAAAAGTTTCTGTGATATCAAAACAAGTTATTGTGCTATTAAATTTTTTAATTAAAATAAAAAAGGTTTATGTGATATCAAAATTTGATTTTGACTTTTTTTACAAAAGTCAAGATCTGATCTAGACTTTTGTCAAGAAATCAGATGTTAATATCACAATACCTTTAACGATGAAAACGATTTTTTCTGAAATTTTTTTTCAGTGATTTTTAATAATTTGTTATCCTCTTTCTTATTTTAATTTTTTTAGATTTTTTTTTTGATTTTTTTCAGAAAAAAGCTAATAGATATTAACGATTTTAAAAAAATACAGGATATTTACGAAATTGCCACTCAGCCTTTTTCAGATATTTGACTAGATGGACGGCTGAGATTCGTCCGTACCATCCGCACTAAAATCCAAAATCGTACCGGATCCTCTCTCTCCACACACACACACACACACACACACACACACACACACACACACACATATATATATATATATATATATATATATATATATATATATATATATATATATATATATGTTTTGTAGCCCATTTTGCATATGTCATTTAACTATCATTTTATAATTCTTACTTACAAATGTAACACTGCAATCATTATCACATAATTGGCATAGGCTAATCAAGTTTAAGGCTAAACTGTTAATATGCTCAACAATAATAATTTCAATAAAGTCGTGTAAATATTACCTCTACTGATGACATTACCCTTAACGTTGCTCTCAAATACGACATGTTCACTATTATACTCCTTTTATGAAGTAAACAATCTTCTATTACCGGTCATGTGCTTAACGCAACCACAATCCACAATCCAATCGTTCAGTTGAATCTCAATACCAAACAAACAAACATGTAATGTCCCCATTGATTTTTAGGTCCATTAATATTAGCATGAAACATTCCTAAGTTGAACATTTTCAACACATCTAAATATGTAACAATGTTGTTTTTTCAAATAATAATAATAATAATAAATAAATAAAAAAATAAAAATGAAATTATATACAACTTGTAAAAATTATGTTAAATTTAACTTTGACATATTAAACACAACTCCTTTTGTTATAAAAATACTACTAAAAAGATGTAACAATGTTGTTCTTGACAACCAATATTGTCTATACTATTATATTGAGTGCAACAGATGAGATCAATATAGAACTCTTATTTGCTATAAAACCAATGAACCAATTATAGCTATTCATTTTTTTTTATAATCCAAACTAATAAAAAACTTTTTTTTTTTTTTTTTTTTTTTTTTAACAGCATATCTTGCAAACGGTAAATCTTCAAGCTACAAAAAATACGCCATCGCGACGAGAATTAAATTATCTTTCTATAAATATGCGTTGTTATATACTTTCGACGATTTTTTTTTTTTTTTTTTTTTTTTTTTTTTTAAATTTCCGCCCAGAAAAATCACATATGATTCGTAAAAATCACATATTATTTGATTTTTACAAATCACGAATCATATGTGATTTTTACAAATCACATGTGATTCGTAAAAATCACATATGATTTGATTTTAACGAATCACATATTATTTTTACAAATCATATGTGATTTTTCTGGGCGAAAAAAAAAGTTCATTGAAAATATATAACAATGCATATCTATAAAAAGATAATTTAATTCTCGTCGCAATGGTATAATTTTTTTCGCGTAACGATTAACGGTTTGCGAGATATTTAATTTTTAAAAAAAGGGTGAAAGTTTATTATTATTTTTTTTATTTTTGATAAAAGAATAATGAATAGGATTGGTTCATTGGTTCTATGGTAAATATAAGTTCTATATTGATTTTTTGGCTTTAGTGCAATTGTAACACCCGAACCCGAAAAGGGCTAAAGTGTAACATTATGAGGTCAAATCAGAACATAAGCAAGCGGAATACATTAGTAATACAAGGTTCACAAAATAGTTCTAAAGAAAAGATAAAGGACTAATTCTAAACATTACAACTTCCAAACTAATTACAAACGAAGAACCAAAAAGGAATCTCTAAGTCTATTCTCTAATCCATGGGAAGCTATCAACGGTGTAGTCCACTAAGAGCTCCTAAGCACTCTTCACCCAACCCAGCTTCCTTCTAAAACCTGCCGCAGGAAAAGAAATGCGGCTGAGCTTAAAAAGCCCAATGAACAGATATAGACAAACAAAAGCTAATAACAAAAGGGAAACGAAAGATCCGAAATGAATCCAAGCAAACATGTTGAGATGAATATTAAAGAATATGGAACATATGATAGAATCAACAGAACAAGATCAAATGGAATACGTATAAGGAATATCAAATGAATCAAAGGAAAATGAAACGAATCATAAGTGTAAGGAAATGAACTAAGGAAAGCATAAGTCAATAACAATAAAGAAGTTAGAACAACAAGGATCACATATATCGTAGAAGTAACAGAAATGCCCAACAATCATATATCAAATTGTACATAGAGTAGCTAGCTCGATGTACCAAATGTGAAATGGAGTGTATTGCACACACATACCCATTCACCAAATTCAAAATGAAACAAAGTACCTAGGATGCATCCATACGCTCCCTGCAAAAACAAATATATATGCACAAAGCTCTAGGCTAAGTAAACATATACAAGAATAAATATAGGCCTGAATAGCTAGCTTAAAGGGAACACTGTGGACTAAAACCCACCTCCACAGATAGTGTCAATACCATTGGTGCATCAGTGGCAAGGCCATGGACTCCCTATGACTGGCTACAAATTAATCAAATAATGGGCAACAAATAGAGCATAGGAATGCTATAAGAATAAGAACTATAGCATGCAACAAATATCAAGCAAATCATGACAAAAATGGATCGATCAAATATGGATCATACAAAGGAATTATAGCAATGGTTCAAGTCGAAGGTCGAAATTAAAGATTCATATCATGAGGTTCAAATCAAAGGTGCATAATAGCAAAAGGGTTCATAGCACGGGTTCAAAATTTGAATTTAAATAATCAAAAGATGTTAAAGAGAGTCATGAGAAATTTTAGAGAATAAAACAGATTAAGGAATTTAGAAAATTATTTAAAACCTTTTTATCGTAAAAGTATTCCTTTAAAAACAAATTTCATAAAAGTCATAAAACCTTCATATAAAACTGGCATCGTATCGTAATCACATAAATCATTTCAAAAATAGTTTTTCTCAAAAGTCATCAGGTTATATTTTTTTTTAAAAGGGTCTTCATACGAAATTATACTATCAAATGAACCAAGGATATGAGGCATACAAAGATCAGAAATCTTAATAGTGGCAATGGAACGGATCATGAGTCATAAGAAACCTTACTGAAAGGTTAGAATATCTGTACCTTAGACCGCAAGTGCAAACATAAAGGTCAGAATCAAACTCCTTCTTCAGCGAATCTACACGAATACATGATCGTCTTATTATTAATAAGTTGTTTTAAATCAGATTACTCATTTTTGTTGACTTTCAATTTTTAGTCATTTTCCATTTATAGTAAGTTTTCCCGAAATAGCAATTTCATACTTTAAGGTTAAAAATAACAATTAATTAATCTTTAAGGGTTTAAATGGCCAATATAATAAGTTAGGGTTAAATATGTCAATATTACCAAGTAGAAATATTATAAGGTTTATAGTTTAATATGTCAAATTAGTTTTTAGACTAACATATAGTACAAGATATGTATATACGTATATAGACCATATTTATTTTAATAAAGATCTTTACTATCTCATGCATGACAAATGAAGTTAATGATGGCAAATGAGATATATACGTATCTCATGCATGTCAAATGAAAGTTAAGTGGCGTTAAATCTCTTTTAAACTTTGTGTGATTTCATGAGACATATAACGAATGACAGCTAGATTTTAATCTCGACATAATATGGACAAGGCTCAAATCATGAGTCGAATACTAATGTTTACGAAAACATCAAATCACCATTTTCCCATACGAAAGCAATTGCACACATCGTGGTTCCTCTTTTATGTTTTGAAAATCATTCGAACCATTAACCTGTTCTAAGTCTTAGTCCATTCGATTAAAAGTAGAGTTTCAAAGCAGTTTAGAGTCGACCAAAATAGCCGAGTATAATCACCCTTGTCTAGTCGATTACTTAGGTTCGATGTATCGTTATTTATGAGACACTTTTTTATGATTTTATGTGGTGATATCTATTCGATTATCGCATGGTTATGGGCCGAAACAGAAAACAAGAACATGCTTGGACAGAAATAATAAAAGGGAGACGAATAAGGTTGTGATGTTATACCCTTGTAGTCGTGTTGAAGCAAGGAAGGACAACCATGATCAAACACCAACTCAAATTAACATCCACACAGAACTGACACCTTCTAACAGTAGCAACAAAAACCACACGTACGAACCATTTGTCGAACAAAATCACCATGCCACATTTGGACAGAAAGACCCACGATCGAGACCTCCAAAATAATTTACAAACGCCCTTCCTTACAATACCCTTCTTTGGATCGAACGGGAAACGGAGTAGAACAAATAAATGGCCGCCGTATAATTTGCTTAGCTCAGGGTGTCACACCCCCAAAATACCTGAATGGCAGCGGAATGGAATACCTGGGGGTGACTGTCATAGCACCACAGTTACAGTTATATTGAACGACCTAAAGTGTCGTTTGGAAAAATACATCGTTTGATCATTAAAACATTCAGAGTTTACAAAACTTAGGTCCCAAAAGATGTTGCCAATTTAGATAAAACAAATTCAACAAGATCAAACGTATCATAAGTGCAGAAAATATAGTGAGACGCGTCGACTCCGCGACTCCATAAAGGTTCAAATGTATGCAACATGAGCTACCTTAATAACCTGAGAAATACATTGCGAAAACGGTCAACATAAAGTTGGTGAATAATCATAGGTTTGTAAGTTAAATCGTATGTACATAAGCCACAAGTATAAAGTAAACCGACAAAATGTCAAAAATGCTACATTGGCTCTTAAGCTCATGACCCCGAAGCTAGACTTTGTAATGGCCCCACCAGAGTGTTTACCAGACACTCAATTGTTAAGACATGAAATGCATTCGTCCCGTTGGAGCAACCCAAACACGAATGGAGGCGTCACCCTCAATAGATCTATCAACTTACTCTCGCTTGGCAATATAATTAACGGTCCATGATAAATAAGGGGACTTAACTTGGTAGTAAGGCAACTTAAGCAATGTATGGAATTTAATACTTGGGCATGTACAAAAATAATTGATGCAATGTATTCTCCCCCGTGGGATTTGAAATCAATTAAGTAATTGAAAACGGGGCTATGAAAACTCACCTCGAAATGATGGTACAATGATGGTAAAGTAGTCGGGACAATGAGGCGCGAACACTAGCTGCAACCTAAATGAATAATCGTGATCTAATTTAGATCATGCCGTGATGTAATGAATGCACATGCACATGATACCTATACCACTCGTAACATGGAAATACTAGTTATTGTCAAATAAAATACTTTCCATACTTAGGAAAAATAAGTCCAAATAGAGTCATAAAAACTTGTCGTAATATATCGTATAAAAATGTTAGTGTTATATTCCTCGTCTTGAAAACATTAAAATAATGTCTAGTAGTCGCGTAATAAACCTTGAGCCGTACGTACTTCGTTAGTAAAAAAATAAACTCTTTGAATAAGAAATCTAGAAAATATATCATTTAGTACGTAGTTATATTATTTTCTAGTAGTGACTAAATATATATATATAGTTTTGACGATTTTAAAACGCGTATAACTTGGTCGTTTTAAGCTCATTTTCCTCGTTCTTTATATCCACGGATTCGTTTTAGTATGTATTAATATATTTTCGATAACTCGGCTCCTCTAGGTTACGTTTAACGTCTCTATTTGCCCGTCGAAAACTGTCAAACAGCTTGCAGTTTTTCAGAAAAATAGTTTTCGTCGTTAAATTTACAAAAATCATATTTCCTTCGTTATAAGCTCGTTTTAGTCCGTTCTTTCGCCAAAAGTTTCGTTTTTGAAAGTATTTTTTAAATCTTTGGTCAAAATTTACCCATCACCTACTGAGTTTCCCACGTTTTAAAAATGGTGACAGTAGGTAAATATATATTTTCCAAAATCATTTTCCTAGTTTCAAACTTGTTCCAACTTCAACCAAACCACTCTCAATCACCACAAAACTAGTCTAATCCTACCATACACCTTCTTAGGGTGTCATGGGTTCCTAAACATCATAAACCAAGTGGATCTAACAAGGATCTAACTATAATCACTTTCTAGGCTTTCAAAGTTAAAAGTTTGTAAAATAAAGTGGTATAAATAGCATATGCATGTAGATCTAGTATATATATCATATGGATCTTGTATAAACTTGGTAAAATTATAAAAATGAGTTTCATATACTTACTTGAAAGATTAATGAGATTATTAAAAGGTCATGAACAAATAAACCACAAGAGCCACTCCAAATAAATATATAGCGATTTGTCTTGGAAATAAACTCAATACTCAAACTATGAACTAAACCTTCCATATTAGATGAAAATAACGAGCAAAGTAACAATTGTGATGGTGATTTGGTGTTGTTTGTAGTTCGGCATTTGCAAAGGAAAAGAGAAAGAGAAGGTATTGCTAGTTTGTTTGGTGAAAAAATATGAGAAGCATAAAGTCTAATTGTTGAAATATATGAAATACTTGTAAGACTTTAGGTACATAGATCCACATTTTAGGGAAATTTGATGTGGGTGACGTGGGTGTGTAAGAAAATATCACAAGTTGGTGATTATTTGGTATTATTATGTGTATAAAAATAGTTTTAGGGAATACCGGGTACCGAGTTAAAAAAAATAAATTTTAACGGAGTTAACCGGGACATAATAAAGTCGTAAAAATTGTAAAAATATGTTGGGTATAATTATTGAGTGTTTAGATAATTATTATTTAGCTTCTACGAAAACCATCGTAATTTTAGTAAACTTACGATAATAATTAAATAAATTTCCAAAATACAGGTTAAATTAATATTATAATTTTTATATTATTAAAATAAATATAAAAATATATTGGGATCATAGTCGAGAGTGTCGGACGTGTTAGCCACATTATTGGTCGCGTGTTTACGTTTATTTAAAAATAAATATAAGTAAAAAGTCAATTATACCAAAAGTATTAATTTAAATATTCTACGAGTGGAATAGTATGCAAGTGCCATAATGATGATATGCAGACTATTTCTAGTCCGTATGAAATGTCCCAAATGATAATGCATGAATTCGCTCCTGAACCAATACGGTTACGCGAATTTTGAATACTCGTAAACTAAGTTTACGATGAAATGAGTAATGCACATGAATAGTGGTTTTCTCTCGGAAATGAATAGTGTCATGTGAATAGTGAAATTTTTGAATGTTTCTCGGAATATCAAATTGACCTAAAAAATGATGAATAGTGATCGATGAATAGTAATTGGTGAATAGTAACTGATGAATAGTAGGTTGTCGAAGTTTGGAAAATGACCGGAAATTACGAGTTGTGACAGTCTTCCCCTCTAACAGGAACTTCGTCCCGAAGTTCAGTTTGTGTTGGTCTCTGGAGTGGTATTGGTGAAAAGGTGATAATATTTGAGAATTCCAGTGAACTTTCACGATAGGAATTCGACTCTGTTTCAATCGTTTTACCTAACAGTCCATGATTTCTATTGGTTCTCTTACCAAGTTTACGTTTGTCTTTGGGTTGGATTCCTTTCCAAATGGGATTATGAGTGACTAATCTGGAAGTCATTTCCTAGGATTTGAATAGGTGAAACATAGTTGTGTAATCCGGTTATTCTCTAACAAGGCTCAAGCCTGACGGCCACTAGGCCTACTCTGTCTGGAATATTTAGTGGTCCAGTGTATATCGGGTTTATCTTTCCAACTTTTCCGAATAATATCATGCCTTTCCTAGGCAGAACTTTCAACATAATCTGGCTACCAACTTGAGGTTTTAATGGTTTACAACTTATAGAATTTGTAATTGGTTCTTGACTTGTAGGAAATTTCTGGTTATTTCATGAATGCCTACTAGACTAGTGAGTTAGGATTTTTCCGAGTTTGGTTCGTCAATAGACGATCAGTGCTTCTTCAGGTTTATAAGGTAATATGGGTAATATATGTTGCTGAACTCTGCCAGAACTCAAATCTTATATGTCAGCTGGTCGATTCTAAAATGAATCTTAAATGGTCCAATATACTAGAGGTTCAATCTCTCGTGTTACCAAAATTGCATCATGTCTCTTCAAGGCAAAGCTTTCAACTTAGATCGTTCTCCCACTTGAATCTAGTTGGTTTGCTGTTCAGGGATACCCAATCCGCATGATGTGTGTCATGCACCAACCCTACTTCTACGAGTTTCTCATTGCTTGTAACTGGTTCTTGACTTGTGAAATTTCCTTCGTTGTTCCATAGTTTAGTTCTAGACCAGTGAATTTAACTTTCCGATTTCGGTCTGTAAATGGGTAATTGGTACTTCGACCATAAAGTGCCTCAATTGGTGTAGTCTCTATGCTCGCGCGATAACTATGGTTGTAAAAGAATCCGATTTATGGTAAATGGTTAGTCCAACCATTTCTAGAGTCAATCACTCATACTCTGAGTATAACTTTCCTATGTTTGAATCGTTCTCTCGTTCTGACCATCGGTCTGAGGATGATAGGCGGTGTTTACATCTAAATGGAGTCCCGAAGGAAATCTTAAAATGATTGTTAGAAGTCTGAGGTGATTCAATTACTTTTATCTGGAACGCTTGAAATAGGTACCATAAATCTTGTGACTAATTCCTCAACGTTACGTCTTTCGAACTCAGCGTCATTTAAAGGGGATAGAATATGGGTAACAATCTTTGATTCCTTGTGTTTTGGTCTAATGGATTGCTAAGACATGTGTCATTCTTTGCCTATTGGGCTTGGTCTCTCTTACTAACGTTCGTAATTGATTTATGGTGTTCCCCCTAATTTCCTTTATCACATTTTCTAATATTCCTTATTGTCAAATCACAAAGCCCTAAATGCATAAGCGACGTAGCATGGTGATTGGTTTTCAAAATTTATCTCGTGATTTTTGAGTTTTTGGTCGAAATCTTTTTCTGAATAAACGAATTTAGAAAATGGAGCAAATGGTTTACTAAATAATATCTTTCTTGATGATTCAAAATTTTTTTTCTACAAGATATGTGATTTGTATAAACACAATTTTGAAATCAACTTCATTTAAAGGTAAAAATACTAACAAGGATAAAATAGTAGGATAGGTAACGTTCGCATAAATGCATAGATGTCTAACGTTCGGTTTCTGATATTGGAAGATGACTATTGGCGATTATCTGGCAAAACTACAAGCCTAGGTATTCAACCAACTTAATTCCTGAAATGGTTTATCGTTGAAATTGTCATCATGTTGGCAAAAATGAGGGTGTCCATTGATACTATGTCGATGAATGTCTATTTTATTTCCACATAAAGTTGGGGAGATATGCTTGGGCCTGATGCCTCTCTTGATGTATAGGTGAGGTTATCTAGAATTTCTTGAGGATACAACGCTTTAGTGGAATCTATATCGATATCCATAATTCGAATCAATCATTCTTGGCGTAAACTCACTGCAGGGAAGTTTGCGTATGGATGAGGCCATGTTTAATTGGAATGCTTTACAGTATCGGTTAAGAGGCTTGATTTATTTCTATAGTGTTGCTTAGCGTACATTCGCAGTGTGTTCGATCCTGCAACTCAATCTAGCTAGTGCTTTTGAATGATATAATTGGACAACAAGGTCATAGATGGTGGTTCGGATGGTCTCGTGGTATCTTAGGATTGTTGTTGGATTATGAATTTTCTTAGTCTAGGTTTAGTAGTTCCGTAATCCTTTTATTGTTTTTCTTGTATCGAGTAATCCTCCTAGTACTTGATAGAGAAAGTCTTTCCTAAAGAAGTCAATGGAAATTCCAACTTAATGGCTAAGTGAGTGATAGGTGGGGTAAGTATCCGAGGGAAAGTTTGTCAGAAAGAGACATTTATAAAAGATTTTACTTGTTTAAAACGCTTTTACATGAAGATTGTTATTAGCAATACTTTAAAAAAATAATTATTTACTTCATGGCATAATCCTTCCTGAATTATACATAGGTGATCAGGCTATGTATAATTGAGGACTAATGATGCGATGCTTGATTTAATCAAAATATCATTACTTTTCTCAAAAGTTTTAGATGATGTTCAACGCGTTGTTATTAAAAATGGTATCCTAATATTTCCTTTCAAGTAACATGAAAATTGTTTCGCGTAATAATAGTAAATACTTGGTGCAATAACGGAAAAATCAATTTATAGGGTGGTAATAAAATAGTTTCTTTTAATAATTCCGTAAAACAATTTCCCCGGATGGTAGTAAAATAGCTTGAAGTAAAATTCGTTGAATGGTTTATTGGATACATGGGTGAATCTTATGGTATGGTAATAGTCTACTAATCCGCTTATTTAAAGAATGTAAGCATCTTAGTTCATAACAGGGCAGTGGTTTATGATTATGAAGTGGTCGAGAATATGGTAGTGATACTGAGAGCGTGAAGGATGAACGTGTCGTTAAGGCATCTACAGTCAATTGAAAAGGATAGTCTATGTATGGAAGGATATAGGGCATAAATTTGGTGCCAATGATTTGAAGTATTCGAGAATTTATACTAGGTAAAGTTAGCAGGTTCGAATGCGTAATCCCTCTAGGCATGACTAAAATGTATAAAGTATGAAAATTGTTGTACGGGTGATCTGAGTCAAGTAGGTACCACATCGAATGATGTTTTGATTTGCCATGAATGCAAGCTAAATGTCTTATGGTCAGGTGGAACTTTTCGGTATCCTTTCATGAAATGAGGTCTTGTCCCAATGTGACTAAACTATATCGATCTCTGAAAAGAATATAAATTTTGTTGAGTAATTGTACCTTGATCTTTTAATCCAACGAACTTATACTAGCGTGAGGGTCTTATTATATGGAATGAGTGAAAAAGGTCGTAATTTGAAGTATTGGTGTTAAGGCATGGTGTATCAATATTGGCAATCTCTGGTAGAGGGGTTTCTTTCGCATCTAAGGCCAAATAGCAAGCAGGTATAGTGGTTGCTTCTCAAGCGGCCTGTCATATATGGGCGTAGAGTATCTGAGATGTGATGGTGATCATGGAATACTACCCTTTTTCGCACAACCTCGCGACATCTAAAAGGTAAAACTGAAGTACACACTATGGGACAACCAATAGTGTAATAAGTAGCTGACGGTGGTGGTAGTACCTGAGTAGTAAGCGCCCTACTAGTGAAGGAAAGAAAACATACTATCTTCTTTGCAATAAGCATCCTAATATGTCCATTAAGATTAAGTCTAAATACTCTGCCAAACGGAAATCTAAGTATGGGCTGAATGATAGGAAAACCTTGTTCCTATAACAATTCAATGGTGCTAATGGCGGCGTAAGTGTAACTGGTAGTACAATGGTAGTGGAAGATGACAAGACATCTTCAATGTCGGAATCCGACGAAAGGATAACAGGGTGGGTATCTGAAGACATGTCACTTGTGAACCAGGTCAACATAATCATATATATATGAGTATGGGTATAAGTAAATCGCACAGAGTGTGCATGAAACGACATGTGTAATGAATATGCACCTATGATGAAATGATGAGATGCTATGATGATGTGGTTATAGTCTAGGGTCCATGATACATCCTAGTTCGCTATAACCTTAGCTCTGATACCAATCTATTACACCCCCAAAATACCTGAATGGCAGCGGAATGGAATACCTAGGGGTGACTGTCATAGCACCACAGTTACAGTTATATTGAACGACCTAAAGTGTCGTTTGGAAAAATACATCGTTTGATCATTAAAACATTCAGAGTTTACAAAACTTAGGTCCCAAAAGATGTTGCCAATTTAGATAAAACAAATTCAACAAGATCAAACGTATCATAAGTGCAGAAAATATAGTGAGACGCGTCGACTCCGCGACTCCATAAAGGTCCAAATGTATGCAACATGAGCTACCTTAATAACCTGAGAAATACATTGCGAAAACGGTCAATATAAAGTTGGTGAATAATCATAGGTTTGTAAGTTAAATCGTATGTACATAAGCCACAAGTATAAAGTAAACCGACAAAATGTCAAAAATGCTACATTGGCTCTTAAGCTCATGACCCCGAAGCTAGACTTTGTAATGGCCCCACCAAAGTGTTTACCAGACACTCAATTATTAAGACATGAAATGCATTCGTCCCGTTGGAGCAACCCAAACACGAATGGAGGCGTCACCCTCAATAGATCTATCCACTCACTCTCGCTTGGCAATATAATTAACGGTCCATGATAAATAATGGGACTTAACTTGGTAGTAAGGCAACTTAAGCAATGTATGGAATTTAATACTTGGGCATGTACAAAAATAATTGATGCAATGTATTCTCCCCCGTGGGATTTGAAATCAAATAAGTAATTGAAAACGGGGCTATGAAAACTCACCTCGAAATGATGGTACAAAGATGGTACAATGATGGTAAAGTAGTCGGGACAATGAGGCGCGAACACTAGCTGCAACCTAAATGAATAATCGTGATCTAATTTAGATCATGCCGTGATGTAATGAATGCACATGCACATGATACCTATACCACTCGTAACTTGGAAATACTAGTTATTGTCAAATAAAATACTTTCCATACTTAGGAAAAATAAGTCCAAATAGAGTCATAAAAACTTGTCGTAATATATCGTATAAAAATGTTAGTGCTATATTCCTCGTCTTGAAAACCTTAAAATAATGTCTAGTAGTCACGTAATAAACCTTGAGTCGTACGTACTTCGTTAGTAAAAAAATAAACTCTTTGAATAAGAAATCTAGAAAATATATCATTTAGTACGTAGTTATATTATTTTTTAGTAGTGACTAAATATATATATATATATATATATATATATATATATATATATATATATATATATATATATATATATATATATATATATATATATATATAGTTTTGACGATTTTAAAACGCGTATAACTTGGTCGTTTTAAGCTCATTTTCCTCGTTCTTTATATCCACGGAATCGTTTTAGTATGTATTAATATATTTTCGATAACTCGGCTCCTCTAGGTTACGTTTAACGTCCCTATTTGCCCGTCGAAAACTGTCAAACAGCTTGCAGTTTTTCAGAAAAATAGTTTTCGTCGTTAAATTTACAAAAATCATATCTCCTTCGTTATAAGCTCGTTTTAGTCCGTTCTTTCGCCAAAAGTTTCGTTTTTGAAAGTATTTTCTAAATCTTTGGTCAAAATTTACCCATCACCTACTGAGTTTCCCACGTTTTAAAAATGGTGACAGTAGGTAAATATATATTTTCCAAAATCATTTTCCTAGTTTCAAACTTGTTCCAACTTCAACCAAACCACTTTCAATCACCACAAAACTAGCCTAATCCTACTATACACCTTCTTAGGGTGTCATGGGTTCCTAAACATCATAAACCAAGTGGATCTAACAAGCATCTAACTATAATCACTTTCTAGGCTTTCAAGGTTAAAAGTTTGTAAAATAAAGTGGTATAAATAGCATATGCATGTAGATCTAGTATATATATCATATGGATCTTGTATAAACTTGGTAAAATTATAAAAATGAGTTTCATATACTTACTTGAAAGATTAATGAGATTATTAAAAGGTTATGAACAAATAAACCACATGAGCCACTCCAAATAAATATATAGCGATTTGTCTTGGAAATAAACTCAATACTCAAACTATGAACTAAACCTTCCATATTAGATGAAAATAACGAGCAAAGTAACAATTGTGATGGTGATTTGGTGTTGTTCGTAGTTCGGCATTTGCAAGGGAAAAGAGAAAGAGAAGGTATTGCTAGTTTGTTTGGTGAAAAAATATGAGAAGCATAAAGTCTAATTGTTGAAATATATGAAATACTTGTAAGACTTTAGGTACATAGATCCACATTTTAGGGAAATTTGATGTGGGTGACGTGGGTGTGTAAGAAAATATCACAAGTTGGTGAATATTTGGTATTATTATGTGTATAAAAATAGTTTTAGGGAATACCGGGTACTGAGTTAAATAAAAATAAATTTTAACGGAGTTAACCGGAACATAATAAAGTCGTAAAAATTGTAAAAATATGTTGGGTATAATTATTGAGTGTTTAGATAATTATTATTTAGCTTCTACGAAAAGCATCGTAATTTTAGTAAACTTACGATAATAATTAAATAAATTTCCAAAATACAGGTTAAATTAATATTATAATTTTTATATTATTAAAATGAATATAAAAATATATTGAGATCATAGTCGAGAGTGTCGGACGTGTTAGCCACATTATTGGTCGCGTGTTTACGTTTATTTAAAAATAAATATAAGTAAAAAGTCAATTATACCAAAAGTATTAATTTAAATATTCTACGAGTGGAATAGTATGCAAGTGCCATAATGATGATATGCAGATTATTTCTAGTCCGTATGAAATGTCCCAAATGATAATGCATGAATTCGCTCCTGAACCAATACGGTTACGCGAATTTTGAATACCCGTAAACCAAGTTTACGATGAAATGAGTAATGCACATGAATAGTGGTTTTCTCTCGGAAATGAATAGTGTCATGTGAATAGTGAAAATTTTGAATGTTTCTCGGAATATCAAATTGACCTAAAAAATGATGAATAGTAATTGGTGAATAGTAACTGATGAATAGTAGGTTGTCGAAGTTTGGAAAATGACCGAAAATTACGAGTTGTGACATAGGGTTTTTTGTTCTATGTGAGAGTTTTGTTTTTTTGTGAATGGGAATATACAACTGGAAAAAAAGGATTTGGGAGGTGATTATCAAAATGGGTAAATCGTATAAATGGTGTATGATTGAGCGAATTATTTTGGACATAAATCTTGGGGATTGGCCGAAACTTAGGGGATAATTAGCCGAGTTTAGGGGAAAGTCTAAGGAGACTAATACACTTGCCATATTCAAATTTATGTCATCTTCAATGTATATTTTGGTGTACGAAAATTTTATATAGAATTGGTTCGTATAGCATGTTTTACGTGACTCTACATAGGACATATGGGACGTGTGATGATTTTAATGTGTACAAATTTGTTTACTATAAGTTTTAAATATTTGTATTACGTTTATTCGGTCAAATATTAACGCGTTAAATACTTAGGTTAAAATCAGAATGAAATGTCTTAAATTAATAAATCTTTTATAAGTTTAAGATCAAAGGGTATTTTTGGTTATTTTACGTGTTCAAAATTATGGGTTTTACAACTCTTCCCCTCTAGAAAGAAAATTTTCGTCCTCGAAAATTGAAGGAAAAAAATGTAACGAAAACACAATGGACTGTGAACGGAAATGTGGATGAATTATTTCTTATGACTCAATCTTTTCGTTCAAAAATAGCTTCGGTTTCTTCAGAGAAAAATTAATATCGTACAAATTCCAAATCAAAGAGTAATATACCAACGTAACAGATGATAATCATATCCCCTTAGAAGAGATACTAGGAAAACGTAGGATTTGATGGATATTCGTCCGCGGAATTTAAAATAGACAAATCAGATGAGAACGTATCGAATTGTCGCAAACAAGAGAATGATGTATATGATTAACTCTTCAGATTCTCAAATAGTCTCGTCTTCAATATAACCTTTCAAAGGTATACACATAAACAAACAAAATCTCATATCTTAACTCATAGGAGATCATAGTGAAACAGATTCAACGGATGTGAAGCGTACATATAGCATAACATAAGTGTACTCCTTCATAGTAATAGATCAAATCCATACTGACAGAAACATATTGTTTGATAACATCAAACGGTAGAAGGCCATACAACAAAACTTAAGATTAATATTAGAAGCACAGAGGTCAACCAACGCATGTCGAGTATCGAAACGTATCAAGTCGTATAACGATGAAGGCATATTAAGCGTATAGGTGGAATGAACCTACAATCTCACGAAACACAGATAATCTTATACAAATATCAAAAATTCTAAGGCTTCTAAGGCACTCCTCGAAATATCCTATGATCACAATAAGTGCACGTTATATGATGTAAGTATTATCACGTTGGCCAGGCGTCATAATACTAGCATTATATAAGTATGCCCTCATGATGACCATATTTATCTCAAGTCGTGAAATAGGCAACTTATCTTAACCACTTAACAGTCCTTCTACCTCCTAGGGTTGGTCCGAATCAAACATCATTACGAATTCGAAATCAGATAAATGGAGCGTACAAATAACGTAACGGAATCTAGTAAGCATCAAATGAAGCACGTCGTCAAGAGCATCAAGTCTTCCATAATTCATCAAAGTTCTCATGACAAAACCATCATCCAACATACGCAGTATGAATACAGAACATGATTACTAACAGAGAACCAAAATCATTCAAAGGATCTTATCATCATGTAACGAAAGCTTAAATGGGTTAAGCATAAATGAATTACGTCATCAATAACTTCATCCTTCACAGAATCAACTCATCCAAACATAAATGTTTGCTTCGTAATTTGTCTATTCAAATACATAATTTCAAAGTTTCTTCCAAACCCGAGTAGTCTATCTACGCTTGTCCATCTGATCATACAGTGAAAATGAATTAGAAACTTGAGTCTGGTTCCCTCAAGCCTTCGGCATCTCTTCTTGAAATTATGGTGTAGTAACAGGAATCTCTGACATGATCACTGTGCATCCTTCCATCCGTAAATCTGCTTCTGTTATCAATTCATCTTAGTACAACTAAAATGAATAAAGAAGCAAGATTGTGTGTCCTTGACAACAGGTCTTCTAGCACAGTTTGTCCCATCTCAGTTTCTCTCCCCTTCTCATATGCTTCTTCCACGGTAACGCCTGTCGCGAACATTTTCTACTACTCTTCCACAAGGTATCTACTCCGATAACGGTCTTCAATCTTGGTCCTTTCTGTGGGAACTCTCTCTTCTCAGGATACATGGTAGTGTTGTCTACTACGATCTCTAAACGCCAATCAAATTTCTCTTTCAGAACAAAGGGTCATTCCAACTTAATACGAATATGATCTCCATGTTCCTCTTTCGTCTTTGAACACAATACAATGTCATACTATGACAATTTTTCCAAAAATACGCAACAAGATAATTATCTTAGCCAATACAATTGGTGTCATTCAAGCTCATAAAGGTTATAATGTGTGCAAAGGCAGTCTCCAAAAATCATTTAGGGAAAATATTCACATCCACCTCACATCACCTTCATTCTTCTTCACGAAATAAAACTGAAGTACTTCACGGAGGTTACCTTCGGTTAGCTAACCCCCTTCTTAGAAGTTCTTGTGGCTGCTTCTTCAGTCCTTCAAGTCTAAAATGATGCAATTAGATACGACGTTTCAAAGGTAGACCAAATCAAGTATTTATACGTGGAAATAGATAATGATTACTGATAGTGGTATGGTTAAGTTCACGATAGTCGATACGCCGTCACATACACTACTAGAAAAAGGGCTATCCTTGACTCCAAATGCGAGTCAAGAAGAGGTCTTATGACGCGCAAATGCGAGTCAAGGAAGGACCAGTCATAAATCTTCATGACTCGCATTTGTGCGTCATCCCTCTATGACGCGCACTTATGACCCACGTTTTATGATTCTTTTTTGCGAGTCATAACCTAATTTAAAAAAAAAAAAAAAAAAATTTCAGTTTCTAATTTTCTATTAAATGACAATTAAAAACCTGATAATACAAAATTAAAAACACAAATATCAAAATAACGCATTTCATATATATATATCAAAACAATGAGGTTAATTAATTCACGATAAGTCACAAGTTAATTAACGACAAAAATTACATATCGATATGCCTAGTTTTATATAGATTAAATCTGTCTCAACACATCGGACCACTTTGCAGATGTCATTTGACTCTTCTTGGTGTAGACTGGTACCCGATAACCTAATGTTTGTTGATTCAGAAGCGGAATATTCATCATCACACGTGTTTCCTCGTAGCCCATCCTAAATTTAAAAGAAAAAAGTAGCAAAACAGGATAATCAAAAGGAAAAAAAAAAAACAACTCGTGACCACATGTTGATACCCCCTGCAAGTTGCTGCTGACAGTTGACTTTTAACAACATTTCAGAAGTTTGACTTTCAGTTTTTGACCCGCTAGGCTACATTTTCAAGACTCGGACTCAAAAGAGATTTAATGCAAAACGACATTCCGAACAACTTTCGTGTTTTAACGGAAGGCCGATTCGGACCAGAAAAGGCTCAAAACCCCGTTAAAAAACTGCATCAGCTCACTTTTTATAAAACAAGTGCTGTCATTTTAAAAGAAAAAATGTAGAACTGATTTTTAATCAAAATCACCCTCATTTTCGCACTTTCACACCCCAATTCCTCGCGGTAGACTAAAAACGTTGTTTCGGACAACTTTCGTGTTTCGGCCGAAGGCCGAAACGGGCCAGAAAATAACGTAAATGCCCTTATTCAGATTTGACAGCAAATAAATTTTATACAAGTGCTGTTTGGAAATTTATAATTTTTCTAAATTTCAAATGACCGCCAAACGTTCGTTATTAAGAGTTAGAAGCCGAATTTTATATCAAAACGTTCATATTAACATCCTCTATCATATTCAAAAGACAAAAATCAGTTTCAAAAATTTCAACCTAGGCGAAACAAGCCTCAACTTTCTGGTCTAAAATGGGTAGCTTTAAACCCCTTCAAACTTCAATTTTCGCAATATACAACATCACCATAAGCTCTAACTAGCCTAATCCCATTCACTAATCATCCCAACTTTGTTCAATCATATAAAGCGAAAATCAATACAAAGGAATAGAGTGGAGTACAAATCAAAATCGTACCAGATTTACTTTTGGAATGGGCTTACTTTCCGTTCACCACCTTTTGATTCATGACGTCATGGTAGTAGAGTAATACACACATGGGTTGGCCTACATGCAAACTGAAAAGAAGATAGCAAAAGACGAGAAGGTTTAATAGATAAAATTGGTAACTTTACACAATCATGGAATTAAGAAAAAAACTAACTGAGCATTGTTGATCAAGCATCTTTTTAGAGTTCCTAGAATACATCCAGTAAAGAATAATGAACATCTCATCAACAAAGTGAATGTAACCCTTACGGCCTTACCTTGACAAGATGGCTCCGTTCTTCAAAATCCATGGAGCAAAAGTCTAATGTCAAAGTTAAAGATCGAGTACGACAACACCACATCAGAACATCCATAACATCTACATAAACTGATAATACTTTTATAGTCTTGAGTTGTAGTTCAACATGCTCGAGTTCATAAGGCGTTGACTGGATCAGCTTTAGTTGCTCAACATCTATGGAAGCCTACAAGGCAATGGGTAAATACAGCTTAAAGTTGGGCATATTATAAAAGATTATATCATTTGTCAGCATTAAATAAGAACACATAAATAAAATGAATTCAGCTAATTACCTTGCTAATATGCAACTTCAATACTTTGAACCCATTTTTCTTTTCCAAAAATCGCTTTAATTTCCGGAACCACAGAGTGTCAACATCATCATTGGGGTAACATTCCATACTCGCATTAGACTCGGCTGAATTTCTTACTAAAGGCTCGGGTTTGAATGATTTATCAGAGTACTTAAAGAAAAGCAAGTTAGGAGTATTGAGCTCAATGTTTTGTAAATCACATTGTGAATCTAGGACCAATGTCCTCAAGGAGTAGCTCGACAACTTCAGGTTGTTGCAATCATCAGGAAGATTCAAAAACAAATTTTCAAGGACGGGAAAGTTGGATAAAAAGCGAGTACACACTTCCAGACGTGGGAGAATAGATGCATAAACATGTGAGTAGTAAGACAATGTTTTTAATTTTTTGCACGAATCCAAGTTCATCGCGGGTGCCCCTATTCTTGCCCAATCCTGTAATCTAAGATGACACAGATTTGGAGCTTCAACATCTATTACCTCAAGTCTACGATCAAAGTAAATCTCAAGTGTTTGAAGATTTCGATGCCCATAAATACAAAATCTTTCAAAACCATTACAATAATTAACACCAAATTCCTCAAGAAGAGGGCAACTAGTGATCAGCCGCTTGATCATATCTTCGTCTACAAGGACACTGTAAAGATGTAACTCCTTCAAGGACTTGAACATAACAACATCAACCATCAAGGAAGAAGGCATTTCACATTTGGATATCATCAAAGATGTTAATGAAGAGGCAGATAAGAGTATGTTAGGCAAACGATAACTTAGCACAGGTTCAGAAGAAAAGTTTCTGAAAATATCAATATTAAAATGAGGATGAAAAAGAGCTGTATACCTCATGGAACACAGCAGACATGAAAAATGCAATCAAAATGGCAGCACCCTGAATCAAGGGTGACAATATCAATAACTACAAAGAAACACAAAAGAAATTCAGACAGCAAACGAAAATTAGATATCCCTTACAAACAATACCTTAGGTATCCCATTATGCAAGCATGGAAAATAAAGATGCCGTACAATCAATTTATGAACGGGCTGCAAGAAATGGAACAATATATGAATCAGCATTGCAGTAATCTAGCAGCGGTAACAGCAAGAAGAAAAACATAAAAACTGCATTTTGAAGTAAAATAGCTTTGACGGGCTTACCATATTCCATAGTCTCCAATACTAGAAGCAACACCAACGCACATGTAAAGAAAGCAAAATCAGCATACAGTTGTAGCAATGAAAAGCAAAATAATGTTATAAAACAAAAAAATTACAAAATAGATCACCTCTTCAACAGTTTGTGCATTCCACCAATCTTTATAAAACTCACGATCCCCAAACCGAAGAAGCTCAGCAAGTATGTTTAGCCTACATGGAAATAATGCATGTAAATATGACCAGATGTTGCTGCATAGAAGCTATAACTAGCGTGATAAGACAACAACATTCAAATTACTCACGAGCAATGCACGTCTTTCAACAACAAAAGTAGCAAGGTTTTTTATTAAGCCGATGAAGACTTACCATAGGTGAAAAAAACAATAGAACATGCAGAGCCACACAAACAAACAAATCCCTAGATGCAAACCCTCGCTCCAAGCCTGATGAAAACGAACCCTTGGGGTCTCCCTCTTGATCGGTGGCAAACGGCGGTGTGAAAATGGGTAACCGAAAGTAGATAGAGGTGATGGCGCGTGCACCTCATAAATAAATTCGCAAGGGTGATATAAGGGCTGGTGTGGTGGTGTTTTGTTGATATGGATGGTGGTGAGTGACGGAGGTGGTGACCGGAGCAGCGGCGGCGGCTGCCGGATCTTGGAGAGGTGAGAGAGATATAGTTTTAGGTTTAGGGTAAAAAAAACAAATGAAGATAAGGGATGGAGAGGTTAGAGAGATATAGTTTTGTGGTCCGTGTTTTTTTAAAAAATTTGAGATATGACACGAATTTTATGACACACAAAAATGCTTGTCGTCTAGCCTTCAGATTTTACAATTTATGACAGTTTTTTTATAACTTACAATTTTGCGCGTCATTATATTGTGTGCGTCATAAAATGCGAGTCAATGATAGACCTTTTTCTAGTAGTGATACTTCTCTCTTTCTTCTTCATAAACCAACAGGAGCATCCTAAGAAAACCTTAGGGTGAACGAAATCATATTCCTTCAGCTCCTTCAATCTCTCAACTTCTATGGCACAATGGTTTCGTCAAGTGCGATCAGTTCAATGTCAACTCTACTTCCCAAGCAGGAGGGAAAATCCCAAGAGGTTCATCAGAGAACACCAGAAAATCTTTGTAGAACAAAATACTTCTAGTAGGTGTTAGGAGAAACTTGACAATCAAATGAGATCGGATTCTGTACTCCTATAGCAGAATTAATCTTAACAGATTTAAGTGGTTGAGAGCCATTATAACAAAAGTAGGGTGAAGCAGATTGTTAAAGGTCACATATCAGATACGGTGGTCTATGGTAGCTTTATGAGGAGCTAATCCATAACCAAAAGACCTCAAAATCAATTTTATCAAAAGTAAACGGATTTGTAGAACGAACACGGTCGTCAAACCAGACGGATAGTGCATATATCATAGTCAAGTACATGGTTCATCACAAATGTTGAGATAGATAAGCGAAGAGTTCAAGGTGTTGGAATCTTGTTTAGCTCTTTAGCATAAGTGACAGGTAGAGTGGGCATCATCGGTAATACAAACATCGTATGGTTGTCAAAAGTGAAATGTATGGGATATCAGTTGTCAGCATCATCATGCTTAGTTAACAAATCCATACTCAGATAAAGTCAACATCATATCCTTCCAAAGGAATTGATTGGCAAACAAAGTTTATCATTCAAAGGGAGGGAACAAATATTCCTATACCCGTGGTTAATAATTACCAGAGTTCTCATAGGAGTAGTAATGGATTATGTAGAGTCAAATAGTATCAGATGATACATTTTATATCCAGCATAATAATTAATTCACAGAATGTGTCAAACACATTATGGTTGAATACCCTTTAGGAGTGGTTAGAAAGGTATCAAACTGTTTATCGAACAAATTTGAAATGGTGATCCAAATCAGAAAGTGAAACTAAAATGGTGTATGGAATTCATGTAGTTCTCAAGGTATTTCCAAACTTACATGGTTACTAGACTTAGGTTGAGCAAAACTTTCTAACTTCTGAAACATTTTTCTTATAAGGCTTAATTAAGAGCAGAGGCACGAATCAGAGTGATGTGGAAGCAATGCCACTTGCAAAGATGCCCTAGTCTACCCATTCCGCACTGGAAATAACTTAAGTGCCAATGGGGAGATCCTAAAGCAAATTCTCAAAGGTTGTCTTATGAGCGCCTACAGTGGAAACTTAATGGTCCAAACTTCACAGGTCAAGGTTTAATGTACTACAAGTCGCAGCATGGGCTCTGATACCATAATTGTAACACCCGAACCCGAAAAGGGCTAAAGTGTAACATTATGGGGTCAAATCAGAACATAAGCAAGCGAAATATATTAGTAATACAAGGTTCACAAAACAGTTCTAAAGAAAAGATAAAGGACTAATTCTAAACATTACAACTTCCAAACTAATTACAAACGAAGAACCAAAAGGGAATCTCTAAGTCTATTCTCTAATCCATGGGAAGCTATCAACGGTGTAGTCCACTAAGAGCTCCTAAGCACTCTTCAGCCAACCCAGCTTCCTTCTAAAACCTGCCGCAGGAAAAGAAATGCGGCTGAGCTTAAAAAGCCCAGTGAACAGATATAAACAAACAAAAGCTAATAACAAAAGGGAAACGAAAGTGAATCTGAAATGAATCCAAGCAAACCTGTTGAGATGAATATTAAAGAATATGGAACATATGATAGAATCAACAGAACAAGATCAAATGGAATACGTATAAGGAATATCAAATGAATCAAAGTAAAATGAAACGAATCATATGTGTAAGCAAATGAACTAAGGAAAGCATATGTCAATAACAATAAAGAAGTTAGAACAACAAGGATCACATATATCGTAGAAGTAACGGAAATGCCCAACAATCATATATCAAATTGTACATAGAGTAGCTAGCTCGATGTACCAAATGTGAAATGGAGTGTATTGCACACACATACCCATTCACCAAATTCAAAACGAAACAAAGTACCTAGGATGCATCCATACGCTCCCTGCAAAAACAAATATAAGTCATTAGCATAATTATAACCTGTTAACATATATACGAAATCATGTAAAAGTAATGTCTCTACCAGATATTGGAAACACGTAGGCACGGAGGGCATAAGGTGGTATTTTGTAAAAGTGGTCCGTTTTAAAAGTGTAGTTATAGTCCAATGTTCAAAACACTTGGTTCTCTATAACTGTAGCTCTGATACCAATCTGTAACACCCCCAAAATCATCACGTCAGCGAAAGACTTAAAAATGTCAGCGGAAGACTTTTTGGGTGTTACTTCGAGGATCTTTGTCACAATCATAGAAAACGACACAAAAGTGACGCTTTAAAGTTTAATTCATTCAAAATACCAAATATTCGAGACATCAAGATGTTTCATAGTTTAAACAACAAGTTTATTTGAAATGTGTCAAATCATTTATTTAAGCCCATGCCGGGTTACAAGCCCACTCCGTGCCTTCAAGTTCCTTCTTGTTTAGTTACCTGAGATAAACACATGCTAAAAGTGTCAACACAAAGGTTGGTGAGTTCATAGAGTTTATAGTTTCGAATATCGATTTCCAAAATCAAAGAGTTTATGATTTCCGCAATAGTTATGATAACAGTTAATTATCAAATTAAAGTGTGAGTAAGTCCATAATATTCATAGCTTAAATCATTGATTTATCAAAAACAGAAAATGAGTGATTTCCTTATTAATTCAAAAATAGTCCGTTGGTTTGCCCTTCACCGGGTCAACACCAAAATAGTAATTTGTTTGACCTAATCGGGTCAACACCAAAATAGTAGTTCGTTTGCCAATTATTAGTAGTTTTTCCTGCTATATAGTGAGCACAGTCTCATAGTTTAATAAAACAGTGGGCTACAGCATTGTACGCCCTTAACATCAGTCATTGTAGTGCTACAATATTACCGTTCTATTGCCCTAAGCTCATGACACTCAACGATTAACAGGCATCAAAATTATCCATAATAATGATGTAAAACAGTGGCCCTCAAGATAGGTATTTACCAGTAACCTATGAAATCAAATAAAGTGCATTTGGTGGCTTTCCTCTAGCGACCAAATGGGGATTGTCAATCCCTAATAGATCTATTCACAATTATTTACGTTCACCCTGCAAGTGATTAAGGCGCATGATCGAGGGACTTTTGGTAATAGGTACTTAGGCAATAGAGATCAAATATAGCATATTGTTGAAAAATCACTTGTAATCATATCTATAGCAGGTATCTCTTTATGAGATATAAAAATGTGTAAACTAGTAAAGTTTATATGTAATATAGTCCTGTATTTAATTAATGAATACTTGTAAAAGTAAAAACAGTAGTTAAGCATGTATCTCCCCCAAAAAACGTTTATAAACCATTGTAAAACAAGTAAGAGTAGGGGCTATGACTCACCTTAGTAGTACAGTAGTAGTGGTAGTAACATAATATCAACGATGCAAGGCAACGGCTTCACACACAACCTAAAAGATATGGTATGTTTTAGTTGATAGTCTAAATCTAGTTTTATCGCGAATATTAGTCATTCAGTTGTGATTAAAACTCGTGTTCGTTTAAATGCTTGAAGTTCAAGAACAAAGTTATATATACATATAACTTGTGAGTGTAATGATCGATGATCGATGTGCGATGGAAAATCATCAAGAATAAGTCGAAGTGCATAGAAGATGTTATATGATGTTAGTTTTAAAAGAAAAGAAATAAACGTATCGTTATATACATATCGTTAAAATTAATTATAGTTACGCTAATATTTATATCGTATATATATAAGTTAAATTTATAAGAGTTTTATACTAAACATGTGTATTTATATATAAAATATTAATATTAGTTTTTATAAAATAATATTACAGAAAATCCCTTCAAGTTTTAAAAATGTTACCTTTTTAATCCTAACGACATAAACTTTACACCGTTAGTCCAAAGTTATATATATTTACATTTTAGGTCCAAAAGTATCGATATTTACATTTATTACTTCTAAGTTTTAATAATTATAGTTTATAACCCAAAAATTTAGATTTGACAGTTTCTACCCTAAGTTTCCAAGATTTACGCTTTTAGTCCTTCGGTTAATAAAATTTGCAAAGTTAGTCCAAAAGTTACTAAATTCAAAAATTAACATTTTTACTTCTTAAATAAGCTCAGGACAACTTATTTAACTTATCAAAACTGCTTATTAGTTTGCAAGTCTCTTTTTATACTTAATGGGCTTTTAACGAGCCAAAATGGTGGCCCATTAACATTCTACGATCCAAAGGGTTTGGGGGAACACTAGACCTACCTTAGTCCATCATTTTAAGTTATAAAAATATTTCAAAAGAGCTTTTATCATCAGCTTATTGAATAAGCTTAAAAACAGCTTATTGGGCCTTCAAGGCCCAAAGTTAACATATTTAAGTTTATACAAAACAGTTTTTAGGTTGATTCAAAAAGGGTCGAGTAAACTGCTTAAATGATTTTATAAATTCGAATAAATTGTATTTCCTGATTGTATACCAAGTCAATAACGAGGTCGAGCCATAAAAATAATAAGTCATGTGTCGAAATAATTTTCTACGAGACCAAAGTAAATGACCAAAATCAATTCTGAAAATAGTTTTACTCAAAAATATTCTAAGTCTTTTTAGACAAAATCGTATAGGTCCAACCTATCTTAGGAACGTGTGATTTTTATTAAGTAAACGTAATTATCTAGTTCAAAACTTCGTGCATCTCGATATTAGTATATTAAACATTTAGGAGGTCGAATAAATAGTATATGTCACGTTTATATATTACGAAATAATTAGGCAAAGTAAATGTGTCAAAACCAAAATAACGAAATGAAAAATAATGAAAGGGCTTCCAAGTTCTCACCTCACCTCAAATGGTGGAGTATTTTGGTACGTAAGGATCGAATAGAAGAAGGCTAGTTGTGTGGTTCGATTCACGACCCACCAAAGGTTCAAGACGAGCAAACGTGGTACCTTGGGATTACTTCTATGCTTCGTACGTTGGGCAATTGGTTCGTCCCTAATAAACTCGAAATCTTTACGTATAATAGAATATGGTACGTTTTCGTGTGTGTGATTTCAACTGAGCTTGCATGGGCAGTTATATAGTGAGTTTTATGAGGGTATAGATGTTGTGTTCACACGAGATGGAGTGTGAGTTTGCGTACTTTGCATGCCACCTCCCATTGTGTCCAATCGAATTCTAACATGACAAGAGGAATGTGTCAGTGATTCCTGACATTATCTGACATTCCTGATAACTTCTAACATCTGACATGAAGCATATAGTTGGTTTGAAGTCATTGGGGAACTTGGGTGGTCGGTTTTGGGGGTTTGTGAAAGGTTATACGAAATCTTAACAAGTGTGTTGTGGTGTTCAATTTGGTACTGTTTCGCATAGCAAATGTGCTAGGTAAATAACGAAATCTGGCATTCTTGAATCCTTGCAACAAGGTCAATCGAGTGGTGTAATAATATCAATGTGTTGTTAGTCGAAATTGTGAGAAAATGATGCGTTTAGGAGGCTGAGTCGCGGCAAGCAGAAACAAAACCTAAGGGTGCGTTTTGGGCTAATAAGCCTGGTGGGCTTGTGTTTGTGTTCGGCCCAGCAAAAAACAAAGAACAAAAATAATTAAGGGTCCATTTGGTTTAGGGTTTGGGTTTAAGTGGCCCATTGAGTGTTGTTTGTGTTTCGTTTATAGTTTGGGAAATATGAGAGTGATTATGTACGTATAATATGGAGAGGAAAGTTCACCTATTTAGTATCCATGTGCCTTGCTTCTTTCTTTTCTTTCTTCTCGATGGAAAGTAGCAAGAAAAAGAAAGAATATGTTGGTTTGAATGTGTTAGTGAATGATTTGCATGTGAGTTTATATACCCGAGTTGTGCTTGGACAAGTGGCGAGGTGGTGTAGGGATCATGTGGAGTTTTGGAGTGCATGTTCTTTGATTGGGGAGGCTTTGAGGTGGAAGGTTGAGGGTGTAAGAGTTTACACATGGTTTTGTAGGTTTTATGTGAGGTAGTAATCAAGTGAGGGAGGTGGTGTAAGAGTTTTGCACATGTAGTAGTACCCAAGTTTGAGTCCAGGTCGTATTTTAAAGATAATAGCTTGGAATTGCGTTTTTGGTTCAAAATCTCGCGTGTCTAGACGTAAAACATTATTTCGGACAACTTTCATGTTTTACACTTTTCCTGGTTCGGACCAGAAGAGCCTTAAAATTAGGATTTAAATCCATTACAGAAAGTTGGTGGTTTATTAGAATTTATACGAAGTGTCATTACTATCTGTGTTAATTTGAGATGAAACGTGTAAGGTGCCTTAACTTGATCAATATTCTAGTATAGTAATTATATTTAAAAGTTGATAACAATTGTCTTTCATGGTTCTTAGAAGCATGGATACTAGAGTTGTTAAAAGGGATACGTCGTGTGTAAAAGTTAAAATAAACCGAGCTAAAGCAAACATGTATTTGTGACTTGTAAATATAATAGTTAGAGGTGTGCTTGGTGAGCTTGTTCAAACTATCGTGTCGAGGTCCAAAATATTAGTGAGCAATCTCGGGAATTTTCGTAGGCTCCAGAAATATATAAATATTGTACGAAACATATATTTATAAAATATAAATGTTTTAAATATATTATATTATTCGCGATATTTATAGAGTATCGAGGTTGTGTGTAAGCATCGTTCCTAGGCAAATGGTCAATCATAATTGTCGTAGTGATTCATATAATAAGTCATAAAAAAAATTGTTCCTCGTAAAAATGGTATTTAATTCACGTAATATCCTTTTATTTAATTATTGATATTTACTAATCGCATGGGAAAATTACGGGAGGTTACATTACCTACCTCTTACCGGGAATTCCGTCCCGGAATTCTAGTCTAAGATAGTTGTCAAGGGTGTCTAGGGAAAAGATGTGGGTACTTGGTGCGAATCTGGTCTTCGTGTTCCTTAGAAATCCTATATCTCAAGTATAACTTACTTACACCTCTGAAATCATTGTTCCCTTCATTGCATGATTCTTCCTAAATTAGACATAGGTGATCAGGCTATGTATAATTTACGAGTAATAATGCAATGCTTGGACCAATCGACCCGTAAGATGTCCGGTCTAGTTGTTGGTTCGTAGAGTTTATAAGTCAAACGGTTGATTTCCCAAATCAAGGTATGAGTGATTGCCCTAACTTAGTCAATACTAAAATAGTTCGTCGGTTTGGTGTTGAAATGGATTTTGGCCATGCCACAAATAAAATGATAGCTAGAGTAGATGGAGTAGATAATATGGAATTTAGGGAGAACTAGATAGTACAATAGATGAGGAAGTATCACAGCGAGTCGTTTATTGAACAGAAAGTAGACCTAAGTCGTGAGAAAGATGAACACTTAAAGGTGACATCACTTAGTACCACAAAGTGCTTAAGGAAATTTGGGCGGTTAAATTCTAAACTTCATCAGCCTGTTGCGTTGTTGAGAATTGTTGTTGTTGTTGCGGTGATTGCTGGTGTTGCTATGATGGTTGTTGTCGTGGTGATGGGTGATTCTTTTAGTATCGAGTTTCCTCTTGAGCTCATTGCATTTGACCTCTTGGCCCAATAGCCTCTAAGCAAGTTTCATTGCTGCTTCCAGGGTTGGCGGGTTTGATAAGGTGACATCTCCTTCAATGCTCCTAGGGAGTCCTTCGAAGTACTTCTCCAAGGTTTTCTCAAGGTCAGGCACCATCGATGGGCATACTATCTTAAGTTCCTGAAACCTTCGGTTGTAAGTTCTCAGATCGATTCCCTTTACTACCAACACATAGAACTCATCCTCAAGCTTCCTCAATTTCGAACGAGGACAATACTTCTTTAATATCTTGGTCTTGAATTCAGTCCATGAGAGTTGATATGCTGTCGTTGCTCCTAGAGTCTGAACAATAGTATTCCACCAAGATAGGGCATCTTGCATTAGAGTTCCCGTTGTGAAGCTAACTTTGTTGTTTTCTGAGCATCTACTTCTTTGGAAGATCGTTTCACATCACTCAAACCATTGGGCTAATTCGGATATCCCTTCGGTACCTTTGAAGTATGTGGGTTGGCATGCTATAAAGTCCTTATAGGTGTAGTAACGAGGTGCGGGTTTCGCGTTTCCAGTCATTTGTGTGCCAGTATCTCTTTGGCGGGCTTGTTCGGTTAAGACGGCATTGACACCATCAGTAATTGCTTGCTGTATTGCTGCTGGGGTCATAACTTCGGGGTTTGTTGGCGTAGTGGTTGTGGTTGTTCTTCTAGTTTTAGCTATGTTGTTATTATCAACGGAAGAAAGACGTATGGTTTAGAATTTCATAATGACCAAGTTAAGTTAGAATACCTCTAATACAACCAAGAATAGGTTATAGTCATAACAACTTAGTCAATGAGAAATTTAAGTTAAGATGTGTCACAGCATGTCGGAAGGACAAACATAAATCGATGTCATTACAACATTTATTAATACTTGTTTGAATGTTTACAAAACATCATATGACAAGATTCCTTATTAATAGAACATTGGTTTGTTAAGCTGACAAGTCTCAGATTCATGGTTTTCCTAAGGTTTTGTCCATACAGTTTTGGATTTCTTGAATGGCAGTGGTTATAGTTTCGATGGTTTGATCTCTTGCTCTTTCCCTAGTTAGGGATTCTTGTAAGGCTTGCCTAAGATACACATTCTCCATGTCAATCCTCTCAATTTCACGGTCCAGGCTCCCATCATTATTTCTGTTGAAGTGTTGGCTCCACACAATGCTCCTATAAACTCCATTGATTCCCAAAACTGAGTATTCATTTGTTCAAATACAGCCTTCATAGCTAACTGGCCAATTATGAAGTTCTTAATCTTATCTGTAAGAGTCTCGACGTGTTCACGAAGAAAGTCGTTGAGGGTGTCGGTAATAGTATCGATTCGATTCTCATGTCGGACAAGTCTATCTGCCAATAAGGGTATAGTGTGATGAAGGGGTGAATAAATAGTTATTCCTAATGATCTAATCCTGAGTGGTTTTAATTGTTCTTTCTAGCTTAACGTATCTGCTACTACATTAGCTTTTCTTGGGTGATAACGTATCTCACAGTGATAATTGTTGAGTAGCTCTAACTAGTGGCGTTGTCTTGACTTGAGAAACAATTTCATTTTGAATGAAGATTGTTATTCTATTGTGTTTGGAAAATAATTATTGTTCACATTCCGTGAAAATCTGTGGGGTAACTTACCCATTTAGACAAAAAGTTGTCTGTAACAGATATTTAACAATGAGGGTTTTGGATAAAAGTGATGGACGTAGAGAAGGTTGCTGAACTTTAGCTTTTGTTCTGGTGGGAGGTCTAAAGTCTTTCAGTTTATTTATGTTTCTTGACAAGTTGTCAAAAGAAGGCTTCGATACTAAGAGAACTATTTGGGGTTTTTCTACGCAAAGAACTCCTACGTGGATGTAAGGTTGAATCGCTGAAGGAACCTCTTTCCGTTGTTAAAGCAAGTATGATTTTCAAGCTTTTTCCTTACTCTCAAAGCAGGCATACGCAAAAACTTTCTATTTGGCTTTTTACTGGAATCAATATGTCTAAACATAAGGTAGTGTTTTCACGACTTACTAAACGAGGGATCAAAATCTTTGCGCAGTAGCGGAGGGCGAAGCGAATGTAGGGGACACAGCCTATTCAGGGAAGGAGGATGGATTGGACTTGTTCCTATTCATGGCATGGGTAAAAGCAGCCTTAATGACTTTTTAGTGAAGATATGCTTATATGTCACGAAATGCCGATCAAATTCGTCGAACAAAAGATGTGCATTCAAAATTGCCTATAGTACTGCTCTAGTAAGAAGTTCATGGATCTATGGGTAGAAGCTAGTAGGTGGTGATGGTGATAGAACAGGTGGTGTAAGTGGTGGTGGCACAACTGATTCCGGTGGTGGTATGACAAGAGCTGGTAGTGATATAAGAAGAATTTGCTTCATACGGCTGAAGTTGTCGAATTTTCCTATTTCGGTGAATTGGATCAGGTGATGTCGAAGGGGAAGCCTATAAATCCGATGACAAGACAATAGGGTGGGAATATGAAGATATGGTATTTGTAATAATCCCGATTAGTAAATATAAGTCATTAGCATAATTATAACCTGTTAACATATATACGAAATCATGTAAAAGTAATGTCTCTACCAGATATTGGAAACACGTAGGCACGGAGGGCATAAGGTAGTATTTTGTAAAAGTGGTCCGTTTTAAAAGTGTAGTTATAGTCCAATGTTCAAAACACTTGGTTCTCTATAACTGTAGCTCTGATACCAATCTGTAACACCCCCAAAATCATCACGTCAGCGGAAGACTTAAAAATGTCAGCGGAAGACTTTTTGGGTGTTACTTCGAGGATCTTTGTCACAATCATAGAAAACGACACAAAAGTGACGCTTTAAAGTTTAATTCATTCAAAATACCAAATATTCGAGACATCAAGATGTTTCATAGTTTAAACAACAAGTTTATTTGAAATGTGTCTAATCATTTATTTAAGCCCATGCCGGGTTACAAGCCCACTCCGTGCCTTCAAGTTCCTTCTTGTTTAGTTACCTGAGATAAACACATGCTAAAAGTGTCAACACAAAGGTTGGTGAGTTCATAGAGTTTATAGTTTTGAATATCGATTTCCAAAATCAAAGAGTTTATGATTTCCGCAATAGTTATGATAACAGTTAATTATCAAATTAAAGTGTGAGTAAGTCCATAATATTCATAGCTTAAATCATTGATTTATCAAAATCAGAAAATGAGTGATTTCCTTATTAATTCAAAAATAGTCCGTTGGTTTGCCATTCACCGGGTCAACACCAAAATAGTAATTTGTTTGACCTAATCGGGTCAACACCAAAATGGTAGTTCGTTTGCCAATTATTAGTAGTTTTTCCTGCTATATTGTGAGCACAGTCTCATAGTTTAATAAAATAGTGGGCTACAACATTGTACGCCCTTAACATCAGTCATTGTAGTGCTACAATATTACCGTTCTATTGCCCTAAGCTCATGACACTCAACGATTAACAGGCATCAAAATTATCCATAATAATGATGTAAAACAGTGGCCCTCAAGATAGGTATTTACCAGTAACCTATGAAATCAAATAAAGTGCATTTGGTGGCTTTCCTCTAGCGACCAAATGGGGATTGTCAATCCCTAATAGATCTATTCACAATTATTTACGTTCACCCTGCAAGTGATTAAGGCGCATGATCGAGGGACTTTTGGTAATAGGTACTTAGGCAATAGAGATCAAATATAGCATATTGTTGAAAAATCACTTGTAATCATATCTATAGCAGGTATCTCTTTATGAGATATAAAAATGTGTAAACTAGTAAAGTTTATATGTAATATAGTCCTGTATTTAATTAATGAATACTTGTAAAAGTAAAAACAGTATTTAAGCATGTATCTCCCCCAAAAAAGCGTTTATAAACCATTGTAAAACAAGTAAGAGTAGGGGCTATGACTCACCTTAGTAGTACAGTAGTAGTGGTAGTAACATAATATCAACGATGCAAGGCAACGGCTTCACACACAACCTAAAAGATATGGTATGTTTTAGTTGATAGTCTAAATCTAGTTTTATCGCGAATATTAGTCATTCAGTTGTGATTAAAACTCGTGTTCGTTTAAATGCTTGAAGTTCAAGAACAAAGTTATATATACATATAACTTGTGAGTGTAATGATCGATGATCGATGTGCGATGGAAAATCATCAAGAATAAGTCGAAGTGCGTAGAAGATGTTTTATGATGTTAGTTTTAAAAGAAAAGAAATAAACGTATCGTTATATACATATCGTTAAAATTAATTATAGTTACGCTAATATTTATATCGTATATATATAAGTTAAATTTATAAGAGTTTTATACTAAACATGTGTATTTATATATAAAATATTAATATTATTTTTTATAAAATAATATTACAGAAAATCCCTTCAAGTTTTAAAAATGTTACCTTTTTAATCCTAACGACATAAACTTTACACCGTTAGTCCAAAGTTATATATATATTTACATTTTAGGTCCAAAAGTATCGATATTTACATTTATTACTTCTAAGTTTTAATAATTATAGTTTATAACCCAAAAATTTAGATTTGACAGTTTCTACCCTAAGTTTCCAAGATTTACGCTTTTAGTCCTTCGGTTAATAAAATTTGCAAAGTTAGTCCAAAAGTTACTAAATTCAAAAATTAACATTTTTACTTCTTAAATAAGCTCAGGACAACTTATTTAACTTATCAAAACTGCTTATTAGTTTGCAAGTCTCTTTTTATATTTAATGGGCTTTTAACGAGCCAAAATGGTAGCCCATTAACGTTCTACAATCCAAAGGGTTTGGGGGAACACTAGACCTACCTTAGTCCATCATTTTAAGTTATAAAAATATTTCAAAAGAGCTTTTATCATAAGCTTATTGAATAAGCTTAAAAACAGCTTATTGGGCATTCAAGGCCCAAAGTTAACTTATTTAAGTTTATACAAAATAGTTTTTAGGTTGATTCAAAAAGGGTCGAGTAAACTGCTTAAATGATTTTATAAATTCGAATAAATTGTATTTCCTGATTGTATACCAAGTCAATAACGAGGTCGAGCCATAAAAATAATAAGTCATGTGTCGAAATAATTTTCTACGAGACCAAAGTAAATGACCAAAATCAATTCTGAAAATAGTTTTACTCAAAAATATTCTAAGTCTTTTTAGACAAAATCGTATAGGTCCAAACTATCTTAGGAACGTGTGATTTTTATTAAGTAAACGTAATTATCTAGTTCAACACTTCGTGTATCTCGATTATTAGTATATTAAACATTTAGGAGGTCGAATAAAAAGTATATGTCACGTTTATATATTACGAAATAATTAGGCAAAGTAAATGTACCAAAACCAAAATAACGAAATGAAAAATAATGAAAGGGCTTCCAAGTTCTCACCTCACCTCAAATGGTGGAGTATTTTGGTACGTAAGGATTGAATAGAAGAAAGCTAGTTGTGTGGTTCGATTCACGACCCACCAAAGGTTCAAGACGAGCAAACGTGGTTCCTTGGGATTACTTCTATGCTTCGTACGTTGGGCAATTGGTTCGTCCCTAATCAACTCGAAATCTTTACGTATAATAGAATATGGTACGTTTTCGTATGTGTGTTTTCAACTGAGCTTGCATGGGCAGTTATATAGTGAGTTTTGTGAGGGTATAGATGTTGTGTTCACACGAGATGGAGTGTGAGTTTGCGTACTTTGCATGCCACCTCCCATTGTGTCCAATCGAATTCTAACATGACAAGAGGAATGTGTCAGTGATTCCTGACATTATCTGACATTCCTGATAACTTCTAACATCTGACATGAAGCATATAGTTGGTTTGAAGTCATTGGGGAACTTGGGTGGTCGGTTTTGGGGGTTTGTGAAAGGTTATACGAAATCTTAACAAGTGTGTTGTGGTGTTCAATTTGGTACTGTTTCGCACAGCAAATGTGCTAGGTAAATAACAAAATCTGGCATTCTTGAATCCTTGCAACAAGGTCAATCGAGTGGTGTAATAATATCAATGTGTTGTTAGTCGAAATTGTGAGAAAATGATGCGTTTAGGAGGCTGAGTCGCGGCAAGCAGAAACAAAACCTAAGGGTGCGTTTTGGGCTAATAAGCCTGGTGGGCTTGTGTTTGTGTTCGGCCCAGCAGAAAACAAAGAACAAAAATAATTAAGGGTCCGTTTGGTTTAGTGTTTGGGTTTAAGTGGCCCATTGAGTGTTGTTTGTGTTTCGTTTATAGTTTGGGAAATATGAGAGTGATTTTGTACGTATAATATGGAGAGGAAAGTTCACCTATTTAGTATCCATGTGCCTTGCTTCTTTCTTTTCTTTCTTCTCGATGGATAGTAGCAAGAAAAAGAAAGAATATGTTGGTTTGAATGTGTTAGTGAATGATTTGCATGTGAGTTTATATACCCGAGTTGTGCTTGGACAAGTAGCGAGGTGGTGTAGGGATCATGTGGATTTTTGGAGTGCATGTTCTTTGATTGGGGAGGCTTTGAGGTGGAAGGTTGAGGGTGTAAGAGTTTACACATGGTTTTGTAGGTTTTATGTGAGGTAGTAATCAAGTGAGGGAGGTGGTGTAAGAGTTTTGCACATGTAGTAGTACCCAAGTTTGAGTCCAGGTCGTATTTTAAAGATAATAGCTTGGAATTGCGTTTTTGGTTCAAAATCTCGCGTGTCTAGACGTAAAACATTATTTCGGACAACTTTCGTGTTTTACACTTTTCCTGGTTCGGACCAGAAGAGCCTTAAATTTAAGATTTAAATTCGTTACAGAAAGTTGGTGGTTTATTAGAATTTATACGAAGTGTCATTACTATCTGTGTTAATTTGAGATGAAACGTGTAAGGTGCCTTAACTTGATCAATATTCTAGTATAGTAATTATATTTAAAAGTTGATAACAATTGTCTTTCATGGTTCTTAGAAGCATGGATACTAGAGTTGTTAAAAGGGATACGCCGTGTGTAAAAGTTAAAATAAACCGAGCTAAAGCAAACATGTATTTGTGACTTGTAAATATAATAGTTAGAGGTGTGCTTGGTGAGCTTGTTCAAAGTATTGTGTCGAGGTCCAAAATATTAGTGTGTAATCTCGGGAATTTTCGTAGGCTCCGGAAATATATAAATATTGTACGAAACGTATATTTATAAAATATAAACGTTTTAAATATATTATATTATTCGCGATATTTATAGATTATCGAGGTTGTGTGTAAGCATCGTTCCTAGGCAAATAGTCAATCATAATTGTCGTAGTGATTCACATAATAAGTCATAAAAAAAAATTGTTCCTCGTAAAAATGGTATTTAATTCACGTAATATCCTTTTATTTAATTATTGATATTTACTAATCGCATGGGAAAATTACGGGAGGTTACAGAAAGGTTAGAATATCTGTACCTTAGACCGTAAGTGCAAACATAACAGAAACATAAAGGTCGGAATCAAACTCCTTCTTCAGCGAATCTACACGAATACATGATCGTCTTATTATTAATAACTTGTTTTAAATCAGATTACTCATTTTTGTCGGCTTTCAATTTTTAGTCATTTTCCATTTATAGTAAGTTTTCCCGAAATAGCAATTTCATACTTTAAGGTTAAAAATAACAATTAATTAATCTTTAAGGGTTTAAATGACCAATATAATAAGTTAGGGTTAAATATGTCAATATTACCAAGTTTAGAGTCTAAAGTGTAAATATTATAAGGTTTATAGTTTAATATGTCAAATTAGTTTTTAGACTAACATTTAGTACAAGATATGTATATACGTATATAGACCATATTTATTTTAATAAAGATCTTTACTATCTCATGCATGACAAATGAAAGTTAATGATGGCAAATGAGATATATACGTATCTCATGCATGTCAAATGAAAGTTAAGTGGCGTTAAATCTCTTTTAAACTTTGTGTGATTTCATGAGACATATAATGAATGACAGCTAGATTTTAATCTCGACATAATATGGACAAGGCTCAAATCATGAGTCGAATACTAATGTTTACGAAAACATCAAATCAACATTTTCCCATATGAAAGCAATTGCACACATCGTGGTTCCTCTTTTATGTTTTGAAAATCATTCGAACCATTAACCTGTTCTAAGTCTTAGTCCATTCGATTAAAAGTAGAGTTTCAAAACAGTTTAGAGTCGACCAAAATAGCCGAGTATAATCACCCTTGTCTAGTCGATTACTTAGGTTCGATGTATCGTTATTTATGAGACATTTTTTTATGATTTTATGTGGTGATATCTATTCGATTATCGCATGGTTATGGGCCGAAACAGAAAACAAGAACATGCTTGGACAGAAATAATAAAAGGGGGTCGAATAAGGTTGTGATGTTATACCCTCGTAGTCGTGTTGAAGCAAGGAAGGACAACCATGATCGAACACCAACTCAAATTAACACCCACACAGAACTGACACCTTCTAACAGTAGCAACAAAAACCACACGTACGAACCATTTTTCGAACAAAATCACCATGCCACGTTTGGACAGAAAGACCCACGATCAAGAGCTCCAAAATAATTTACAAACGCCCTTCCTTGCAATACCCTTCTTTGGATCGAACGGGAAACGGAGTAGAACAAATAAATGGCCGCCGTATAATTTGCTTAGCTTAGGGTTTTTTGTTCTATATGAGAGTTTTGTTTTTTTGTGAATGAGAATATACAACTGGAAAAAAAAAGGATTTGGGAGGTGATTATCAAAATGGGTAAGTCGTATAAATGGTGTATGATTGAGCGAATTATTTTGGACATAAATCTTGGGGATTGGCCGAAACTTAGGGGATAGTTAGCCGAGTTTAGGGGAAAGTCTAAGGAAACTAATACACTTGCCATATTCAAATTTATGTCATCTTCAATGTATATTTTGGTGTACGAAAATTTTATATAGAATTGGTTCGTATAGCATGTTTTACGTGACCTTCAAATAAAAGACAACAAATTAATATTTCCAGTTCTACATAGGACATATGGGACGTGTGATGATTTTAATGTGTACAAATTTGTTTACTATAAGTTTTAAATATTTGTATTACGTTTATTCGGTCAAATATTAACGCGTTAAATACTTAGGTTAAAATCAGAATGAAATGTTTTAAATTAATAAATCTTTTATAAGTTTAAGATCAAAGGGTATTTTTGGTTATTTTACGTGTTCAAAATTTTGGGTTTTACAGCAATGGTGATTGGATTTCAAGTCCAAAATTAAGATTCACTCATTTATTAAAGGGTAAATTACACGTTGGTCCATGAACTTAGGGTGGATTGCGCATTTGGTCTCCAGATAATGGGATCCGTGAGAATGGTCCCCAAGGAGGGGTTTTTGGCGCCCGCTTGGTCCTTTGAGCCCCGTTTTACATAAATGTCGTTACTTTGACTCATTATCTCTCCAATTTGACTTTCAAACCATGGGCTTTCTTGTAATTTCACTTTTTGTCACTATTTCACCATTGGTCCCTGACTCATGATTCAAAATAGTAACCTTTATTGAAACCTTTTATGTCTTTTTTCTCATAACACCGTTGGACCCTGAGGCCGGTTTGTCCTTTTTTTTTTCACTTTCCCGCCTTATATCACAATCACATGGTTTATGTCCAATCATGTTAAACTTTATCTTTTTCCATGTAAACTTTATAACTTTGGGCTCAAAATGCACTGATATTACTAGACTTTCTATTGTATGTAATATAAGTTTAATTACGAAAAAATGATGGCGTTATGTAGAATATTTTTCACATATTATATAACAAAATTTATTAACAATATTACAAACTTACAAATAAACTTTTAAAACAAATTTACACACCAAACTAAAAAATAGATCTACAAAAAAAGGCACAATCTTATTACATAATTACATACACTTTATAACAAAATTTATACAAACCTTACATAAATTTAATATATATATATATATATATATATATATATATATATATATATATATATATATATACACACTAAACTCCAGTAAGTGGGGTGTACAAAGTACATCTTCTAACATGAGTAATTACGGAGATCTTAAGGTATAAAATGTGGCTGAAAATAATTGAGTAAAAAAGTTCCAGTGCATGGTACATATGTTTCCAAAAGCTATTGGATGAAAGTACAACATCAACTATTCATCCGTCCTGTTATACTACTGTGCGAACCACTGTTCATTAGCTAATTACCCCGTTTTGGCAACTGTTCATCCCCGTAATGACCCTGTGATGTTGCTACCTTCCCCTCTCTTCTCTCACAAATTCTCCCCCTCTCCCGCATATTCTAGAAGCCTCTCACATTTTCCATAACCCACAGAACAAAACACAAAACCAAACCTATATTCAAGATGCATCGAACAATACCCCAATACTTGATCCACAAATGAAGATGAAGAAGATGAATCATGCTAACACTCATAGTTGTAGGTAAGTTATTTTGCCTTAATCAACTAACGAGACTAATTTTGCACCAATTTTTTTATTTTTTTTTATTTTTTTTTATTATTATTTTTTTTAATACAAAGATCAAAACAAATTATTCTGAGAGAAAATCAACAAATTTGGGGTTTAGTTATTGTACAAGCTGTTCATCATTAACTAGTTCATCAGTCGCGGTTGTTGGTAACACAATAATATTGCATGTAAGTGATTTCATTTTGTTATGTTTTTTAATACATTATCAGAAATTTCTTTTAGTTATTTTTATTATTTTTTTATTTTTTGAAAATTTCAGTTTTACCTTTAGTTATTGGTTTCAATAATCCATCATGATTGTCTTATGATCTTTTGTAACAGGAATAATGAAAGATGAGGAGTACGGATGTGGTTGACAATGGATAAAGTATGGAAAATAGGGGTTGTGGGGTTGTGTTGTGGTTGTAGTTCATGGTGCAGAAATTGTAGTTAATGGTGCAGAAATTGTAGATGGAGTTGTGCCTACAATTTGTTTGATAAAACACCTAATAGAATTGGAAGTGTGGTAAGTTTGTTTAGCTTCTTATTTTTCTTTAGCTTTTGATGCTTAAATAAGAGATACATATTAGTTGTGACATAAAAATCTATATCAGTTGTGGCCAGCACTTGGTAAGTCATTTACCAGCTGGGTGGTATACTCGGTTTTGAGTCTAATCACACCTAATTCGGATGTATATTCATGATGAATGTGTAAAAGAAAATAACTTTTTGATGTATTTGCTTCAATTATTTTGGTGTGTGCCATTAGTACTTTTTAAGACCTGATTATGATGTATTTTAATCCAAAATATTTAATTTTAGGAATTACTTACTGGTACTGTTTTGGGTCTTAAAAAAAGAGTCATGCAATTGAAATTCCATGGGTTAGAGTTCTAATTTGTAAGTATTGATCTTCATTGATTCGAGAACTTTATTTATTGTTGGTATTTTTGGTTGTTATTTGTTGTTGTTTGTAGGTACTTTACAGGTTGAAGATGTATGGATAGATGGAATACTAATAACAAAGATTGAAGATTATAGGAAGTTTTTTTTCTTCTATTGGTTTAACTTTAACACAAGTTTTATTGTAGTTTAGAAGATATGTAACATATCATAAACATAACATGTATCATTAATGTTTTATGTTTTTGCAGTGATTGACTTTCTTGGCAATGTGCGTGTGCTTGAGCTTCAGACGCCTCCAACCTCATCAGTTAGGAAGATTGTTCAGTATGTTTTCATTAAACATTACAGTAGTATTTACTTTCTAATTGAAAATTTTAATATTGTTATCAAATTGCGTGATTATCGTGTTTCGTTAATTTAAGTTTGAGTTTGGTTGTTTACAGAATACACATTTAATAAAAATGGTCATAAAAATTGCTACATACATTGAGTTGGACTTATTTGAAATTGGAAAAGTTATAAGCGTGAATATATTAGATAATCCAAACTCACCTTAAGTTTTGGCAGGTGAAGCGTAAAGTGCTGTTCAGTCATTCAGTCATTTTTTCGGATAAATAGGTTGTATATTAAGTGTGTACTTTAGTTAGTGTCAGAATGACTAGGTGATCAGATACTTTCTTATTGTATATAAAACAGATCAAATACTAGGTGATCGGGAACATACACGTAATTTTCTCACCATGTATATAGCAAGTTAACAAAGTTTAAATTACCATGGCTCGACTTTTCATGAGCTTACAAAAATAAAAGGATTCACATTATGTTTAAATAATGGCTCTATTGGTTTGATTACTAGAAAAGTACTAAAATACCAATGCTCAAGAATAAAATACTTGCCATGGATCTATAATTAGGCGTATGAATGCACATGATTTAACTTGAACATCACCTCATGTAATATCGTATTTACTTGGTGGTGATTTTGTGGACTAATCCTATGCTTAACATTTTGATTTTACAACCTACATCCGTATCCCATTGTAATTATTTATTCTTAGACTACTAATAGGAAAGTGACTTAAGATAATATTATATACTTATATAAGAAATATTTATAGTACAGGGCTATTTTGGATTACTTATATTTTCTACTTCTCTACTTATGCACTTATTATTTAGCTGAAGTAAGTACAGGTAATAAAGGGGTGTTTGGTAATACATAATTTTTCTACTTTTCTGCATAGGTGCCAAGTAACAAGGAGTGATTGGGATTACATGTGTTTTCTATTTTTTTCTTTATGTACTCCTTTTTTGTAAGTGCAACTAATAATGTGCTGCTTGTGATTACTTTTTTTTTTTTTTTTTTTTTTTTTTTAATGCTTAACATCCTTTTTTTCCAAATGACTAGCAGGAACCTATGTTGCCGCCTTTACAGTATCCACATGAATCAGGTTATATTTATTTGATTATGTTTTAAGTACTACAAGCAATTGTGATGCTTCAATGCTTCTTAACTAATATCACCTGATTCCGTGCATATACAGGTCTTGCATCATAGTGTCGATTATACCAATACCAACCGCAAAATATGGGATATGTACTTCAAGGATCTTTTTCCTAGACTGCTCAACAAAGGAAACGATTGGATCAACAGCAGCCTGTGACCCATTTGCTTGCAGGTATTGTATCAACAATTGTTGTATAAAAATAATAATTAAAATTAATCTTGCCACAAATTATTTGTGTATGATTATTTTAGAATACTCCTAATGTGATGACTCTTGTGATTCGAAAAAGTTTGATGTAGGTAGGGCGTTGGTGGGCTATATAGTGGTCTTAAGCCTTCTCTCATTGGAACTGCTACACCGCAGGTGTGTGGCTTTCTTGCTTTTCAACATCCTAATATACATTCATTACTTGATTATAGTTTAATCGGGTGTTTATGGTTGCTTATTACTGCTTATGCTGTTTTGAAACATTCGAATCATCTGAGAGTCATTCCTAAGTGACAATCCTTACTTTCGGAAAAGTTATAGCTTATTTAAATCCAAACGCTCAACTCTAATTGTTGTTGGATGTATAAAAATGTTGGTAATGTTTGGATTAACTTATTATTCAGGCTTATGACATTTTTATGAATAGCTATTTAGAAATGAAGGTTGGATTAGTAAAAAAATGCAGTAAAACTCCAAAATGAATACTTTGGTTAGAAAGTGTCAAAGGAAACAATGCTTAGTATACTCCAAAGTGAGCTATAGACAAACGTTATTTGTTATATATCTGAACTGCTTATCTGCCTAAAATTAAGTACATAATCAGAAAATTAGAAAATGGGCTCAAAATAAGTAGATCCAACGCACCCTTTTGTTTCAGATGATAGCCTACGTATTCTTGGAGATGTAATAATATTTTAGTCTTTGGTTTTGCACAATCAAATTCTTAGAAAATCAGAAAATTCATAATTCGGGAACTTCAAGTTGGAATTGTTAGAGTAAATGCTCATCGAAACTTCCCTGTAATTTACTTTAGTGTACAGGAATGATCATGAGTTCTGTAGTTTGAGCTTACATGACAACTCTTACTACTTTCCGTATTTAAAGTTGTTGTAGTAACAAACCTTTGATTTAGTGTATTTTCCTATCTTTCTTGCAGTTGGAGCCCTTGGTGTAAGAAAATTCATGGTGGTTGTAATGGGAACATTGTCTGGAGGTACACCACTTCACTTGGTGCACACACATGGCTAAAGGACATTTTCAGTCCAAAAGGGTGTATTGGATCTATTTATTCCGAGCCCAAAATGGTGCGTTGGATCTGCTTATTTTGACCCCAAAAGAGTAACTTTGGATCTGCTTATTTTCAGCCCCGAACAGGTGCATTTGGTTGCTCATTTTTCTACACAAAATGGTGCCTTTTTTTGCTGATTTTTCTGCACAAAAGGGCACGTTTTGATGCTAATTTTTCTGCACAAAAGGGTGCATTTGGTTGTTGATTTTTCTGCACAAAAGGGTGCCTTTTGTTTAGTTATTTTTTCTACACAAAAGGGGTGTTTGGCGCTGCATATTTTCAGCCATCAGGGGCGTTTGCTTAAGCTTATTTTCAGCCCATCAAGGGCGTTTGGTTTTCGTATTTTCTGCCCCAAAAGGGTGTTTGATATACTTAGCTATTAAAGGTTTCCATTTTTTTTGGAAATTTAGTTGATCATTTACAATAAATTGGTAGTATGACCTATGAAGTTAGATAATTTGTATTCCAAAAATTACCAACTCGTTTTAGAACAAAATTCATAGAAATTTTATAACAAATTGTTAGGTCACCATTTTACAACATAAACCACGTAGAAATCTAGAGAGAGAAAGTAAGTAGAGAGAGAGAGAGTGGAAGGAACTCTAATATGAAAATGAAATGAACTTTGATATTGCAAGATAACCAACACCCTCCTTGGAGGGGTTACATGTCTATTTATAGGTGAGATCTAGGGCATCTCTTAACTATTACAATATTACACATCTAGCCCTTAGACCTTTACCGAACATGTAAACTTAACATAAAACTATTAAAAACATATAAATTCATTAACGTACTAACATAATATTGCAACCTATTACAAAACTCAATGACCGACACTTGATTTAACAAAGTGTGTTCCCAACAATCTCCCCCTAAGTGTTGGTCATCAAAGGTGGCCCAACGTTGTCATCTTTTAAACTTTGACGTTGTTATTGATGTCTTCAAAAATTGTAGCAAAATCTTTCATCTTTCTTTGTTCTTTGTTCTTTGTTGATATGGTAGTGATCATATTATGAAGTTGTCTGCCTTTCGCCACTTTTGTGTTTGTGGTGGTTGTCCGCCATTCCAACATGCTCATACATCTTTGGACTTTGACTTTCACATGCACGAAGTTGCTTTTCTTTCACTTTGATATTTAGTCTCTTTACTTTGTAGATTCTTCTTTTTGGCACAAAATCTTTCTTTGAACTTTGTGTTGCTTAGATCTTTGGGGGAGCTTTCATTGACTTCAAGATGTATGCATGAGCATGCTGGAATCTACCATCATGGAGGTGATATGTAGCTGCAGGTAAACAATTAGCAATAATCAACCGGTACTTACAGATAAGAAATTAGAGATCGTCAACAGCATATTGTGAAGACTCCTTCTAATCCTTATCAAGGCCGTTCCCATATCAGATACTCCCGAGGGAGCTTACGAGACCTACTTAGTAGCTCAATGACTGGGTGAGTCGCTAGGGATCACTCCACGACTGTAGACCATTATGGAACCACCGCGAACACTAAGCGTAACCCGTGAGGGATTACTGAAGTGACCTGCTGTCAGGGCTGTTTGATGTTGACCATGGAAGGAATTTCCATTCAATCATTGTGAAATACATTTGTAAATTCTCTCATAAACATTCTCGGCAGATTTCTAAGATCTGCGAAGGACTCGATAATTTACATCTGGTGTCCATTGATGTAGAACACCAGTTGTAGAAATACTAAGTGTTCGTAAGAGATCTTTGATGTATCTCATGGCTCTAGACTCGATAAGTGCACACTTAGGTTTCTTATGCGGAGACTAGGGAGGGGTCTCCTGCTTCAATATCAACCATCTCTAAGAGACAAGTTGATAGATTACACCGGTTCCCTGTGAGAATGAAACAAGCTCTTTTAAGAGAACTTGAGTGGTTAAGAAGGTTTAGTGCATTGCGTCACTGGGTCCATGACGTCTTTATCTTCAATACCGGTGTTATCTTTGCAACAACCAGTAGCATACGAGTTGAACCCGGTGTCTGCCCTAAGGTTGAACATATGGAGGGCTATTTCTTTTCACCCTTTTCTTTACTTTTCTTTTTAATTCTTCAACTCCTTCTTTCCCCTTTCATTCTTTTCTCCTTTTTTTCGTATCATACCTAAGGACTTCTAATTCTAACTATTGGTGATGTCCTTGGGTAGATCCCTCCGGCTCTGGCGGATCATAGGATGATTTTCCCTAACCTTAGTCACCTTATAACTCCATGACTATCCTACAATTACCATGAAACCTTTGATTGAAAATCTCTCAAAGTGTTTATGCTTATCACATATTTTGTTTAACACTTTGAGAGTTTTGTGTTTACTTTAGAAGGGCTCCCCCTTCACATGTGCTCATGAGTATTTAATAAATTTGCACATGCGGGAGGAGCAAGCACTTTTTGAATTGATCCACTTTCAGTGAACCAAACCTATTCGAGACACGCTTACATCACTAGTTAGACTACCTTGAAGTTATTACCCGGCCTGGTCAAGTCCACAGAAAGTTTCTCGAGACAGTACCTAGCTTTCTACTAAGACAAATCCTTTTCGAGACACGCTTACGTGGCTAGTTAAAGAGTTCCATTGTCAGCTTTTAGGTGACAACTAGCTCTAGTAACTAACTTGATGTTATTACCCGTCGAGGATAAGTCTTTTTGATTATTTACTTTTGTGTTACGTCAATTCTTGGGTCAATTCTGAGTCTAGCTCGACTTTAAGCAACTTTGAACTTTCATATTTTAATCACTTTCACTTTTCTGCCCCTCAAAAATAGCATATGAAATGTTGTTTTTTATTAAAATATGCTTTTTTGAGTCTTATGGGGAGATATCAACAAGAACTTTTGATTTCAAGAAACGATGAGTTTTCAAGTGCTCCCCCTCAACAAGTGAATACTCATTAAGGTGAAATACTTGTCTTTTGAGCAGAATTATGAAAATCAAAAAATGTTTGATTAATTCGACTCAAAAGTAAGAAGTCTTCGCTCCTTATATTAGGATTGAGGCACTGATGCGTACCTCAGGGTCCTTTCATTACAAGCACGGGTTGTACACTGTAATATGTGCAAAAACCAAAGTTATGAATAAGAAAATTATGATGAAGTAATGATGATGTTATACCAAAATAATCAGACCGGTGGAGTTTTCGGATGGCGGTAAGTGAGAATATTCTGAATAGGTGCCCTTCCTCCAATCAAGCTCTCCAATCTGCGTATGTGCTCTCTGACCTTTAATCTGTGATCAATCCTATCCATGAACTTAAGTGCTTCCCTCACATCTTGACTTTTCCATCCAACTTTTATCCCTTTGTCGTGTTCCTTAAGCTTTTGATCCAACTGAATTCTGACAAATTTGAGAGTCTAATCCCCGAACTTGTGAAGCTCATCGTATCTCATGAATTTGTAGCTACTCTTATAGGGGTATATGACTCCAAATGGTTTGTTGTTGAAGGTGGAAGGTCTCAAGTACGGGATCTTTGGAATCTGTGTTTGTGGAGAAGTAAAGTTTAGTGACGTTTGATAGCTTTCAACTCCTAATTGTGCATCCTCAACTCTTGCCTTGATGATGGTTTGGCGCATGAAGAGCAGAATAGAGTTGATAATGTAATACTGAAGGCTGCCAGGCAGATGCTGAAGTTTGCCTTGAACCTTAAGTAAGTACATATCTTGGATATCATTGAGATTCAATCGATGATAGTCTGCTTCATTGAAGGTATACAACTTGTCGTCGATTCGACGGACCACAATTTTGTCAAGAAAGTTATAACCAAATCTTTTTTCAGTTGCTGGAACATCTTTGATGGAAAGAATTCGTTGTTGTGCGAAGACCTTATGCTTTGATCTGAATGTCAACTTGTACTTATAGAACCATTTGCGCATCTCTGGCCAGTGAAGAGTGCACAAAGCTGCTTCAACATTATACTTGCAGACAGATGTTGAGTACAATCCTTTCATTTGTTCTTCAAGATCGTCCAGAGGATATGAGGTGGCTTTGAATTTGGTGAGAGATGTTGCATAACAGTGTTCATGATCTGTGTTCCCATGGACAAGATATTGTAGATTGTTGTTGAAGAAGTATTGCTTAGGAATCTTTGGTCGGTTAGGAGGACCAATGAGGGGTAATGGTTGAGAGAAATCTTGAAACTTAAAGTCATCAGGATCCGTACCGGTGTAGATTCTGTCCCATGAAGGTCTCTTTTCCCAAGTAATATTCTCCGATAGAGCTCTTGCGACTTCATCAACATTGTATTCAAACTCGAGCTCTGTCGTAGTGCACGTTTTGAATTCTGTGTACCCTGCTGCACGAATCTTAAATAAGTCTGAGAGCTGAAGCTTTTGAGTCTGCATCACTTTCTTGATTTGTTTAGTGAAGTTCACAATCGATCCTTCAATAATTTCTTCTGCTTCAGGAATATCAGGGTGAGCATCGACCATTTCATCAAACCAGTTATATGAAGGTGCATCTGGATTAATCCATTCAGGAGCTGGAATTAATTGAGCTTCCTTTGGTGGTTCTTCAATGTTTTTAGTGATTTCTGATGGGATGTCATCCATATGTACTCCTGCTTCCTCAGTTGAATGTGTAGGGATTGGATCATCTTGAACGTTGACAGTTGTAGTTGGAGGTCTAGAGGTGGAACCGGATATTCTCTTCCTTTTGTCTTGCTGTTGTGGCTGATCATCCGTATCTGAATCATCATGACGACGCTTGGTAGCCTTCGTCTTCTTGCAAGCTTCGTCTTTCTTTTCAGCCTTTTTAATTGACTTAATCAGCGCCTTGCGAAGTTCATTCTCATCAGGATCATTCATGATTGCTTCCAACAATTTACCATTGAGATCACTCACAAAAGGGTTCGGTGGTAGAATTTTAATGGTGATAGGTGTAGTTTTAAATTTCCGTGAAACAATCCCTTCAAGATTATCTCTAACGTAGTGTTCTACGGTTGCAGGGAGTTTCTCACGAACATACTTTCGAACCTCTCCTGGTAGTCTTTCTTTCACCTGGTGTTTCACTGCTGCATCAAGATTGTATACTTTGAACATCTCGACATCATTATTTTGTTCATCAACTTGTTTTTGGAGCTTTTGAAGTTGTTCTTGTAATGATTTCAGCAAGCTTGGGTGAATTGTTGTTGGTGGAGCAAGGGTTTGCTGAGGACGAACTTGTTTTGGTGATGAGGGTTGAGGTTGTGTTTGGACTGTAGATGGTTCATCATCAACACCAACTATGTCGATATTGGTGTCTTTATCACTTGTATCAATCTGCACATCATCACCATCACCATCAGATTCATCATCACTTCCATCATTCACATCTTCTTCTTCTTCGTCTGTTTTCTTAGCTTCATCACTTTCAGACTGCTTCTCCTCATCACTACTTTCATCACTTTCGGAAGCTTTATCATCTTTACTTTTGGAAGCTTCCTCTTCTTCATCACTTTTAGCTGGCTTATCAAGAGAAATTCTTTGTTCTGAACTAGATGACTCAGCTTCATTATCGGAATCATCATCATCTTGATCAGAGGATGACAATGTTCGTGAACGTGTTTCTTCAGATGATTGATCATCTCCTTCTGAAGCTGGAGTTGTCATTTCTACATCCTGAGTACCAGAACCTTCACCTTTCTTTGTTAGTCTTGCAATTCTTTCCTCTTCCAATGGTTTGCTTTCTCTTATTGTTATTTGCAGTTGTTCTTCTTCTTCGGATTCGGACATTGGTAAGGTGACGGATTCTTCCTGAGATTATATTGCCTTTCCCTTTTCTGCCTTCTTCTTTTTAATTAATCTAAGCTTCTCAGTCTCAGTCTCTTCCTGAACATTTCCTTCATCATCAGTTGGTTCATCACGAAGAGCTGTCACTTTCTTCTTTGGTTGTAGAGTGACCTTCTTGGTTCTTGACTTGGGAATTGTCTTGAATTTTGTTGCAGTTTTAGCACTTTTCCCTTTCTTCATCTGAGTCAAACCAACTGAGTTGTTTCTTTGAGCATCATCATACACCTCAAATGCTTTTGTATTAAGAACGGCTTCAGTTAACAAACTTAAAGGAATTCTTATTCCTTGTTTCTCGGTGTTTGTCTTCTGAATTCTGGTTCGTGTATACAGGTGATCCATGGCGGTTGTGTTTCTTTATCTTCCAATATGCGATCAATATCTTGGTATATATGCATGAAATGAGCAATGAGACACTTGGTATAGCAGTAAAATGGATTTCTTGAATTTAAAGCTTTCTTAAACTGTCTGGCTTGAAGAACTATGTCCTCCCAAATCAATTGAGCATAGTCAATAGTTGTGACTTTGACAACCCCCCAGAAGATCTGCATGAGTTCAAGTGATGGATGCTCATGCCCGGTTTCTTTTCCAGTTAAGCTATTGGTGAGGATTGAGTATAGTGTAAGCCATGGTTTTCGAATGAACTTTCTGTCGATAGAAGATATTTTGTTGAGTTTGATCACTGATTCATCATAACCAATTTCACGAAGAAGACTGACAATTTCTGACAATGAAGGCAAATGAGTGAGTTTCTTGATGTTTGTTGATCCTTCTGTAGGTAAACCAAGAACAGAGCGGAGGGTAGTCACATTAAACTGAATATCTGTGTGATCAAGACGAATACCCATGGTTTTGTTGTTTCTGCTAACTTCAAGAGTTTCCCAGAACTGTGTCAAGTAAACTTCTGGTACTGAGCATATGGTTGTGAGGAGATCACAAATGAAGTGTCCTTTGAGAATCTCTATAATGATTTCACATGTTGGATGGCACATGATTGTCTCAAGATCAACTTTCAAGTTAGACTTTTTTATTGTTCTTTCTTCTCCTTGAATCAACTCATGTCTAGGTGTGGATGCTACAGACATGTTTGCACCTGAAATGAGTCATACAACCAACAAGTACAATGTGGTGATGTATATGTTAGTTAACATTCCAGAATCCTAGATATCATTTTGATAGAAATCCATTGAGAACAACCATGCAACAAAACCTAGAAGTCATATATAACTCGACAAAACCATTACTTATATTCTAACTCGATAAAACAGCAAACTTTTTGCAAACTAGATAACATGTTAATACAGCCCCCTAACTCGATACATTTAAAAAAATTTTGGGCAGAGTTTCTTTTCATGAAAGTTGTAAAATAAGAACCCATACTCGATGGTTCTTCTGAACAGCTCCTTACTCGGAGAAAAATCCATGATACTCGGTAAGTCCACACAAAAATTCCATAATTAGATAAGTCAAAAAAATTCCATAACTCGATAACATATCCAAACTCGATAAAGGCAAACTTGATAAAATGTATCCCCAAACTCGATAAAAGAGAAAAGTACTTGCTAACTCGATAAGCATCAATCAAACTTGGTAAAGCTAATTCCTTACTCGACAAAACTTGCAAACTCAATAAGATGCATACTAACTCGTTAAGTACATAATCGAACTCGGTAAAAAAATTACTAACTTGCTAAGTTCATCTCAAACTCGGTAACATTCATACTAACTCAATAAGTTCATATTCAAACTCGATAAGCATGCATAAAGACCAAAAATTTCCTTAAAGAATTGGGCCAAGGGTCTGCTACACTTTGGTGTCAATAGGCATCTAATAGCACAATCCAATTCTAAACATTACATAAGCCAAACACATTTCTTGCAAAAGATCAAACAGTTGAACAATTTTAATGGATCCACAAGCAAATGTTATTCTGATGCTCTGAGACTTAAGGTACATGTTTAGTGTTCACAAATAAGCCACAAATGATATTCACATTCCATAAACAAAGAACCCAGAAGGTGTCAGCCATGTATACGAGCCCTAAAACCCTAAACATAAAAATTTCTCACGTCTGATGTATTAGGAATCAAAATAAAGATGTAGATTAACATATCATGTCCTACCAAAGCTAACCATCTCTATTAATTGCCCTCAAACATCACAAATAAGAAACACCCAATTTTGAGCATAAACCCTAATTGTCAAATTCTGACAATGAAGCCACAGAAAAATAAAAGAGAATAAGGGCGAGTGATGTATGCATAAAGATGAAACAAATAAACACTTACTATCACAATGAACTCGAAAATGTTAAAAACTTGAATTTGTGAAAAAAATTAGCAGCGAAGGGGTGGTTTTTGTTTGCGTAAAAGTGAGAAACAGATATTGAGACATGTTTAAATATATACGACTTTGAAATATTGAAACTTTTGGTCCTTGCACTTGTTTTCAAATGAAAGTTTTTGAAAATTTAGCACATTAAGCCCCTTAAGTTTTAAGAACTTAAAAATTTGTGTCTAAGCAATGAATACTACGAGTATTTTGGATGTTACTCCCCCTTGAACCAACCACGTGAAGTTGTAAACTTTTTAATAAACCAAATGGTTCAAGAGGTGTCAAAAGAAAAGTATTTACGTGATGAGAAAAAGCTCTTTAATGAAGAAGTAGTGAAAACTTTTTGTCTCCCCCTCAAGATATGTTTGTTATAAAAAAAATATGAAAAAACGTTTTGAACAACATATCTTGAAGTATTGATTTTTTTTTTTTTTTTTTTTTTTTTTTTTTTTTTTTGAAATAAGAAAGAAAAAAATCTTTTTGTGTTTTTGTTGGTTTTATATTTTTGTATTTTGTTTTTGAAAAAAAATTATTTACGAAGATACTTTTTATGTTTGACAATCACTTGTGTTTTAAAAACTTTTCCAGGTCTTCTGGAGTCAAACATCGCATACCAATTTGTTGAACTAGATTAGCAAACCTTGTTGGAGGTAATGCTTTGGTGAGTAAGTCCACCAATTGGTATTCAGTTTCGACAAAGTATAATTCAACTGTACCCTTTTCAACATGCTCCTTGATGAAATGATAGCGGAGATCAATGTGTTTGGACTTGCAGTGATGAACGGTGTTGCAGGAAATTGCAATGGCACTTTTGGAGTCACAGTAGATCGGAATCTTATTGAATAGGTAGCCATAGTCCTTAAGCTGTGATCTCATCCAAATGACTTGAGCACAACAAGCAGACATAGCTACGTACTCAGATTCGGTTGATGACAGTGATGTGCAGTCTTGCTTCTTAGATTGCCAAGACACAAGCTTATCTCCAAGAAACTGTAATCCACCTGATGTACTTTTTCGCGTGTCTAAGCATCCTACATGGTCAGCGTCTGAAAAAGAAATTAGTTAAAAATCAGAATCCTTCGGATACCAGATCCCCAAGTTAATGGTTCCTTTTATGTATCGAAGGATTCTTTTAGCCTTATTGAGGTGCCTTTCAGTTGGTTTAGACTGATAACGGGAACACATGTATACTGCAAAGACAATATCAGGTCTACTAGCTGTGAGATACATGAGTGACCCAATAATACTACGGTATTTGGTAGGGTCAACTGGAGTCCCATGTATGTCAGCATCTAGTTTGTGCCAAAACCCATTGGTGTATTATAAGTATCACATCTCATCATTCCATGTTTCTTTAAAATTTCCAAAGCATATTTAGACTGATTTAGAAAAATTCCACGGGGTGATTGATGAACTTGTAGTCCTAAAAAGAATGAAAGTTCACCCATCATGGACATTTCAAAATTATCTTTCATTAAATTTGCAAATCATTTTAGTGTCTTTTGTTTGTTGAAGCAAAGATAATGTCATCGACATATATTTGAACAATTAGTAAGTCCACCCCGTATGTTTTAGTAAATAACGTTGGATCCACCGAACCTTTAGAAAATTTATTGGCCAGCAAGAAAGCAGATAGTTTGTTATACCACGCCCTTGGGGCTTGCTTGAGTCCGTAAAAAGCCTTTTTTAGTCGGTATACGTGATTGGGACGATCAGGATCAACAAAGCCTTCCGGTTGACTAACATAAACTACTTCACGAAGTTGACCATTCAGAAATGCCGTTTTCACATCCATTTGATAAACAACCATATTCCGATGAGCAGCATATGCCAGAAAAATCCGAACAGCTTCAAGTCTAGCCACTGGAGCAAAAGATTCTTCAAAATCAATTCCTTCTTCTTGAAACTATCCTTTAGCTACCAAGCGTGATTTGTTACGTATGACAGTGCCTTCTACATCCAGCTTATTTTTCCAAATCCATTTTAACCCAATGACAAAGACTCCGTTAGGTTTTTCAACTAATTCCCAGACTTCTAATCGTTTGAATTGCTGAAGTTCCTCTTGCATAGATTCAATCCAGTTGTCGTAAGTCATTGCTTGTTTAATGTTCTTAGGTTCATCTTGACAAACTGTGAGTGCATAGATGCAAGTTTCACCATTTGTGTGGAGTCGTTGTCTTGTCATGATTGGTGCATTTGGATGGCCAATAATCTGAACTAAGGGGTGATCTCTAGTCCATTTGTGTGTCGAAGGGTGAAGTTGATAATTATCTCGCATGTTAGCAGGATCCAAATTGCGTGTAGACGACTCAGCTATGTCAGGAATGAGTTGAGCCGGTGCAAATGGGTTAAAGAATTCCTCTGGATCATGCTCTGCGGTTTGTGGAACTGATTTAGGTATCGAGTCTTCAGCTGATTGTCGTGAGTTGGATCCGGTTTGTTCTGCGGTTGTTGGAGATGCAATTGGAGGGCCGTCTCTCCCAACAGTTGTTGTTGTTTGTTGAGGTGAATCAGGTACTTGATTATGATCAAGGTGTGCAGCGGAAATTGGTGAGACCTAAGAAGGACGGTTTTCAATCGTATTATCAAACAAAGGAGCAAACAAGGTTTCCACTTCTTTACGAGGAGAGTGACAAAGGTTCAGCCGAAGATTCCGAAAAATTTAGACTGTTGAATGCGGGTCCTAAACTATTTTGCTCAGAAGCCATTTGTGTGAGTTCATCAAAATTAGCATGAATGGTCTCTTGAATCTCTCTTGTACGAAGATTCCATATCCGAAAGCCTTTAGAATTTTCACAATATCCAACGAACACTCCAATGTCAGCCTTTGCTTTAAGTTTACCTAGATCATCACGATCATTTACTGGATAGCACAGTGCTCCAAATAGATGAAAGTAATTGATGTTCGGTTTCCTTTTGTGAACAATCTGATAAGGGGTTTTGTGATGGCATTTTGTGATACAACGGTTTTGAGTGTACATGCGGTTGAAACAGCTTCTGCCCATAAATAATCTGGTAATTGAGCATTGATTAACATTGTTCTTGCAGCTTCCACTAACGTTCTGTTGCGTCTTTCGACTACTCCATTCTGTTCAGGTGTTCTTTCAATAGACGTTTGATGTTCAATTCCCACTTTCTCAAAATACGACCTTAATGTCTGATTCTTAAATTCGGTTCCATTATCAGTTCTAACCATTCTGACCGTGTTGCGTAACTGAACTTGAATTTTCGTGAGAAAGGTAATGATCATTTGGGGAGCTTGGTCTTTGCTACGAAGAAAATAAACCTAAGTCCAACGGGAGTAATCATCAACAATTTTTAATATGTAGCGTTTACCGTTGATACTTTGAACACGCATCGGACCACACAAATCCATATGAAGTAGTTGTAACACATGATTAGTACTGTGTTCAGTTTTTGAAGGAAAATGAGCACGAGTACTTTTTCCTTGTTCACAGGCCGGACATAAGTGATCTTTGGCATAACAGAATCTTGGAAAGCCATCAACCAGTTTGTGACGAGCGAGTTCAGTCATCGTTTTGAAATTCAAGTGAGAAAGACGTTTGTGCCATAACCATGATTTAGTCGATTCAGCTTTGGAGAGAAGACAAATCGGAGATGAAGCAATCATGTCAGACATGGAAATTGTGTATAGACTGGTTTTGCGTGTGCCCGACATTAGATCATTTCCCTGTAGATCACGATCAAAACAGGTTTTCTCTCAGAATGCTACATCTAAATCCCCATCACAAAATTGACCAACTGAAAAGAGGTTGTGACCCAAGCCTTCAAGATAGTAAACTCTGCTAATTTCATTGTTCCCATTCACGTAGTCACCGTATCCCATGATTAGAGCGTAATGATCATTCCCGAATCTGACAGTGCCGATAAACTTTGAAACAAAGTTGCCTAACAGTTTGAGATTGCCTATCATATGTCGGGTGCATCCGCTATCAACAATCCAGAGAACAATCTGAACCACCTGCATCACAAGAAGACGACGAAGATGGAATAGAGGTAAGGGTGGAACCCAAAGAAAGTGTGGGTTCCTGTTGGTTAGAAGCACACGTAGTCAACATTTTAGGAATCCATTTAAAGTCTGGTTTATATTGTAACTAACGTTGCCAGTTCCAACTAGTTCTCGCTTTCTTTTTGGTGAATTCACTAGCTTTGGGCTTGTTCCTAGATTTGTCCTGTTCAACTGGGGTAACTACAACATCATTAGAAACCGTAGTTGGCGGTTTCCTAATATAGACTTAGAGGCAGTAGTGGGCCTAGAAAGAATGCTTGTCCTACGTTTCTTATGACGATTTAAGAGAGAATTAGCTACACATTTCGCATGATCACTAGATAATACACTTTTGCGACAAAACACACAAGATGCATTAAAATTTAAAACATTCAAAGGTTCATCATTCGTTACACTGAGATTTCAATTACAATTTTCCAGATTAAAATCTAATTCAGATGCAACATGAATTTTATTCAAATTCCTAAGTTGATCTTCTACTTCTTGGACTTCTAGTGTTCCGCTATTACGTTGCCAGATCCTAGTCTTCCTAGTCTTCTTGTTACTTTTTCGCTTGGGTCTGCTAACCCTTTTAGTGGAGACTATTCCTGTAGAAGTGGAAAAATTAACATTAGAACTCTGAGCATGATTTCCCTTCTCTGTTTTGTCTATGTGGTACTTTCCTGGTGCAATCACTGTGTTGTCAACAAACTTTCCTTTCTCAAGTAGCTTAATTTTCTCTTTTAAATCAATGATGATGTGATTTTTGTCCTGAATTTGAGACTCAAGTTTTCTATTGCAATGAGCAATATCAATATGGTTTTGTTCCCATTCAGCATTGTCAATTTTTAAATCCGCAATTTCCTTTTCATATTTGAGACACTGATTTTGGAAAAATTCATTGTCACTGCAAATTTGACAAGACTTTGAAACATTTTGACTTTGAAGTTGCAATTCTAGTTTAAGACTTTGAGCTTGACACCATTCAAGCCTTTGTTTGAGTTGACAAATTTCTTTTGAAAGTTTGTTTTTCACATCATCACTGTTTTTCCTTATCTTATCATTTTCATGCTTTAATGACTCAATTTCATTTTTCCACATATCATTATCAACAGAATGAGCATCAACAAACTTAGAAGTACCAGCAAGATAAATGGAATTCATGATAACAGACACAATATCAGCATGTAGAACTTGTTCCAAGAGTTGATCAACATCTGTTTTTAAAGCTCTGTTTCTTTGTTGTTGGACCAAAATAGCATTTTCATTCAATTTGAAAATGTTAATCATTGATTTGACTTATTTTTGAAGTCCATGTTCCCAACGTGTAGCACAATGACGCAAATGATGAACTAATGGCAAAAATTGTTTTTGAAAAATGTCTCTCTTTTCTTGCTCTTAAGCAGATTGAAAAGTGGCAATTTTTATTTCGGAATTGCGTTCAATTACCTCTTCCAAATTTTCGATGTCTTTCATGAAAGTTTTAAAATATTCTAAGACACGAGAACATGTAGGTAAAGGTGTAACTTCACCAGAGGATGGTAAAGGTCCATTAACTTGTGCCACAGTTTGAACAGGAGCCCCATTGGAAGATGAGACATATGACTCGGTTACATACCATGATTTCTCAGGTATTTCTTTTGGTGGAACAAAAGATTTTGAAATATGAGGAGCTTTTGAGTAATCATATGGTTTGGAATGTTCTACTAGACTCATTTTTTATCGACTCTCGTCTTCAAGTTCCTCTTCTTCCTCAGTATCATATACAACAACACATACAATTGTATTGTCAAGCAATTGGTCCATACTGTAAATCTTAGGATTTGTTTTGAACGCTGTGTGAAGAAAAGTTGAACGGTAGTCGCCAATCACAAAACCTTTATTGGGTCTTGGTTTCAATGTAAATTTTTGAATCGTTGTGACAGATTCCCCATGTTTGTAAACAATATTTTTAAATTCTTGAATTTGATGTTCAAGAGTGATTATTTCATCGAGTAAAGAATCTTCTCTTTTCCTTTTTCTCACTTGTGTTCATAAAAATCCATTTTGCAAGTTGACAACTCTGTTTGTGTTTTTAAAAGCTCTTTTTTGGAGTTGTTCAACTTGTTGTTTGAGTTCACATTTTTCATTTTCCTGTTTGGAAACTAATTTACCGTTTGACTCAATTAATTTATGCATTTTGTGTTGAAGATCTTGTTCTTTATTGTAATATTCATGAAATGTCTTTTCAAAACTCTTTTCACGTTTGACTTCATATTCAAGATTTGAAAGTTGAATTTTGTAGCACTGAATATCCTTTGTTAAAATAGCATTTGTTTCTTTCAAAGCTTTATTTTTCTCAATGCATTTCATGATTTGCAATTTTTGAACATTCAGTTGATTGGACAACAATATAAGGTCAGGGTCTGGATTAAATAAAGGTTCATGTTGTTCTACATGATCATGTTTGTCATTCTCGATAGGATCATCAAATGAAACAACTGTGTCATCATCAAATATAACAACTGTGTACATTTGTTCATCCTCTTGAGAAGATAAAGAAGAGTCAGATGGAACAACTTGCACCTTTTTTGATTCAGAAGCAGAAGGTGATGCTATTTCATGTATTAAGCACGTGTTTAGATCATGTACCTGAGACAAACCATCAGTGTCATACACTGGGCCTGAATCATTCAACTGAAGTTCCTGCATGTTGGCCATAAGTATCACAGCTGCATTAGCTTCCAGATCTTCCATGTCATCATCGTTGTAAGCATTTGCCATGAAACTTTTCTCCTCCTCAGTGAAATTTCCTTCCTTTTCATCTTTGAGGGCCATAAGTAATGCCTGCTTGTGAAACTTACTTCCCCGAGTTCTCGGTTTTGGACATGCTATTGCAATATGACCTTTACCATTACAGTTGTAGCACCACACTGCATTCCCTGAATCTGAATTCCCATTTTCAACTGTTTCAGATCTTTGCTGAGGAGCACCTGAATTGTTCCTGAATCCTCCATTGTTGTTAAACCTCTGACCATTCCCAAAATTTCCTGAATAACCTCCTGAACCTGATCGACCAAAGTTACGGTTCTGTATTTCAACCCTGCCATCTTGCACAACAGCTTGATTCCTTGTGTTAGAAGAAGAACGTTGACGGTTGTTTGTCTTTGATGAGGCGAAAAATGAACCACTTTTAGGGGGTCATTTAAGCCCGGAATTGAATTTATTTGATCAAATATTGCCCTAAATCATTCCTTTTGTGACTTTAGGTACTTTGGGAGTGAAATCTGGAAAAGGAAGCAATTCGGACGTTTTTGGAGCATAAAAGTGAAGAAAACGCCAAAGACTTAATTTTCCATGCTGGGAACAGTATGTGATGGCGTCAAGAAGACATTCCTGACGGCGTCAAGAGTAAAGTCCATGACGACCCAGTACAAACATGAAGGCGTCACAAGTAGAGAGTCAAGAGTTAAATGCGTGATGGCCTGCAAAAGAAGACTACATGACGGCGTCAGATGTAGATCAAGGCAGTCCGAGGAATTATTTGGCGGCGAGATGACGGCGTCACACCTTTGTTCTTGACGCCGTCAGCCTCTAAAATCTATATATAGGTTTCTAATTTTCATTCATTAAGAGGAACAAGTTTGGAGAAACCCTAAGGCCGAACCATATACGTATTTTACAGCTTTTTCAAGGGTTTTCAACCCTTGAACCCTTACATGTGTAATTGAGATAAGTCTTCTTTTAATTCAATCAATATGTCTATGTGTTGGTTGTCTATATCTTGTGCTTGTCTTGATTCCACCATGTTAGGCTAGATCTATCTTGTGTTTGCTTAGATCTAATGAAACCTAGATGTTAATTATGTGTTGATTACCTGCTTATGGTTGTATTGGATGAATGATTTCAATGTTAGGCTTAAGAAAACTGGCAGATCTCCAATTGGTAACATGCTTGAACATCTTAGGAAACATGAACCGATGTGTACTAGGTTTTATTGGTTGTATTTAATGCATGAGTAAATTCTAATGATCCCATGTTAGGAGCTTCTTAGCCGGCTCGACATAGGAGTGAAGTAGGCACTCATAGGATTGGGGAGTTAAGTACGCCACCCCATGAATGGTATTAAGGAATACAATCCGTCATCCACGCAACTATAACAAGTAATTAACATGTAAAAGATATCTAGGGAGTAGTGAAATCTAAGTAAACACATTTCTCCACTTATTGCTCACAACTTTAGTTTAATATAGTTTTATTTTCATTTCAGTATTTTATTTTGATTGCATCTTAGTATTGGGTTAGTTGACTAGCAACTAATTCCGCCCAAATCCTTCAAAACCCGAGATTTTAATTTGCTTTCTAAAAAATATAAAAATACAAAAAGAATCATCCCTCATCTCTAGATTTAGTATTTAGGTTTTCTAATCCTAGTGACACTATTCCTAGCTGAACGATCAATCCCCCGGTACTTGTCATTATACTATACTACATCGATCAGGTACACTGCCTGGTGGGGGTTGTAAGCTTCTCAAGATCCCTTGAGAGGTAAAGCCTGGTGCAAACCCCACACATCAAGTTTTTGGCGCCGTAGCCCGGGGAATAGTTATTGTCTAGGTTAGAATCTCTTTTTATTAGGTCTACTTGCTAGATTCCGTTCTAATAAGATTTGTTTTTTATTTTTAGGTTCTCTTTAGTCTATCTTATTTCTTTGTGTTTTTGTTCGTAACTTTTCACCACCCGACATTATGGACGATGGGAACATCTTTGAACCCGTCATCCCACCACAACAAAACCCACCACTAGAACCCCTTAGGCCCCGAACCTTAGGAGAGTATTCCCGACCTAGCCACCAAGGCTATCGAAACACCATTGAGCTCACCGGAGCCAATGTGACCCCCTTGCGATCCGACACCATCCGGTTGGTGCAAAGCGGATGTGCATTCCATGGACTTCGTTCCAAAGATCCAAACCAACATCTTAAGGACTTCCTCAAAATCGTAGATTCCATAGACCTTGATGTTGCAACTAGAGAGACAACCCGATTACGCCTATTTCAATTCTCTCTACGTGATCAAGCTAGTCAATGGCTTGAGCGTTTACCCGCGGGATCCATCACTACATGGGATGATCTCACCACTCGTTTCCTTGCTCAATTTTTCCCACCGAGGAGAACTACTAAGCTTAGAAATGACATCTTGATGTTTCAACAACGTCAAAATGAATCTCTTTATGAAGCATGGACTCGTTTCAAGGACTTACTCCAAAAAGTCCCTCGTCATGGCATAGATCTTTGGCTCCAAGTCTAAATCTTTTATGACCATATCGATCTCTCCACGAGGCGAGCCATTGACCAATCGGCCGGTGGTAAGCTATGTGATCTAAGTGCGGAACAATCATGGGAACTCATAGAAGATCTTGCTCTCTATGACAACGAAAGTTGGAATGATCCCCGTGATTTGAACAAAACGGTCAAGGCAATATCTTTGCCTTCGAACAACTCTAGCACTCCCGACCGTAGGATCATGGAACTTGAAGGTCGAGTCAAGTCTCTCATGAAATCTTACGAAACTCAAAAGCCTTCAAGCCAAGTAAGCAGAATCGCTTCTACATGTAAATTGTGTAATGGCCCTCACGAGACGCATAACTGCATGGAGCTTCCAAAACGTGCTTATAACGAATTCACATCGTCACATGTTGGTCGAGGCCCTCGAAACTCTGACGAGGCCTATGAGGCATGAAAGGATAAACCTAATTTCAGAAGGTACCAAACGCGGAGCGTATCCTTCAATGACTCCTCACCACTCAATTGGTCCGAGCATTTTCCATCACAAAGCACTCCTAGGCAAAGCTGTGAAGATGCCTTGCGAAAATTAATTCTATCTCAAGAATTACAGCTCTCTACGCTCGAGGCTAAATTTAGACGACAGCAGGCCGATATGAATAACAAGATTTGTAATCTGTTAACTGCTGTCAAAGAGCACGCTGTTAATAAACCTATTCACGTGGATGAGGTCAAATCTGTTACCATCATGAGTCCGCCAACCTTTCCTGTGAAAATAAAAAGTCCTAGTAAGCTATTCAAACATTTGTCACCAAAAGAAAAAGAACCTGTCAACCCCCTAGGACCAATCCATTTCGTAAATACCATCACCACGATGTCTGCTTCTACACCTAACCTGAACCAACAACAAACTGAAAATATTGGTTATACAACTAAAGATGGGACCTCAAGGGTGGACCATGATTTGACTAGAAGCCCTACCAACTCATCCGAGCAGTGCGCCACGCAAGAATCTTGCAAATCGGATGAAGGGAAAGAGAGATCGGGAGAGCATACGAGAAATCCAGCCATTTTGGGTAAATCTATTATAGAAGAACCCGAGAGAAAAATGGAGGATGTTACTAGTAGGAGTAGCGGTAGGACTGATGAAAGTAACCCTAAAGTTTTCAAGATTTCCTGCACCATTAAGGAAAAGCTCTTAACCGATAGTCATATAGATCCTAGCTACCCAGTCAACATAATCCCCCTTTCCCTATACCACGAGGCCTTCCCAGAACGCATTGTGTGCGAGAGAGTCAATAATGCAAGGGTAATAAAAAATTTATCAATTATGATTGGAGAACTTGTTTACAATATTGACCTCACCGTGGTCGATGACGTGGACCCTCTCACCAATCGAACATTAACCAACCTTGTTCTTGGGAAACCATTTATCAATGAATCGGGAATAATCCTTGATGAGAAGGATGATAGTGCATTGTTCACCAATGGTGTTAAGAAGGTAATTTTTCGTAGGGGTAATGAGGAGGTGTACGAGTATCGTCCTTCCCTTGAGGGGAATCTATATGGATCAAAGGATGGAGAATCAGGGAAGATAAGGAGGCGTGATCCGAATAATCTCAAAATTCCCGGCATGATCGGTCATAAGTACTTCGATAACGTCTACATTAACATATTCCTGCCTAAGAATTTTATGTCCCTATTCTATTATAACAATATCTGCAGATGGGGAATGATTTACAAAGGAGAGAATGTGGTTGGTAGAGATCATGAAATCCAGGTGTTCGTAGGAAATATGGCATTCACTATGGAATTTACGATTGTGGACAACATCGAAGACTATGTCGACCCGAGGTTATCACAAGTCATTTTTGGAGCACCCTTTTGTGAAATCACTAATTTGATAATTGATGACCGGAACGGAATCATGACCTTCGCGGATGGAATTAAGAGGGTTTCGTACCGAACGCCGTACAAGAGAAAAGACCTCAAGGAAATCGATTGTGACGGGCTCGATAGGCTAAGTTCCCAACTTATTTTGTGAGATGATGATGTGCGGAGAGGATGTAAGAACACCTCCGATCTATCATGTGGGTTCTTTAAAGATGTTAGTAAACTTGGTTCTAAGTATCGAGAAGATGTCTTCGAGTTCGAAGACCCGAAGTACTTACTCTATGAAAGTGATACTGGTTTAGAAGATGACCTAGAGAGTGAAACCAATGATGAGATCACATAGTAACCCATGACCTTGAGTCTAGCTACAAGACTCGTAAATAAAGAAAAGTGCTTCTTGGGAGGCAACCCATGACTTTGTGTGATTTTTATTTTGTTGGTTTGTTATTTACTTCCGTATGCATGCTTTATTTTTATTGTTGGTAGATCATGTTTCTAAACTAAAAAGTGGAAATACTTTACTTTGTTGTTTGGCCTAGTCTTAACTTCACCTAAAAGGTATTTTTGCAAAAGATAAGTGTAAGGGGAAACCCCAAATATATTTTTAAGAAACAAACCGATCATGATTCTCCACAATATTAAGTGAACATGTATATTCGTATTTGTTAGAGTCAAATGCTTGTATCGAGTCATAATGAAGTTTTGCATGATTTTCCAGGAAGTAGAACCAAGTTTTTCCAGAAATTTTCCGGAAACTTAACATAAGAATTTCTGCAGGTCACTTCTGACGGCGTCATGAGTTTACTCTTGACGGCATCACGGGTAAAAATCTGGAAATTTTACCAGTTTTGTTTTTCTAACGGAGTCTTAAAGTTTTTGTTGAATTATTAGTTTTATAATCTCCAGGAAATCTGCAAACTTCATTCCACAAGCATTATATCTTATTTTGTTTTTTAGGATTTAGTAACTTATGTAGATTGCCGCCGATTTTATGCAAGGTTGCCTTGTCTGTTTTCTCAGGATTTACAGGTTATGTATGACAAGAAGATGATTATTATTCTGGAAGGGAAGCTTTGATTGTTCATTTTCTTGGAGAAAGATTTAACCTGGCTACCTTATTATCCATACCGAGCAAATCAGGGGAGTATTTAATTTCATTCTTTTTACTTTTTCACTTTTACATTCTTTACTTGAACATTGGGGACAATGTTCATCTTAAGTGTAAGGGGAGGGTAAAATGATGATACCGTACAAATACACTTCCGCTTGAGTTTGTTTGTTTGATAGTAGATGTGTAATAAAACTATGATAAATACTTGTTAGTGCAATTTTAGCGCCAAATTTAAAATTTTTTACAACATTTAGGAGTGAAACTTTAGCCATAGCAAGCGTCTCATAGATAGGAGATTGTATGATTAGCACATAACCGTATCATTAAGAAAAATTTTCCACCCAAATATGTGAGGTTGACCTTTAGATTTGATAGGAAAAGCATTTACTATTAGTGCTTATGAGTGTACCGGTAGCATTTAGATTCTAGAACTTGCGTTAGTGATGCATCCCGAGACCGCTAGTGAGACTACATTCGTGTGGTAGGATTTACTACATGATAAGAGGCATTAGGATCACCCTTGTGTTAAACCCGTATTATAATTACTTGACCATTTAAGTCATATTACTTGGCTAGTTAAGTCAACTAATTTTTCCCACACCTTAGCGTTGTACTCATTTTTAGTACACGAAACCCCTAGTACACCCCTCCGAGCCTATCTTTTCGTTTCTAACTTTAAGCATTTTACTTAAAGGAAGAATTTGTTACACCCCACTTAAATGTACAACCAAATCGCCTTAGCCTTCCGTGTATGCACTCATCTTTAGTGCATTATTGTTATTTGTTAAACCCTAAGTTAATTATCTAATTTATTACATGGTTGCTAAGTCGAGTCATATCCTTGTACATATTGTTTTGGGATGATTGGGACTCATGGGTAAAGTACTTATTTATGGAGTAATGGGGAAGAACATCATTTATTACCCCCATATGTACGTTAATTTTAAAAGTACTCCAAGTGTTTTGATTTTCTTAATTCGAGTCATTAGATTAGTTTATTGTAAAGTATGTAAAAATTCAAGTGTAAGGGGAATTTTCATTCCCTATGATGTATTATTTTGGATGGTAGGGTAAGAGTGTATGCAAAAAAAAAAAAAAAAAAAAAAAAAAAAAAAAAAAAAATCGAAAAAACAAGAAAAAGAAAAGAAAAAAAATTAAAAAAAATAAATAAATAAAAAAAGAGAAAAAAGATTAAAAAAAAACATACGGACTACCATCCCTTTTCATTCTATGTTCATTTTATGTTTTTGGTTATTTTTTATTTATTAGCTTAAGTCGAGTCTAGTCTTGGCTTAGCAAGGCCATATTGTACATGTAATTAACCAAGATTGTTAACTCGCCACCAGTAAAGACTGTCTATATCCAACAAAACCGAGTATTTCATATCCCTACACCTAACGTTACAACCCTTTAAAAGACCTCTTTGATAGTTTATCCTAGGTGCTTACGCCATGTGGTGGAGGCTTGATCATTTCCCAAGCCTATGGTAATCTATTTTGCTATGACAGGTAGTGAGAGATATCTTCCGTTTCCATATTGTAATTTATACTTTATTACACCCGAGAGATGTGAGTATCTAAACACTATTTGTGAGGTGCTAGAATATGACCTCCGTGCTTGTCTTTGGTCTTTAGTGGAACGATTATTTGTTGTAATTACTTTTATATTAGTGTTAAATGACCCCTAACTTGTATTTTGATTAGAATAAAAGCGCATTTGCTTGAGGACAAGCAAATCTCAAGTGTAAGGGTATATGATGAGGCGAAAAATGAACCACTTTTAGGGGGTCATTTAAGCCCGGAATTGAATTTATTTGATCAAATATTGCCCTAAATCGTTCCTTTTGTGATTTTAGGTACTTTGGGAGTGAAATCTGGAAAAGGAAGCAATTCGGACGTTTTTGGAGCATAAAAGTGAAGAAAACGCCAAAGACTTAATTTTCCATGCTGGGAACAGTATGTGACGGCGTCAAGAAGACATTCCTGACGGCGTCAAGAGTAAAGTCCATGACGACCCAGTACAAACATGAAGGCGTCACAAGTAGAGAGTCAAGAGTTAAATGCGTGACGGCCTACAAAAGAAGACTACATGACGGCGTCAGATGTAGATCAAGGCAGTCCAAGGAATTATTTGGCGACGAGATGACGGCGTCACACCTTAGTTCTTGACGCCGTCAGCCTCTAAAATCTATATATAGTTTTCTAATTTTCATTCATTAAGAGGAACAAGTTTGGAGAAACCCTAAGACCGAACCATATATGTATTTTACAGCTTTTTCAAGGGTTTTCAGCCCATGAACCCTTACATGTGTAATTGAGATAAGTCTTCTTTTAATTCAATCAATATGTCTATGTGTTGGTTGTCTATATCTTGTGCTTGTCTTGATTCCACCATGTTAGGCTAGATCTATCTTGTGTTTGCTTAGATCTAATGAAACCTAGATGTTAATTATGTGTTGATTACTTGCTTATGGTTGTATTGGATGAATGATTTCAATGTTAGGCTTAAGAAAACTGGCAGATCTCCAATTGGTAACATGCTTGAACGTCTTAGGAAACATGAACCGATGTGTACTAGGTTTTATTGGTTGTATTTAATGCATGAGTAAATTCTAATGATCCCATGTTAGGAGCTTCTTAGCCGGCTCGACATAGGAGTGAAGTAGGCACTCATAGGATTGGGGAGTTAAGTACGCCACCCCATGAATGGTATTAAGGAGTACAATCCGTCATCCACGCAACTATAACAAGTAATTAACATGTAAAAGATATCTAGGGAGTAGTGAAATCTAAGTAAACACATTTCTCCACTTATTGCTCACAACTTTAGTTTAATATAGTTTTATTTTCATTTCAGTATTTTAGTTTGATTGCATCTTAGTATTGGGTTAGTTGACTAGCAACTAATTCCGCCCAAATCCTTCAAAACCCGAGATTTTAATTTGCTTTTTAAAAAATATAAAAATACAAAAAGAATCATCCCTCATCTCTAGATCTAGTATTTAGGTTTTCTAATCCTAGCGACACTATTCCTAGCTGAACGATCAATCCCCCGGTACTTGTCATTATACTATACTACATCGCTCAGGTACACTGCCTGGTGGGGTTGTAAGCTTCTCAAGATCCCTTGAGAGGTAAAGCCTGGTGCAAACCCCACGCATCAGTCTTGTTAGAGAATTTGCTGAAAGCACAAGCAATAAGAGTAAGTCCCTGATTCAACGTATTGAAATCCTCATCGTCATCTTCATTGGAATTTGAGTAATACACTGTGTTGGTCCCTTTTACTTGGTTAACAATAACTAAAAAGCTAATGTAACCAAGTTATACGACTTTTAACTTAGATGAATATAATGATTAACAATAAAGCAACGTAAAGATAAGAGACAATATTTTTCAACGTTTAATTCTTTATTAGAAGTTAATAAAAGAGAATCGTACCCAAGTGTTTTCGGAATAACACTTGGGATTGAAAATGACAAGTGTGGTATTGACTCCTCTCTAAACTCAAAACAATGTTTGAGTGACAACTAAGGACCCACTGAGCTATCTCAGGGGCTATGTTGTTCTTTAGAGGAGTAAAAGTGGCTTGTGAATGCTTTGCATTAATTGCACAAACTTGTCAACTTTTACTCCTCACTTATGCTACCTATTTATACACAAATGTGAACAACTCTATTATACAATGGACCTAACCGTTCCTTAATAAAATCTTGATAGATTTTATTCTCTGGCAAGGGAAACTTCTTTGGGTTAAGTCCAAAAGGTGCTTTCTGATGACAGCCTGGTTTTAACCATTTGGGGAAAGTTTGACCTTAAAGTGATAAAGCACTTTAGTGAAACAGCTAAAACTTTCCAGCCCAGTCCCGCCAAAACTTCAGTCTTCAAGTCATCAATCTTCAGTACCATGATAGTTGTTGAGGAGTCTTGGGGTTCAGTGAGTTATTGTCATCCTCACTGAACCCATCACCTTCTTCTTGGCTTAGATCACACTCACTGAGTTCCGCCTCACTGAATGGAGAACCTTTCTTCTTAGGCTCGGTCTAAGCATCCTGGAAACGACTCACTGAGTCACTGTTCACTTAGTGACTTGTTTACACTTAGGTGATTTTATGTTCAAATCCATGTTAGAAGAAGATTGGGGAATTCAGTGACCCAACAATCTCCCCCTATTTGAACATACAAATAGCCTAAGTGTCTCTTGATTCAGTATGAGTTTGCAGGGGTCTTCATCTCTTACTGAATGTTGATGTAATTATAAGTAGGACACATAATTTAACAAAACATCAAAGTTTATTAATAGTTATTACAAGTCCTACAAATTACAAAAATAAAAAAGATAGTTGTTGTTACAGATTAGATGTTCAGGTGGTAACCAAGGGCTTCAAGCTTTGCTTTCTTTGATCTGAGTAGATGTCTTTCAGGATGTTCATTAATCATTGCTTCTAAGTCCTGGCAGAATCTTTTGTTCTCAGTACTCTTGATGGGGGACGCCAGCATGAGGTACATGAGCATTGCTTTAATTCCTGGCTTTTCCATATCAGACCATCTTTGGAAAGCTAGGTTTCCATACTCATCAGTGAAACATAAGCCTCTTTTAGGTGCTTCAAGGACCATATTGTTTACAAAAGTGATCCCTTCAGGAAGCGACCTGTCACAGTCCAGCCCTGGTACTTTGATCTCAGGCTCCATCTCAATATGCTTCCTTTTCCTCCTGGAAGCCTTAGATGGAGCAGTCTTTGTTGTTGAAGCAGGAAAAAGGGAGGGAATGTTTAGTGCTTCAGGCATTGCTTTCAGTCTGTCATACCTTTCCTTCAGTGACTTGAGAAGGTTGGGTACCACAACATTGTTCTTCTTGGCAATGATGGGACGGAGCTCATCAAGTTCAGTGATGCCAAAGTCAGCAAACCTGAATGGTTGCCATCACTCTTTTATCCTGTCTCCTAAAGACAGTGACTATGGCAGGATTGGTGTTGCGATGAATTTGAATGTCAGTGATGGTTTCCGGTTTCAGCCTTTCTTTCATCACCCAATGATACTTTTCAATCCTGGTCTTTCTTATATGAGTGTCCTCCCTGAGCTTTTCTTCCCTTTTCTTTTTGAGAGCACTCAACTCTTCTTCCTGAGCCTTTTTAAAGGTTGCACCAGCTTGCTCTATGGCTAGTGCCTCAGTATCCAGACCAATCTTTTCAGCTTCCTCATAAACAACCTTTATAAGGGCAGGCTTGCTCATCCTCTCCTCTTCAGCCACCTTTTATAGTATCTCAATCCTTTCCATGTGAGCTTGAATTTCGACATTGGTGAGATGATGTACTACTCCATTGATTTCAAACGAGACTCTGATAGGTTCATCAAGGTCATATTTGAATGTGGTTGAGGCAGGCTTGGGTACAATTTCAGGTTCAGAGGTGGTAGCAATACTTTTTCCTCTGTCCTGCCTGAGAGTGGAGGAGACTGGTTCCTCTTGTGGTGGAACTTCAGTGATTGGAGTGGCTTCAGTGACATGCTGCTCCCCCTTAATGTGAGAGGGTTGTCCAGCTTCTTGTTCATCAGTAACAGGGGTTTCAGGAACATTCTACCCCTCAACATTTGCCTGAACAGCAGTGAGGGCAAGTGTTGGAGGAACTGACGAAGTAGATGTACCCTTGAATGCTTGAAAAATTTCCGCCATCATAGACTTGATCTCCTGAGTATCCTGTTGAATGTGAGATACTTTAGAGTCAAGTGTAGCCTGAGCATGTTCAAGAGCTGTCATCCTGGATCCCGAAGTCCATGCCAGAGAAGTGGACATTTGGGATTGAGCTGCCACTGATTCTTCCATTTTGGTGAAGGAAGATTTAAGAGACTCCACAGTTGTGGTGAGACCCTGAATATTCGATCCCTTTAGCAAGTCAAGTAACTCAGTGAGGGTCACCGAGTTTACCTGATAAGTCTGAGATGCCTGAAGAAGCTTCCTGGTTAGCTCAGGATCATCCTTGACCGATTCTTGAACAGACTGAACCCCTGTATTCAGCTTGTTGAGGGATTCCAAAAACTGGTTGAGTTGAGAGACCATTTGTGTCAGGGAGTAGGTGACTGTGGAATTTTGCTCCCTGACATCATCATTGAAGTCTTCAACAGCATCTTTGAGGAGGAGGTAGTGGACTGCTTGCTTAGTATGCATGTTAAACACCTCATCAGTGACCCCCCCTGTCCAAAATGTTAGTTATCTTCTTGATGAATTTGGTGAAAACTTTCTCAGTGAGAGGAGCTTGATCATCTTCTGAGGACTCTGATGTAGAGTGAGTTTCAGCGGCCTCAGTGTCAGAAGGTTGAGGAGACTGAGGAATTGGTTCAGCGACTGTCTCCGCAACCACCATATCATCTCCAGCTTCGAAAATCTCCTCATCACTGTGAAATTCATCATCAGAGAACAGGGCGGCCTGAGCATCAGCCAGTGAGGTAATCTGCAACAGGAGGTTATCCGGCTCCTCTTCATAAGAAGACTTGCCTTCGTTTTGGCCAGGTCCTGACCCCTCAAATCCGGTAGATTGGGTTTTATCTGCCTGGTCCTCAAGGTCAGTTCCCAAGTAATGCGCACCTCCGGGGGTGGTTATGGCTTCCATATCAGCAGGTGGCTTTTGTCCCTCTGAATCTTTGTCCCCCGTGACCCCTTCAGACATTGATGGGTGTTTCTCAGTGCCATCATGAGGAGCCATGAAAGTTATGTCCCTATCAGCGGGTTGTATATTTCCCTCTAAGTCTTTGGGATGAGTTTTTGTGCCCTCAGACAAAAGCTTTGATTTGCGAATGTCCTCATCAGGCACCTGAGTGATTTTGCCCCCCTTTCTATTAGGCTTGTTGAGGCTTGTCGAAGGTTTAGGGGCGAGAAATCCCTGTTGCTTGGGTTGTGATTTACCCGAGCCTTTGGCAGGATGTGAATGTTCGTGGGTCCCCTTCTCAGTGGAGTAGTGCTGCCCCACCGAGGGTTTAGGACCCCTTACTCCCTGATACTCTGGTTGTGATTTGCCAGAGTCTTTAGCAGGATGTGAAGGTTTGGTTGGTTCCAACTCCACTGACTTGTCTATGTCAGCAGAGCCTTTGGGAACAGGTTCGCCCGAGGACACTGAGTGTGATGTCTCAGTGCCCTCCGTTGGCCTTTGTTTTGGGGCCAAAGATTGGCTAATGATCCTGAGGGTGTCAGTAGTCAGGGTCTATTGTTGTTGTTGCCCCCTTTTGTCAGGCTTAGGGGCAGAGGTCTCAGTGGCGAGTGACTTGGGTTGAGTGTCACACCCCGAAAATCGGGTCCAGCGGAAGCATACATGTAGCTGGGGTGTAACTCAATTGGTATTACAACACAAGTTCAAAACTGGTTTTCACTTCAATCATTTAGAATAAAATCATTTAACCAAAAGTCTTGAATTTACATCATTAAAATATAGTGCGGAAGTAGGCCCGTAAAATAGTTTAAAATGGTCCCCAAGTGAATATCAGAGTCTTCTATGACCATGCCATGCCCTGCCAAAACCTCCAGTAGCGTGCCATTGCTTAAAACCTGAAAATACATGCTAAAGAGTGTCAACACGAGGTTGGTGAGTTCATAAGTTTGTATTAAAACAATAGTGTTGTGAGTACAATAGAGAGTTTTGTGACCATTGTGTAACTCACAATGTCATAAAAATAAAGTTTACCTTACAGTAAAATCAGGATTGTGGACCATGAGTAGAGTGTGTGATCATTACAACAAATATAATATCACATAGAAAAATAGTCTATTACGCTAGCGCTAAGTTCATGCAACCGAAGCTATAACAGTGTGCATGCTCTAGAAGCATGTTAAATATAAAGGCCCGGCAAGTGTTTATCCCGTTACACTTGTAATTTGACATGTTATACGATCGCGTTTGCCTATCCGGTCAAACCGAACGGGGGAGTCACCACCAATAGATCTATTTATAACATTCGCGCTTCCCAGCAGGAATTGACGGTTCATGAGTTTGGGCATAGTAGGATTCAAGGGCTTAGGCTAATCCGCGTAATAGTTTAGATAACATAAGTTTCAGTATGGTCCATAAAAGTGTTTGCATAAAAGCAATAGTTCACAAAGTGTGTTGCATAAAAGCAAGAGTTCATAAAGTGGGTTGCATAAAAGCAAGAGTTCATAAAGTGGGTTGCATAAAAGCAAGAGTTCATAAAGTGGGTTGCATAAAAGCAAGAGTTCATAAAGTGTTGCATAAAAGCAAGAGTTCATAAAGTGGGTTGCATAAAAGCAAGAGTTCATAAAGTGTGTTGCATAAAAGCAAGAGTTTATAAAGTGGGTTGCATAAAAGCAAGAGTTCATAAAGTGTGTTGCATGTTTATAAAACGCTTGTGTATGCGAGAAAATAATCAAGTATGCAACCGATATACACATAGGTGCATTTGAATAATCAATCAAGCCTTCAAAGAACAGTAGTGTTTAAGTAAACAATTGCGCATTCAAGCATTGAGTTTAGTCAAAAATGAGCATGTATTCTCCCCCAAAACAGTTATAAAAACAGGTAAAAGTAGGGGGTATGAACTCACCTGGTGCGATAGCTATGATGACAAAAGTGGATACACTGAAATGAGGCACGATCTCTAATCGCAACCTAATATGAATGATAGTTTCTAATGTAAGAAATGAAATGATGCTACACATGCAAGTACGTATGTTATCGATACCACTCGTTAGTTTTGAAAATAGTGTTTATCGTCAAAATATACATTTTTGACGTCTCGTTAAGTTAATAACCATTTTTCAGGTAAATATGTTGAAACGGTACTCCACGATCCTTGTTTGGTGTTTTATCGGTAAATGTAAGGTTTTCGCCGCAAAAATAACATTTTCATTACTTGAAAATATGACCAAAATGGCCTCGCAAAACTAGTCGCGAAAATATTGTACATTAAGTGTTAATGGTCAAGCTCGGCGTTTTTGAAAACCTTGTAACAATATCAAGAAGTCGCGTCATTTAACTTTTGGCGATACAGGTCTCGATCGATGAGAAAATCGACTCTCATTGTTGTTACTTGAAAGTATTATGTTCAACACTTAGAAAATTTCATTATAGCAAAAGCTGTCAAAATATATATAGTTTATCGGGTATATAGATGAGGTCGTAGTTTATTCGTTACGAGTCCAATGATCAAACGGCCAATTGATTTGAAAAGCTTGCTGGGAGATCTTGATTTCATAAAACTACGGCTCGGACTCAAACTGATCCGATCGTAAAGAAAAACAGCCGTGAAAGTGGTGTCTTCCAAAGACAGTTTACGTCAAAACTCTATTAGTGTAAAAAGCTGATGGAAATATATATATATCGTCGGATTTCAAATACTCGTATCTTTTTCGTTATAAGCCCGTTTTCTATGTTCTTTATATCCCCGCGAAGGTATTCAAGTATACTTTAGGTTTTTCAAGGTCTCGGCTAGTCAAGATATCATTTAATCTCAGTTTTCCTAGCTTGAAAAAATGGGGACAGATTCAATATTTCAGAAAATATAGTTTTCGTCGTAAATCTTGAAAATATCATATCTTTTTCGTCGTAACTCGGATTTTATCCCCGTTTTCGGCCATAGTTTCATCTCGGAATGTATTTTCAAAATCTTTGGTCCAAAGTTACCCAAAACCCACTGATTTTCCCACGTTTCATGTTTTTGGACAGAACCTTTATATAGTTTGTAAAAATCAACTTTTCTAGTCCAAGGCTTGTTCAAAAGTTAACCAAACTATCTCAAATCAACACCACAAATACCCAATCCTACCATACACCTTCTTAGGGTGTCATGGGGTCCTAAACATCACCAATCTTGGTGGATCTAATGAGATTGATAATAAAAATTATAGATCTTTGTTTATAAATAAAAATAAACAATAAGTGGTATGGATCATAGTATATTTGCATGTTTAACCAATATATCTTGAAAATATATCAAATGGAGGTATAAAAAGTAGAGAAATTTATTTAGGTACTTACTTGAAGGTTTGATGAGTTTTTGGAGAAGATTATATACAAGTATCCTAGGGATTTTTGCACAAAACCCCAACTAGATCATGATTAGGACTTGTTAATTACTTGAATCTTGAAAAATTGATGGATCCTTCTTCTTCTTATGATGGCCGAACCACAAAGACCATGGAGATGATGGGAGCTTTTCTTCTTGGCTAGTTGTTGGTATAAATGAAAATGTAGTGAAAGAAAAAAAAAATGGAAGAGCTATATTTATTAGTAGATATTTTTGGTCAACATTAAGCAAACTTGGTCAAAAAGGGGGGAGCATGTGGCGCCAATTAAGGAAGAAAATGGGGAGTTTTGTGGGCTATTTAATATTTGTGTCTAGTTGTTAGATGGCTTAGTGTATTTTGTGTACACTTTGGGTGTTATCGGGTACCGAGTTAACTAAAAATAAATGTTAACGAGGTGAAATAAAATACGACGAAGTTGTAAAAGTTGTAAAATATTATTCCTGATGAGAATCGGGTGTTGAATAATTATCGTATTGAGATAACGCAAACCGACGGAGTTATAAGCTCTGACCGAAAAATGTAGCCATTGGTTTTAAAACACCGGGTAAATTAATAATATAATTTTTATATTATTATTATGAGTATGTAAATATGTTAGGATCATAGTCGGGAGTATTGGGTATACGTTAGTAGTAACACTGAGTGGTATCGTTAATTACAAATTAAGTATACGTAAATTGAAATAATGCATATCCGTGTAGGTTCTCAAATGATGATGATAATGTGTAGACTATTCTAGTCTATATGAAGTGTTATTAATGAATGATGCATGAATTCGCAGCTAAACCTAACTGGTTACGCGAATTTGAAGACTCGTAAACTTAGTTTACGAAAAGACGAACGTTGATCATGAATAGTGATTTCCCTTCGGGAATGAATAGTGTCACATGAATAGTAAAATTTCTGAACGCTTCTCGGAATCACAAACTGACTCCGAAAACGATGAATAGTAAAATGATGAATAGTGACCGATGAATAGTGACCGATGAATAGTAACCGATGAATAGTGAATAGGAGAAATGTCCCGAAAATGCGGGTTGTTACAGTCTCACCCCCTTAAAAGGAACTTCGTCCCGAAGTTCAGTTTGTGTTGGTCTCTGGAGTTGTATTGGTGATAAGATGATGATTCTTATCGTGTGAGCTATTGAGCTCTAACAAGGTTCAAGTCTGACGGCCACCAGGCCTACTCTGTCAGAAATGTTGAATGGTCCAGTGTATATCGGGTTCATGAATGCTTACTGGACTAGAGAGTTGGGCTTTTCCCAATTTCAATCCGTCAATGGATGTTGGCACTTCGGCCATGGAGTGCTTCAAATGATGTAGTCTCTACGCTCGCGCGATAACTATGGTTGTAAAAGAGTCCGATTTATGGCAAGTGGTAAGTCCAACCATTTCTAGAGTCAATCACTCATGTCCTGAGCATATCTTCCTATGTTTGAATCGATCTCAAATTTTGACCATTGGTCTGCAGATGATAGGTGGTGTAGTTCCAAAAGAATTTTAATGAAATCGCTAGGAGTTTGAGGTGAATCAAATGCCTCTATCAGAAATAATTGAAATGGATATCATGAATCTTGTTTTGAAAGACTTACAAGGTTAACTCCGTCAAAGGGTGTTGTTGAAAATAATAGACTAGGATAAGGTTGCGATCCTCCGCAGGATATCATGGATTGAATCTTTCTCCACCTACAATGCTTAGTCTCCATTACTAAGATTTTCCCCGAGTTATATGTCATCGAATCACAAACTCCTAAAGGTATAAGAGATGTAATATAGTGATTGATTTTCAAAGTTTGTTTTGAGATTTTGTGCTTTGTTCATAAACCTTCCCTTTACAACTTTAAGCAAACGGCTTTTTAAAGTAACGTATTTCTTGATGTTTCAAAATTTAATAGTTGTGCAAGATAGGACAATTTTCAACATAAGGTGGATAATATGGTTGACCAAAGATTGATGTTTAAAATTTTCTAATCATTCAATAGTGTTGTGAAAGATTAACCAAAAGGAATTTGCTTGTCAAAATAAGTGCCTCAGAAAAGTGTTTTGTATAACGGTAGTTTGGAGAAAAATCCATTTAAAGTGAACGTATCAAGAGGATAAAAATAGCCAGGTATGTATGTCTGCACAAATGCATAGGTGTCTAACATGTTTGAATAAAGTCTATTGGTGAGGACATGTTCAGCTGAAGGTTCTATAGTCTTGGTTAGGAGGTTGGATGTATCTCTATAGTGTTGCTTAGTGAGCATTCGCATCGAAACTAATCTTGTAATTCAGTCAAGCCAATACTTTCCAGATGGGGGAATTGCGGCAATCAGGCCAGTGATAGTGGTTCGATTGGTTTTGTGGTATCCTGAGATTTCTGTTGAGTTTTGAATGGTTTCAATGTACCGAGGGATCCTCCTTATAGATGGTATGGAAAGTCCTTCCTAGGGAGGTCATTGATAATATCCACTTATCAATATAGGGAGTAGTGAGGGATAAGTGACATCGGAGTCTATAGAGTGTTAGCTAATTCCTTATATATGGGGATGGGGAAAGGAAATGATAATGAGGGTGAGAAGGGGAAAGATTGTGACAACTGCGACAAAATGAGATTGTGATAAAAGAAAATACTGTGATATAAGTGTATCGTGCATAGACGTAAATGTCCATGAGATGAAATGACCAGTTGGCGTGCTTCCAAACGGTGGTTAACGAGATGGTGAAGAGTATGGATGTTCTGCCAACGAGTGTTTACACACGTAAATGAAACATTTGTAAATTGAGTAGAGAATTCAATCCAGACAGAATTTTATTATAACCATTCTCAGTATTGCAAAATTCATTTCTGAGTCAGACATAGGTGGTCAGCCTATATCTCACTATCCCGGGTTGAATATAGATGACCAGTCTATATTCCACCGAGGTTCCATGAATTTTGAAATACTCAGCTCAGTTATACTAAGACTATGTCCTTCCCAAATACCAAGACGTTCTGAAAGACAAAAGCAAGTGACCAAACTCGAGGTCAGATTATGAAGCTATGCAAGGAAAAGCATAACGTGGTGACATATACGATACATGAGCATGCTTATATGAAAGACAATTATAGTAATCAACTATAATAAATGAATATAATATATCAGATAATGAGATACAAATCTCATCACCTATGTCAGCAACTAACCACAAATGAGGCTTCAGCTTGGCAGGCAGGCACGTGACGGTCATAGGGTTATGTTTTCGTGAAAGTAGCTATAGTCTAGGTTTTAAAAACACTTAGTTCGCTATAGCCAAAGCTCTGATACCAATCTGTCACACCCCGAAAATCGGGTCCAGCGGAAGCATACATGTAGCTGGGGTGTAACTCAATTGGTATTACAACACAAGTTCAAAACTGGTTTTCACTTCAATCATTTAGAATAAAATCATTTAACCAAAAGTCTTGAATTTACATCATTAAAATATAGTGCGGAAGTAGGCCCGTAAAATAGTTTAAAATGGTCCCCAAGTGAATATCAGAGTCTTCTATGACCATGCCATGCCCTGCCAAAACCTCCAGTAGCGTGCCATTGCTTAAAACCTGAAAATACATGCTAAAGAGTGTCAACACGAGGTTGGTGAGTTCATAAGTTTGTATTAAAACAATAGTGTTGTGAGTACAATAGAGAGTTTTGTGACCATTGTGTAACTCACAATGTCATAAAAATAAAGTTTACCTTACAGTAAAATCAGGATTGTGGACCATGAGTAGAGTGTGTGATCATTACAACAAATATAATATCACATAGAAAAATAGTCTATTACGCTAGCGCTAAGTTCATGCAACCGAAGCTATAACAGTGTGCATGCTCTAGAAGCATGTTAAATATAAAGGCCCGGCAAGTGTTTATCCCGTTACACTTGTAATTTGACATGTTATACGCTCGCGTTTGCCTATCCGGTCAAACCGAACGGGGGAGTCACCACCAATAGATCTATTTATAACATTCGCGCTTCCCAGCAGGAATTGACGGTTCATGAGTTTGGGCATAGTAGGATTCAAGGGCTTAGGCTAATCCGCGTAATAGTTTAGATAACATAAGTTTCAGTATGGTCCATAAAAGTGTTTGCATAAAAGCAATAGTTCACAAAGTGTGTTGCATAAAAGCAAGAGTTCATAAAGTGGGTTGCATAAAAGCAAGAGTTCATAAAGTGGGTTGCATAAAAGCAAGAGTTCATAAAGTGTTGCATAAAAGCAAGAGTTCATAAAGTGGGTTGCATAAAAGCAAGAGTTCATAAAGTGTGTTGCATAAAAGCAAGAGTTTATAAAGTGGGTTGCATAAAAGCAAGAGTTCATAAAGTGTGTTGCATGTTTATAAAACGCTTGTGTATGCGAGAAAATAATCAAGTATGCAACCGATATACACATAGGTGCATTTGAATAATCAATCAAGCCTTCAAAGAACAGTAGTGTTTAAGTAAACAATTGCGCATTCAAGCATTGAGTTTAGTCAAAAATGAGCATGTATTCTCCCCCAAAACAGTTATAAAAACAGGTAAAAGTAGGGGGTATGAACTCACCTGGTGCGATAGCTATGATGACAAAAGTGGATACACTGAAATGAGGCACGATCTCTAATCGCAACCTAATATGAATGATAGTTTCTAATGTAAGAAATGAAATGATGCTACACATGCAAGTACGTATGTTATCGATACCACTCGTTAGTTTTGAAAATAGTGTTTATCGTCAAAATATACATTTTTGACGTCTCGTTAAGTTAATAACCATTTTTCAGGTAAATATGTTGAAACGGTACTCCACGATCCTTGTTTGGTGTTTTATCGGTAAATGTAAGGTTTTCGCCGCAAAAATAACATTTTCATTACTTGAAAATATGACCAAAATGGCCTCGCAAAACTAGTCGCGAAAATATTGTACGTTAAGTGTTAATGGTCAAGCTCGGCGTTTTTGAAAACCTTGTAACAATATCAAGAAGTCGCGTCATTTAACTTTTGGCGATACAGGTCTCGATCGATGAGAAAATCGACTCTCATTGTTGTTACTTGAAAGTATTATGTTCAACACTTAGAAAATTTCATTATAGCAAAAGCTGTCAAAATATATATAGTTTATCGGGTATATAGATGAGGTCGTAGTTTATTCGTTACGAGTCCAATGATCAAACGGCCAATTGATTTGAAAAGCTTGCTGGGAGATCTTGATTTCATAAAACTACGGCTCGGACTCAAACTGATCCGATCGTAAAGAAAAACAGCCGTGAAAGTGGTGTCTTCCAAAGACAGTTTACGTCAAAACTCTATTAGTGTAAAAAGCTGATGGAAATATATATATATCGTCGGATTTCAAATACTCGTATCTTTTTCGTTATAAGCCCATTTTCTATGTTCTTTATATCCCCGCGAAGGTATTCAAGTATACTTTAGGTTTTTCAAGGTCTCGGCTAGTCAAGATATCATTTAATCTCAGTTTTCCTAGCTTGAAAAAATGGGGACAGATTCAATATTTCAGAAAATATAGTTTTCGTCGTAAATCTTGAAAATATCATATCTTTTTCGTCGTAACTCGGATTTTATCCCCGTTTTCGGCCATAGTTTCATCTCGGAATGTATTTTCAAAATCTTTGGTCCAAAGTTACCCAAAACCCACTGATTTTCCCACGTTTCATGTTTTTGGACAGAACCTTTATATAGTTTGTAAAAATCAACTTTTCTAGTCCAAGGCTTGTTCAAAAGTTAACCAAACTATCTCAAATCAACACCACAAATACCCAATCCTACCATACACCTTCTTAGGGTGTCATGGGGTCCTAAACATCACCAATCTTGGTGGATCTAATGAGATTGATAATAAAAATTATAGATCTTTGTTTATAAATATAAATAAACAATAAGTGGTATGGATCATAGTATATTTGCATGTTTAACCAATATATCTTGAAAATATATCAAATGGAGGTATAAAAAGTAGAGAAATTTATTTAGGTACTTACTTGAAGGTTTGATGAGTTTTTGGAGAAGATTATATACAAGTATCCTAGGGATTTTTGCACAAAACCCCAACTAGATCATGATTAGGACTTGTTAATTACTTGAATCTTGAAAAATTGATGGATCCTTCTTCTTCTTATGATGGCCGAACCACAAAGACCATGGAGATGATGGGAGCTTTTCTTCTTGGCTAGTTGTTGGTATAAATGAAAATGTAGTGAAAGAAAAAAAAAATGGAAGAGCTATATTTATTAGTAGATATTTTTGGTCAACATTAAGCAAACTTGGTCAAAAAGGGGGGAGCATGTGGCGCCAATTAAGGAAGAAAAGGGGGAGTTTTGTGGGCTATTTAATATTTGTGTCTAGTTGTTAGATGGCTTAGTGTATTTTGTGTACACTTTGGGTGTTATCGGGTACCGAGTTAACTAAAAATAAATGTTAACGAGGTGAAATAAAATACGACGAAGTTGTAAAAGTTGTAAAATATTATTCCTGATGAGAATCGGGTGTTGAATAATTATCGTATTGAGATAACGCAAACCGACGGAGTTATAAGCTCTGACCGAAAAATGTAGCCATTGGTTTTAAAACACCGGGTAAATTAATAATATAATTTTTATATTATTATTATGAGTATGTAAATATGTTAGGATCATAGTCGGGAGTATTGGGTATACGTTAGTAGTAACACTGAGTGGTATCGTTAATTACAAATTAAGCATACGTAAATTGAAATAATGCATATCCGTGTAGGTTCTCAAATGATGATGATAATGTGTAGACTATTCTAGTCTATATGAAGTGTCATTAATGAATGATGCATGAATTCGCAGCTAAACCTAACTGGTTACGCGAATTTGAAGACTCGTAAACTTAGTTTACGAAAAGACGAACGTTGATCATGAATAGTGATTTCCCTTCGGGAATGAATAGTGTCACATGAATAGTAAAATTTCTGAACGCTTCTCGGAATCACAAACTGACTCCGAAAACGATGAATAGTAAAATGATGAATAGTGACCGATGAATAGTGACCGATGAATAGTAACCGATGAATAGTGAATAGGAGAAATGTCCCGAAAATGCGGGTTGTTACATTGAGCCACCTTCCTGGACCCCTGTCTCTTCTTCCTCTTCACCTTTTTGGTGGGAGAGGGAATTGGTGAAATTTTGTTGTTACCCTGGATAGCAGTAAGCATATAAGTTGTCAGGGTGACAGGTGTAACCTCAAGAGGGTCACGTGAGTAATTAGCCTTGTGTAAGACATCAGGCTGAATGCCTATTGCATCAGGCTTAGCATACTCAGACCCAAGCAAGTCTTGTAGGGCACAGGAAATGAATCTAGGATATGACATGAGTTTTTGCCTAGACTTCCCCCTAACTTTGCTATGAGGTCCCTGAAGATTATTTCTCCAAGGTCAATTTTTCTACCCTCCATGAGACAGAACACTATCATTGATTGAGTAGTGTTTAGTTGCTCAGTTGAGGATTTATTACCCCCAAGAACCTGAATGACAAAGGTCATCAGAATCCTTCAGGGGGCAGGAAACCACGTTTTTATGATGGGGGCTTTGGACAGAAGGGCCCCTGGAGATACTTCAGGATGAAGTTTATCATAGGGCCCAAGTCTCAAGAGGAGTTCCTTAACTTCCTCTTCAGTAGGTTGGGTGGCAGAGCTCTCAGCAAAGTCAAGGCATGTGGCTTTGACAAAGGTCTTATAGTTAAGAGTAAGGAACTTTGTTCCATTCTTGACTGAGAACTTGATTGTGGCATCCTTTGGTGCATCAGAGTTTTCAACCACCGCTGTGCACCAAAATTCCCTCAAGTAGTCATGATAGATGTCTGAGGGGGGTTTTGTGAATGTGGTGGTGAGAAAACAATTTTGTAGGAACTTCACCATATCCCTGTATTCAGGGAACCCTTCAGGGTAGGCAAAGTTCCCCACCACATTATTTTTGGTGAGGTCTACGCTTTCCATTTGGAAATCCACATTGGGTGCGTATTTGATGACCTTTGAAGAAGCCATCTTTGTTTGATAAAAGGTCTGGTTTTGATCAAAGAAGAAGCACACAAAGTTTTTTGAAAACAAATTGGTTCTTGAAATAATTTTGCAAGAGTTTTGTTAAGGTTTTGAAAGCATGTGCGTGTTCTTCTTTGTGGGGGTATTTATAGGGTGGGAATTAGGGTAGTGATGTTGCGGATACCAACGGTTTTTATTATTAAACCAAAACAGCATAATAATGTGGGTTTGATATCCGCATTTAATATCACGATTGCCATTGCCCCTATTTTCTCTCACATCATGGGGTAAACAGTTGTGAGGCTCTGCAAATAATGCACTTTTGCAGAGAAAAATCATCACAACTATTGTGTGTGAGAGAGCATTTAATGCTCAGTGGTGTTTGGTGAGAGAGATGTGGGGGCCCAAGAGGTGGATGCCAGTTGTGTAAGCGACATATATTCCTATATTAAATAGGAATCAGTTACCTACCTGGGACATTTACTAACTAAGTACTTAGAGCATTTAGTTAGGGTATTCAATGCCATTTTTCATCATGAGCCCCCTGAATGATTTTTCATTCAATAAAAATGGGTTTGAAGGGTTGTTCAGGGAGGATGTGATCAGGGACCTAGAGAATTTACATCAGGTTGGAACACCTTTTGATCAGTTGCCTGATTCTATATCCAACATGCCCAATTCAGCTTTCAATCTTGTGAAAGTGGGTTCATCCAAGGGTTTTGTGAAGATATCAGCTAACTGATACTCAGTGGGGATGAAATGTAATTCAATTTCTCCATTCATGATGTGGTCCCTGATAAAGTGGTATCTGATGTCAATGTGTTTGGTTCTTTGATGATGTACTAGATTATTTGAGATGGCTATGGCACTTGTATTATCACAAAAGATAGGTACCATCTTATACTGAATGCCATAGTCACTCAGTTGGCTCTTCATCCATAGTACATTTGCACAACATCCTGCAGCAGCCATATATTCAACTTCAGCTGAGGACATGGCCACTGATTGTTGTTTCTTTGCACTCCAACACACAAGTTTACCACTAAGAAATTGACAGGATCCTGAGGTACTTTCCTGTCCATATTGCATCCTGCATAGTCAGAGTCAGTGTACCCTTTGAGATCAAATCCTGAACATTTTGGGTAATACAAACTAAGGTTTGATGTACCCTTCAGGTACCTGAAGATTCTCTTGACAGCAGTGAGATGGGACTCTTTTGGGTCAGCCTGATATCTTGCACACAGACAGACTGAGAATTGGATATCAGGCCTTGATGCAAGTAAGTACATCAGGGAGCCTATCATTCCCCTGTATTGGGTTTGGTTCATTGATTTGCAGTGAGGTCAGGGCCAAGGTTGTTTGGAGAAACCATAGGAGTCTTTACTGAAGAGCAGTCAGTGAGCTCATACTTCTTCAGTAGGTTCCTCAGATATTTTTCTTGGCAAATGGATATTCCTTTTTTAGTTTGTTTGATTTGGAGTCCAAGAAAGTATGTGAGTTCACCCATCATGCTCATTTCAAACTTTGTGGTCATCAGTTTCTCAAACTGTTTGCAAAGTTTGTAACTTGTTGAGCCAAAGATTATGTCATCAACATACACTTGAACCAGGATGACATCACTTTTTGTTCAGTAGATGAACAGTGTGTTGTCAATCTTTCCTCTGACAAACTTGTTTTGGATCAGGAAGGCTGAAAGAGTTGCATACCATGCCCTGGGAGCTTGTTTTAGTGCATAAAGGGCCTTGTTAAGCTTGTAGACATGGTTGGGGTATTCACTACTTTCAAAGCCAGGAGGCTGTTGCACATAAACATCTTCTTTGATGTTACCATTTAGGAATGCACTTTTAACATCCATTTAGTAAACTTTAAAGTTCATGTAGGTTGCATAGGCAAGGAAGATCCTGATGGCTTCCATTCTAGCAACAGGTGCAAAGGTTTCCTCATAGTCTATACCTTCCTGTTGATTATATCCTTTGGCAACCAGTCTTGCTTTGTTTTTGATGACTGTGCCATTCTCATCAGTCTTGTTTTTGAAGACCCATTTCATACCAATGATTAAAACACCATGGGGGCATTCAACAAGGGTCATGACATCATTTCTGTCAAATTGTTCCAATTTATCTCTCATGGCCTGAACCCAACTTTCATAAGTCAGGGCTTCTTTGACATTTTTAGGCTCAATCTCAAAGAGATAGTCAGCATAAAGACATATATTGGCAGAGCCTGCTTTGAGTTTTGCAGCCATGCTTCTTGTGAGCATGCCTTCAGTGGGTTCACCAATTATGTTCACAAGCTCAATAATTTTGGATCTTGTCCAGCTATCCTGAGGTTTGGGATAAGAATTTGAGCTTGAGGGAGCCTGATTGGGTACAGACTCAGGAACATGAGGTGACTCATCAATATGTGCATCAGTGACATTTGAGGGAAGAATTTGTTCTGAGGGTTCCTGAACAATTTGTTCAGTGGTTGCAGTCTCATTGGAGACTTGCTGAGTTTCAATGAACTCACTGATGGTTGGTTGGGGTAAGTTGTGAGGGATGATATAGTAGGAGACATCAGCATCAGCTTGGTATTCGGTTGACGGGTTGTTCTCAGGATGATACTCATCAGGGGGATACCTTGATGAGTCATCAATACCAATATCTTTAACTAAGGAATTTGAGAACCTGATGGATTCAGTGCTCTCATCAACAGTAATGTGATAAGTTTCCTCAGTTTGTTGTCTCCTTGTGTTGAACACCCTGAAGGCTTTAGAAACCAGAGAATATCCCAGGAAGTATCCATCATCAGCTTTGGCATCAAATTTACCCAAGTGATCCTTGTGATTATGAATAAACACAGGACACCCAAATACATGAAAGTAGCTGATGTCAGGGATCCTTCCTTTGAATATCTCATAGGGAGTCTTATTGTGTCTTTTTACAACAATGGACCTGTTTTGAGTGTAGCAGGCTGTTTTGACTGCCTCAGTCCAAAAGTGTTTTGAGAGGACTGAGCCATTCAACATTGTCCTTGCTGCCTCAATGAGTGTTCGATTTCTCCTTTCAGCTACTCCATTTTGTTCAGGAGTATAGGGAGAAGTGAAATTTTGAGAAATTCCTTTCTCATCACAGAAACACTCAAGGTCTTGGTTCTTAAATTCAGTGCCATTGTCAGTTCTGATTTGTTTAACTTTGACATCATTTTGATTTTCAATGTTCCTGACAAATGACATGATGGTTTCAGCTGCCTGACTCTTTTTGGTCAGGAAGTAAACCCAAGTGTATCTTGAGTATTCATCCACTATGACCAGAGTATACTTCTCATGGTGAATGGACATTGGACTGACAGGCCCAAAAAGGTCCATATGAAGAAGATGTTGGCAGCTATTGATGGAAAAGGTTTGTTTGGTTTTGAATGATGCCCTGTGGTGTTTTCCTTTTTCACAAGCAGAACAAGGCTTGTCTTTGGTATACACCAGGGATGGAAGGCCCAGAACTTTGTTCTGTTTGGCCAGGTTGGTGATGCTCTTGAAATTGAGATGAGAGAGTCTCCTATGCCATAGCCAGTTGATTGTTTCACTTGCCTTTGAGAATAGACAAGTCCCATTTTGAGTCAGGAATGACATGTCTAGAACATAGACATCATCCCTCATGGGAGCAATCAACACTAATTCCTTATTGGCATTAAAGATGGTCCCCCTCTTGTCATCAAACTGAACTATGTATTTGGCATCACATAATTGGGAAACACTTATCAGGTTGTACTTGAGACCATTGACATAAGCTATTCTTGTAAAAACTATACCATTGCAGTTTACTGAACCATAACCTTTAGTGGGAGCTGATGATTTATCACCAAATACTACTTTGGGTCCTGGTTCTTCCACATATTTGTGCAGATAACTTTTCACACCAGTCATACTCCTAGAGCATCCACTATTGAGGTGCCAGGTAGGATCCCTGATGTGTTTCTGAAGAAACAGTAAACTAGGTTAGTTTTTCTTGTTGACCCACTTTCTAGTGGGCTTAGTCCTCAGGGACTTTTTGAATATAGCTAATGAATCATGGTCTGAAGTTGTGTGTACTAAGCTTCCACATGTTTTACATTTTGTGGAGTTTGATGCTTCAGTTGACTGAGTAGTGTTGGTGGGGGTTTTCCTTCTAGACGGAATGATCTTGTCATGTCCTTTGGTTTCATGGGAGGGATCTCCATAAATGTCACAACATTTCTTCATCAGGAAGATGATCATTGAAACCACAGTGAAGACATGGTAAGAAAGGCTTAGCCTTCGGTCTTTGTTTGGAAGGTGTGGCATACTGATAGCCTTGTGTTTTGTATAGACCTTGTGCTTTTAAAGAAGCAATGTGAGAGATGTGATCACAAGTCCTGTGGTCCTCTTGTTTGCATATCATGCAGAACAGGACTCTGTAGCATTTATCAGTGATGTGATTAGGATAATTGCACAGCTCACATCTCCCTGAAGGTCTGGGTGTCGTTTTTGGTTTGGAAGAACTTGAGGATACTGATGGGTTTTTCATTTTTGAGTCAAAAGGTTTTTCAGTGGACTCAATTTTCTCACTCAGCATCCTGACAAGTTCAGCAAGCTGATCAAATTTTGAATCAGTGCTTTCAGGTTTCACTTCAGTAGGTACTGAAGGTTTGTGGTGTTCAGTGGGTGCAGGAGTAGGTCTTTTCAGAATAGTTTTTCCTAACCCTGATTTCTCTTTAGGAGAATAGGGTTGATAGACTGATGGTGCAAGGACAGAATTGGGTTCAGCTCCCTGAAGATGTTTCAGTGGAGGGAGTGGTGAATCAGACTTAGACTCAGTGATGAACTCAGTAGGACTAAGTTCATCAGTGACTCCTAGCAGCTCTTTGATAGCCTGACTTTCAGGCTCCAGGATTCTTCCAGTGTTAAAATTTGGCAACTTATTGTCAAGATTGTTTCTTTCAATCCAATCACTGGGTTTAGGAGCAAGTTCTTTGCTAGAGAGTATGTTGGTTGACAAAAAGGTTGTTGAATGGCTACTTTCCCTAGACTCTTTAGTAAGTTAATCTTCACCCATGGCCACCTTTTTGGTGTTGGGTGTGAGACTCAGTGTTTCATAAAGTTTGGGGTTTTTCTGAGTCCATTTCCAAATAACAGCCTTTTCTTTCTTAAGTTCTTCCTAAAGAGCTTGGTTTTGTTTTACAAGTTCAGAATTTCGAATTTGAAGTGCAACACTTTCAAGCTTAGCTTGTTTCAAGGCAAGTAGTTCATCTCTACATTGATTTAATTCAAAACTCAGTTTGTTAAATTTTGAAAACAAATTAAGTCTTTGCTCTTCAACATACTTAAGATCAACATTAATATAATCTAAGTAAGATTTCCAATCAGCATCATCATCCATAGAAAGTAAAATGTTTACCTTTCTCATTGTGATGTTAACCCATTCTCCATTTCTTGCATGACTCTTTCCCACAGCAAGTTTGTTGTCATCTGATAGGGCCATCAGGGCACTAACATGAACTTCTTCATTATCATCAGAGGACACTTCAACATCATCCCAGTCAAATGTTTTAGCAACAAGCCCTTTGTTCTTGGCCTGAGGAGGCTTTGGAGCCTGAGGTAGCTGAGTGACTGATGAGGATGATTCAAGGAGGGCAAGTTTGTATTTGGCCTTCCTATATTTGGCTTCAAAGTCAATTTGAGGGGCTTTTTCAAATCTTTGACTTGATTGAAGCAACTTAGGTTGAAATTTGATGGGTCCTAAAAAAGAGTTGTTTCCTGAAAACTTGAAAGATGGTTCTGAGGTTGTTTTTGAAAAACAATCTTTTGCAAAATGGCCTTTTTTGCCACATTTAAAACACTCAATGTTTTCATTTGCTTTAGAGGGAAATTTGTTTTTCTTAAAAAACCTTTTTGAATTTGCAAGGAGTGCCCTTTCATGAAATTCAATTTGAAGATCATTTAGGTACTCCTCACTGGTTCTTTGGTCAACCTCATCATCATAATCATCTTGGAAATCCTGCACAACACCATTAAAATAGAAAGCTGTTGATATGGGTGAAATTGTCAAGGTCTTTTTGGTATCCTGAGCTTTACCAGGGTATCTCCTAGTTATAAGATTTTCTTCATAGACAAACTTCCCATAAATAGCAGGGAGCTCAAGGTTCTGAATGTGGTTTGCATTTCTCAATCCCTGAGAGAAGTTTAACCACTTCTCAGGGAGACTGTTGACAAAGCCAAAATTGATTTCATGCTTTGACAGGATAACTCCATCATTGGTCAGCTCATTCAGGAGTGTCTTATACCGAGTATAAGTCTCAGAGAGACTTTCAGAATCCTTGGCCCTAAAGGTTGAATTTAAGCTTCAGGTCCATGATTCTATTCTCTTTGGTATCAGAAGGCCCTTCATAGCTATGAACCAGGTCAGTCCATGTCTGCTTGGCAGTGGGACAGTTAATCACTGATTCCATTATATCGTCAGGAAGACATGATATAATGATGCTTTTCAGGTGCTGGTCCTGATTGACTACCCTCCTTTCATCTGGGGTCCATTGGGCTTCAGGTTTGACTAAACCTTGGGCAGTTGTTGGGACAAATGTACCATCATTAATCAATTTGATATAATAAGGTTCCATCCCAGTTAAGTAGCAAAGCATTCGCTTTTTCCACTTGTTGAATTTTCCAACTTCAAGTCGAGGGGCAGAATAACTTCCCCCCTTTTTGTCGACAAGTTGGGGAACATCTGAGTCAGCCATGGTGGGATCAAGGTTTTAAAAACTATTTGAGCACTCTTTCAGTTTTGAAAACAGATTTAGAAAAGTTTTACAAACCAGAGGCTCTGATACCACTTGTTGGTCCCTTTTACTTGGTTAACAATAACTAAAAAGCTAATGTAACCAAGTTATATGACTTTTAACTCAGATGAATATAATGATTAACAATAAAGCAATGTAAAGATAAGAGACAATATTTTTCAACGTTTAATTCTTTATTAAAAGTTAATCAAAAAGAATCGTACCCAAGTGTTTGCGGAATAACACTTGGGATTGAAAATGACAAGTGTGGTATTGACTCCTCTCTAAACTCAAAACAATGTTTGAGTGACAACTAAGGACCCACTGAGCTATCTCAGGGGCTATGTTGTTCTTTGGAGGAGTAAAAGTGGTTTGTGAATGCTTTGCATAAATTGCACAAACTTGTCAACTTTTACTCCTCACTTATGCTACCTATTTATACACAAATGTGAACAACTCTATTATACAATGGACCTAAGCATTCCTTAATAAAATCTTGATAGATTTTATTCTCTGGAAAGGGAAACTTCTTTGGGTTAAGTCCAAAAGGTGCTTTCTGATGACAGCCTGGTTTTAACCATTTGGGGAAAGTTTGACCTTAAAGTGATAAAGCACTTTAGTGAAACAGCTCAAACTTTCCCGCCCAGTCCCGCCAAAACTTCAGTCTTCAGTACCATGATATTTGTTGAAGAGTCTTGGGGTTCAGTGAGTTATTGTCATCCTCACTGAACCCATCACCTTCTTCTTGGCTTAGATCACACTCACTGAGTTCCGCCTCACTGAATGGAGAACCTTTCTTCTTAGGCTCGGTCTAAGCATCCTGAAGATGACTCACTGAGTTACTGTTCACTCAGTGACTTGTTTACACTTAGGTGATTTTACGTTCAAATCCTTGTTAGAAGAAGATTGGGGAATTCAGTGACCCAACATACTGCATCACTGTTGGTGTATGAAACAAGTTGAGTTGAAGTCTGCTGCGGAGATGAATCATAAGAAACCATTTGGTTTGAGGTAGAAGGTTGTGGATAACTGAAGTAATTCTGTTCCTGAACATAAGCATGATTTGACATTAGAGGTGGAGCAGAATGAGTTTGAGCAACGAGTGCCAATGAGTTTGGTGTTGGGGCTGGTGAATAACCTCCTCGAAAAACTCGATCTTTTTCCACTTCATATTCATGGTGCTTCAGATAGTCATACAACAAACCATATGGAGCATTATGAAGATTCTTTGCTTGTCGAACAAATGTCACATACTTTTGCCACTCATAACCCAGACTACTGACAAACATTCGTATTGACTGTGATTCTTGGTAGGTGTACTTCATGTCTTTCCAAATCATTGACAATATTGGTGAAACGGTGATAGTATGATTCAAGTGTCTCCCCAGGTTCAATCATGAAGTTGGTGTACTCCATATAGAGTTTTGATTCCATGACCTCTTTGTTCAGCTGAGTGCCTTCCATTAGTAGATGAACGTGCTCCCACATTGCTTTAGCATTTTTCTGAGCATCAACACTTCTAAATATTGCATTTGGTAGTCCTTGAAGTATGTAAATCATAGCATACTCGTCTGCTTCACGATGAAGATGTTGTTCAGAAGTGAGTTGAGTCTCTGGAACTGGTATTGGTGTTGGGGGTACAGGAGGATCAGCAGAAGGGTCGCCTCCAACTAAGTTAGTAGGCCACTAAAATGGTCCTTCGAGGATAACTTGTTTCATGAACTTACCATGGGGTTTCTTGAGTTCAATAAACCTTAAGAATCGACTTGCCCACTGAACATAGTTTCCAGGTGTAAGCATTGGTGGTGTGTCAATTGATCCTGCCTCATGTCTGGATTGCTGAGTTGATATCACTTCATACATCCGATCAAACCAGTGAGTTTGTTTGGGTGGAAGTGGACTTTGTTGTTGTGGCATTAGATATGGTTGTTGTATCTGAACCATCTGATGTTGTTGCATGAAAAGATGTTGTTGTGGGTATAACGGTTGCTGATGATACTGTGGTGGTTGTGGTGGTTGTTGATAGTGTTGTTGCTGATGATGCTGATTCTGCTGTTGATAAAAGTTGTAGTACGGTGGTTGAGACATGTTAAGTGATTATGTTAAACTTGGATCTTTAAGGATGAATAAAGGTTGGTGTTCTAGGTTTTCTGACTTGTTAACTTGATAAAACTGGCTTCTAACTCGGTACAACTTTGATAGGTAACTAACTCGGTACAACTTTGATAGGTAACTAACTCGGTAAAGCTTTGGTCTACTAACTCGGTAACACAATCTTCTAACTCGGTAATATCTTGTTCCTCGGTAACTTAATTTGATCATGTGGCTAACTCGATAGAAAGTACCTAACTCGATAAGAATTTTCTAACTTGATAAGAAACTTCTAACTTGATATAAGGAATTGAATCGAGTATAGTTTCCCCTAGGTAGTGAACAATAGAATACCTTACTCGATAAACGATAAGGTTAATAGCTTACTCGCTAAATCTTGGCTAACTCGCCAAATAATAAACTCGATACAAAGTAATGCTAACTCGGTGAACAACTACCCTAACTCGATAACACTATCTAACTCGATAAAATCCAATCCTAACTCGATAACACGCCAATGAACAGTACCCAGATTCCAATAAATCGCGTCTAAACCTAGTTTTTTCGACCAAATTTAACCTAAAAACAACCTATATTATCCCTTAGCGAATGATATCACTTGTTAGGTCACCATTTTACAACATAAACCACATAGAAATCTAGAGAGATAAAGTAAGTAGAGAGAGAGAGAGAGTGGAAGGAACTCTAATATGAAAATGAAATGAACTTTGATATTGCAAGAGAACCAACACCCTCCTTGGAGGGGTTACATGTCTATTTATAGGTGAGATCTAGGGCATCTCTTAACTATTACAATATTACACATCTAGCCCTTACACCTTTACCGAACATGTAAACTTAGCATAAAACTATTTAAAACATATAAAATCATTAACGTACTAACATAATATTGCAACCTATTACAAAACTCAATGACCGACACTTGATTTAACAAAGTGTGTTCCCAACACAAACTTTTACATGAACTCTACATCAACAGCGGCGGCAACGACTCAATCCGGCGAGATACCGGCGGTTTCCAGCGAGACATTCCTGTCTACATAAAATAAACATATATTTTTATACATAAAAACCCCTGCATCTTCAACCATCTTCATCTTTTTCCTTTAACTTCATCTCCATCTTCATCACAACACCCACTCTTACTTCCAGAGACACCATTAAGGGCCCATTTGGTTTGTAGATGGGTTTAAGATAAGGATTTGGATTTAAATTTGGAATAGGACTTGGTTTTGGATTTGAATTTAGATTTGGATTTAGAGAGATTAAATATGTAACATTTTATTGTAATAGAATTTGAAACTAAAATATGTTATTTTGAAAAATAAATAAAGAAAAAAAAAATGAGAGGTAAGGAATAAACTTGGGCCCATATATTTTAGATAAAGACAAATTCATTAATCAAAATGTGGAGATGTTTTTTTTCTAAACCATGCTAATAGGGTGAGGATTGTAGATACCTGATTTTCGGTAGTAGTCCCCCTACTAATATAAACCAAACAAACAAATTTTACTAGTGGGTGTAAAGTGTGCATGCGTGTTTGTGTGTAAATATTTGTGGCATGGATTGTGGTGGATGGCGATGGTTATGGGCGGCCGTAATTAATAGTGGGTGGCCGGATTTAATGGTTGTGGGAGTTGTTGGGGTGGGGATGGTTGTAAATGAGATGTCTGGAAGATATGAGAAAGTTTTGTGTGTGTAATGTGATTTGTGTATTGTGAGATGAGGGTGTGTTAGGTTAAGGGAAAAAACAAAAAGTTTATAGTAACTATCACATTTCTCAATAAGCCCAAAGTGTGAAAGTGAAATGACTAAAAAACCAAACGTATACTTGGGACAAATCGTGTGAAATCGATGTCAACTAACAACAGTTAGTGCTTGGGACCAAGCGCGCACCCAAAAAGGCGACCTTTAGGACTATCCATGAGAGACCTTAAAACGAAGGACCAAACGGGTAAACGAAATTGGGTTCAAAGACCAATGGTGTAATTTACCCTTATACTAAATCTTTAACCAAACATTCATAGTGATGTAAGACTGAGCATCGCAGACCCAAGACCGACTGAGACCGAGAAAACCGATCGGACCGACCGAACAGAAGGACCATTGGTCTGATCTCGGTCCTAACATTTTCCTTATTTCGGTCTCGGTTTGCTCCGGTCCGGACCGGTCTTACGTAAAGACCAACCATTATGCCTTCTTGGGCTAGGCTGACAAAAGGTCCAGACCGGACTAACCCAAACCGAACCAAACACATTGTCCGATCCCCGATCTAGAGTTTTGGTTGAATTCGGTCTCGGTCCGGTCTGGTTTTGATCGGTCCGGTCCGATTTGGTTTTAGATCGATGCTCACCCTTATAGTGATGTAGTACTTTTTACCTGGGATGTAGTACTGGATAGCAATAATTAAACAAAAGATGAGGGATTATTTTGTTAAGGCTGAAAGGGTACTAAAGGGTATTAATGGTATTTCGATTTAAGGATTTTCAATAAACCGTCACTCTCCCTATTTGACCGGATCTAATTTCCTCTCTTTCAAGTTTTTTTTCTCAGATCCACACATCTCTCCTCCCTTCCTCAAGATCTGAGAAAAAACTAATTTCCGACCGGATATATTCCTAGACCGGATCTAATTTCCAGACCGAATCTTGTTTCTAGACTTTGTGATGAATACATAAAAATATATTCAGATGTACTTTTAACTCAAGATCTAATTTCCGCTTGTTTCTTCATCACAGAGCCATCCGAATATATTTTTCATCGGGAACTAAAATTCTCTCAAATGACTCGATCTCATTAAATTATGGTACGTTTTTTATTCAATTAAATTATATCCGACGTTGAGTATCAATTTTTAGTTTCTAATTTGACTTATTGATGAAACCCCTAATTAGAACTGTTTAATTGTTTGTTATTGTTTTGTAGTTAATTGTGAAATTTCTTGAATGATATAACTAAGAGTTCGTTCAAACTAGAACACCCACTTAGTATTTATTTTTATTTTTTTAAATGCTACAAGACTACAACAGAGATATTCGCTGAGCTACTCATGATACAATGGCTAGTCTTGTCAGCACTGTTGGGTTCGTGCTTATCTTTTATAGATGAATCTTAAGAAGTTGTCTGAAGTTTGATGCATAAAACTTTAAGATGAAAATCTTTTGCAAGTTAGTACCTTGTCCATGAAAGGAAACCTAATCAACAATAGTCCTGCATGTCACATGTGACTATCATCAATAATGCTTTTTTTAATCTTTTTTGTTGGTGCGGTTACTTGGATGGTACGTAGTTAGCTAAAATGTGTTGATTAAATAGAGACCTTCAATATAAAAAACGAGGTGGGCAACGGGCTGCCGCGTTGCGACGGGGCGTCGTTTTACTTCGTTGGTAATTTCAGGGTAATTTTTCTTCAATCAGAAAGTTGGCCATTTTTTTGTGACTAAGGAGCAGTATTGTTCAACTCACTCAAAGAAGAGGTGTAACTAAGGAGCAAATTCATCATATGCAGGAAACCAAAGTTCATATAAAGTATAACTAAATATAAGAATGCTGAAATTATCCTTTAGCAAAAAGCCTACACATAATTACTATATTGAAAGAGTGACATTTCCAAGATGCCTGTTACACACTGTTTTGCTTGTAGTTCTTGGTACTGAAAACTTGTTTACCGAACATTGCACAAACCCCTGTAGGCACATTAAAGAAATTTGTTATTCATAAATTTTGAATGAAGTGTAAACTAAAATGATGAGAATTTGTCAAAGCCTCCAAGTCCAGATAACCTTAAAAAGTACGCTAACTTTGTATTTTACGGAGTGTCTGGATAAACTAATTTAAAGATTAATTTATATCTTGGATCAAGAAATGCGAATATTGTACAATTTGAAAAAAAAAAATGTTTTGGATTAATGCATTATTAGAATTTTTAACACCAAAAATAATGGTTTATCTGCTATGCAACAGTTTCGCTAATCTCATGATTAGTTATAGAACAAAACATCTCTGACCTGAGATTTGTGTAGCCTAATAACCGTCTGCAGGATTCTCGTTGGATGAGTACGCCCTTCACGCCAATTTTCAGTGGCTTCCCTTGAGATAGCTTCGTGCCAAACCTTGTCAGTTCCATACGTACCTTCTCTAGCTGTAATTGAAGTTTCATGGGACATTCATTTCCTGAGTTTTCCTGTCAATTCCTTCCAACATCTTCTGGAATCCAATATACCAAAAAAGTTAAATATTTAAGTTACATCGAAAAGAGACATAACGATGCAAAACAAAAAAAACATAACATGAACAAACCATATGATCCGTCTTTTAGTTTTGCTGATCCATAGTTTTAGCTATGCTTATCGAATTGACACAAAAAATCGACTGATGCCAGCCCAAATTGCTTTTAAATTCCTACTATATGGCCTTGTGCAGTATCATTAAAGTTAAATATTTACTTATAAAGAATTGTACTGCATTTCAACAAACGAATCCGGAAACCCAATTAGGCGTACATTAAATATATTACGAAAGGGCACTTTCTTATATATTACCATTTTTAATTTGTTTGACCTTCTTAGGCGCAAACGTTTTTGTGTATTTCGAACAGGCCAATGGGTTAAAAGCACCAGCTGGGTAATTCTTTTTTTCAAGGTCCTTTTCCATGCTCCTTTGGCGTGGCCAGATGTGAGAATACTTCTATACTCCCAACCTAGTTGTAACCTGACTTCGAGGAATTTGCCCCTAATAAAAATCAAAGAGAACATTGTTAAGACCAAGGTTATTCAAGTCGTAACTTCCCCATGTACTTGACGTTCTAGTAGTGCACACCACTATACGATTTGTAAAAGTATACCATAAAAATGACAAATACGTAAAATTTCTTAATACTTGCCTGATGAGTTTACGAAGAAACATCTCCTCGCCGAATAAGCTAAGCAACGGCCTTTAGCATCCGCATATGGGTATAATTAGTTAGCATCCGCATATGCAACCTGTACATATATAGTTTTTCAGGTCAATGATATGGCCTAATGAGCTTCTAACAAAAATAAACGTCAAATAAAAAACGACAATTCATTTACCCAAAAGGCTTAATACATACCCATTCTCAACATGTCCTGAAACTCTAATTCTGTCCATAACAGTTTGTTGGGGTCTCGTTCTTTCAACTTGCTTATACAAATCGACTTTAGCACGAAATCTGGAATCAAGTAAGTGTGCCAAGAATGAACCTTTTAACATTTACCATAACGTATGTCTAATTAATCATCAAAGGAACTCCCAACTTATTCTAAATAACCTATTAACAGCATCTCTTTTAACCTTCATATCCTATCTACTAAAAGGTCAAAACACGAAGCTACACAACTGACGAAGAACCGAAGGCGGACACAAATATACTTCTGAAAAAATCAAATAAATATGCAATTCAAATAAATATCCAGCACTCTAATTTAATTAGTTGTTTCAACAAACATTTGGTGCGCACCTTGTTACATAACTGAATCAAAAGAAAGCAAGAACATAACAAATTAATTCCAACTCTTGTAACAGGCTCCTCAGAAAAGACGTTAACACAGGGAACCATGTCGTCCACATCCATGACACCCACCCCGTTTATCCAAAAAAACATCTTCATCTATAGGACCATGAACTAAAGCACTACTGTTTGTACCATCGATAAGGTGAAGATCAGCACCAACTAAACCCATACCATGATCAGCCCTAAGAGTCCCATGTCCCTCTAATGTTTCATGACTACTGTAACTACGCACACCTTTACTTTTTGTTCTCATATTTAAAGATGCAACAGAAGGAAAATCAAGAAACAGCTAAACAACAAACATCATACATGTCTAACATCATACCTTAAACACAAAAACCAAAGAAAGCAGATGCACATAGAAAGAGTATACCAAAAAAAACACACCAACAGTAGTGACCCATCCCAAGTTTACTCACAACGAAGAAAGCTGCGAGTCTGATAATTCAAGGAACTTAGGATAGCTGGTGCGAAGCGCAGAACGACAAAAGCCGGAGAGAAGAAAACAATGAATCTCGAAGCGGTGGCATCGTAACTGCAAAAGAATGTATTAAAAAAATAAAAAGGAGAAGAGAAGGACTAACGTACGTCACGTGGACAATAGCAATGGACCGGCCCAAAAGATGAAAGTCCAAAACGACAGATGTGGCGTCGTTTCATGACGCTACATTATATATATAGTAATGAATTTTATAGCAGATCTGAATGGTTTGGTAATCTTTTTGGCAATGTGTTATTTCTTTCTTTTTGTTAGTTACTCTTGGTAGAATATTGGGCTAGTAGGCCCATTTATGAAAATCGTATATATTTTTGTCACTGATTTTTTTAGTGTGCATATGTGTTTTAATCGTTCATATATGTTTCTAGGGGCGTGCATGTGTGTTTTAAGAAATGGCGCATACATGTAACATCAATGAAATTGGGTGTGCATATACGAGCAAATGTTTCATATGTATTTTATTGCTAGTATAACATCAATGAAAGTGTTTTGCATATATGTTTAAATTTGTGTGTACATGTTTATATTGGACATATGCATATTTTAGTTGTTTTTAATAAAAATGGTACTCCGTAATTAATGTTTATAATTTCAGGTATTCAATATGTTTGATAAAGATGAGGAGCAAACCAATATAAAGAGGGCACATGTGTTTTCAACAAGTACATCATTTCTAATGAATGTGATGAGACTGTGAAGCATGCACATATGTTCTTGAGTATTGAAAAGTACTCAGATGTTCTAATGATTTGATAAGAAAGTGAAGCGTGCACATATGTTCATGAAAGAGTGTACACATGTTTTTGAATAACGTGCACATTTATATTTAATAAAATGCATTTGTATTTGAATTGTATTTCATTTGATATCAAATTTTATGTATACTAGTATTTATGTTTTTGGCTTGTTATAAATTTACTTGTTACATTATATTTATGTTTTTTGTTATAAATTTCGAATATTATAGAATGTACATTAGAAACATATGTGCAATTATCATTTTAATCAAAACAAGTTTGATGTCTAAACAATTTTACAAGAAAAACATATGTAAATTTAAGATATTAAAAAAAGAACACATATGCACCTCTTTTGTTTTAAAAAATGTATGCTGGAAAAATAAATTTTGAATTCCGAAAATTAAGGCCCTTAAAAAATGTTTTTTAATTAAAAAAAATCAAAAGAAAAGTGTAAATGTGTTTTACTATTATACCCTTTTTGATTAAATAAAAATATTTAATAATACTAAATTATTATTGGTCCAAATGGTACTGTAAAGTACTGTATCTAATATTGGTACTGCATAGAACACGCCCCTATATATATATATATATATATATATATATATATATATATATATATATATATATATATATATATATATATATATATATATATATATATATTAAACAAAATTACTAAAACTAAACTTAAAATTTCATCAATTAAACAACTTACATTAAAAAATTAAATACATATAAAAAACATAAAAACTAATAATCTAAATTATACTTCATTTTAATTTTTTCCTTCATCTCCAGCACTATCTCAAGTTGTTTGCCCCTCAAATGATCATGGGGTGTCGTATAGAATAGTTCATCTTTTTGACGTTGCTTATCTTGTAAGAACTCAAACTCCTTTTCTCGCAATGCAATTTCCCTTTTTTTGATCTCAATTTCCTGCTTCTTTAATTCCAAAAAGACGCCCCATTCTCCCTTCTTCCTATCCAAATCAACAATTGGTTCACCTGATGACACCGAGGGAACGAACGAGGATGCCGCTTTCTTCTTGGCTTTGTCCACGCCTGCTGGTCGAGTTCCTTGCACAACATGTGCGGACTCAGATGTGTTGAACGAGGTGGACTTCAATTTTTTCCCTAAGCGACCATGCCCTCGAATTATTGGAAGTTCTACCTCTTTCCATTTTTTATGATCTTTTAGAAGACTCCACGCATGAAGAAGTGTAAAGTGCGATCCATACTCATCACGATATTCATCTATTGCTTTTTGAAGGACCACCACATTTGACGCACCCTCATTCATTCTAACCACATTATCGTAACTGGAACAAAATTGACTTACTTTACCACGCAAACTCTTCCATTTACAGTTAATCGAATCGTAAGTACGAATTCCAGATACCCCCCTTTCTTTCTCAAGGTATTGTAGTACCTCAGTCCAAAACCCTTGTGCTTTCTTCGAATTCCCTCTAGCGCTATCTTCTGATGTGTTGACCCAAGCTTTACACAATGCAATTTCTTCAGCCACGGTCCATGGAACGTTACGTTGTTCCTTATCCGAGTCGTCTTTTTTAGACCTCTTTTTTGGACGTCTTTTAGACGGCTTCTTTTTAACGAGAGGGGCCTCATCGACGGGAAAGTCATCCTCAAAGGGTACCGAACTTATTTCCATTTCAGATTCCATAACTACTTCTTGTGTTGTTGGTATCTCTCGTTCATCTGTTTCTTGTTGAACGGCGTCAGAACATACCAATTGTTCTGATTTTTCTTCATTATTATTTCCATTTGGAGACGTAGCATCGGCATTGACATCGGTTGGTGCTCCATCAATGCCTTTAATCGCGGACCACATATCACAAAGAGCTTTAGCTATTTCCTGAACCACTACTATGAGTAACAAGACCCTGCACAGTTAGCACAGTTAGCCCAGTTAGCCCAGTTCCCGAACCCAGATACCTCTGGTAGTCCACCTGCAGCTTTCGAGTACTTGTAACAAACTAACAATGCAATGATTACTTCTTCTGAACCCTCATTTCCAGTATTATTTACCTAATGGTTGGTACTTCCCAGATAGAATGAAATAAGCAGCATTCAAGGATCATAAGCATATCCGTTTGATGAACTCATCTACCAAACTTCCCTGCAAACATACAACAATGAGATGAATGTAAGTACACTGTCTAAAAAGTTCATGCATATAACTTCCTAAATCGGCTTCTACAAAATCTTTTCGTTTTATCAGAAAATTTTAATTTTTGCAAGTCGCAATCATATTTGGCTCGGTAAGATTTAAAGTCTTCCCTTATCCAACCCATCCATGTTCACAACCTATATACTTAATAGGGATAATTTCATAGTTACCCAAATATAAACCTCAAATTGCCATATTTACAGCTACATATGGAGCATAACCGCATAACATAGGTCAGTGCTAATGTTAAAGCATCAGTAGTACCCTAAAATTTAGGAAGTAATTATCTTTCTAATGGAAAAATTACAATTTTGAACTCCAAGATAGTTTTCTGTTACCGTATCCTATTTTATTATCTTTAACACAAATATCCACATTTCATACGTAAACAAAATTTATGATATGAAATAAAAGAAAGAACCATCTTAAAACTATCTTTCAGGGGTAACATCAATCCAGTTTGTATTCTATATTTTATCCATTCATCAGGCATATCTAGACACAAAGATGTAAAGTATAAACTTAATAACAAGTTGCAACTTCTAAATAACAGACAATATATGTGTTTTTCTAGGACATGCACTTCGTAATAATACATTTTTCCTTTATAGATTAAGCAGAATATCACACATCACGACATAGCAATGAAATATGTAATATATTGGCATATTATCTTCCTATATCTTCCTATGACGTCCCAACCGCTAAACAATTTTTTTTTTTGAAAGGATATCCTATAGTAGGACACTGTCTGTGGTATCTTAAGTTATTGACGTTGATAGCTTGGGTTTGTAATAAATAAACAAATACATTATTTTGTGACAAGTAAGATAATGATACTCCGATTGCGTGCATATAAGTGACACATAGTAAGATACATAAATAAATACTCATTTGATTGAAAATTTTCAACAATAAGCATATAACGTATCAGTAATTGAGGTTAAATCCTGATTGTATATTTTACCTCTCAAATTTAGAATTATAGAGCTCTGAGTATCTAGGGGTTACCAATTATACTGATGTCATCTGAAACTTTTCAAATATGCATGTCCATTGCATTAAAGGAACCTCCACCTAACGTAATTTAACAAAAACAAGGGAGCCTAAGCTACAAACCAAATAGACCAAATAAAGCATTCTATTGACATGCTGTATAAACCAAATAGATAAAGTTATTCCGTATATTGCCAATCAACCTTTTGACCAAATAACAAGTGACATGTAGCTCAAGTTATTTTAGTCAAATTAAGCATTCTCTCGATAAAGGAGTCACGTGATTCATTAATGACTCTTAACAATCCAACCATACAAAATCGATAGAAATTAATTTCACCATGTTTGTTAATAAACGCTTTAAAACTGCTTAGTTAAAGTATGAGAAAGAAAAAAAAAAATATAACTCAAACTATCGGGTACAGTTTGGGGGTATAAATCCATTGGCAGTTACTAATAACGATAATCCAGAGTAATGAACATTCATGAATAAGCTAACAAAAGAAATATTCGACATTTGATATATAGTTCTTGAAGGCCTTCTCTATTTGTCCTGAATGCCTAATGGGTCATTCAGCCTTATAAACTCCAAATACATATACCAGATACGGCTCTAACCGCCTAAAGTTAAGGGATTAATTCCCAAACTCCAGTTTGACCAACGACTTCATCATAGTATTATATTATGAAGAGTTGCTAAACTATACACAAAAGGCCGGAAATTTAAGCCAACTTCAATTTTACTAGCATGATTACCATCGATACCAGCAACTAGTAGCAATATTTAACACGATTAAGTGAGCACACACAGTTCATAAACAGAAAAAGTGTAAAAAGTTCCATCCAAACTTAATCAAGTACACATTTTTTTTTTTTTTTTTTTCCCGTTCCTTTTATTGCTTTTCTGTGCGAGTATGCATTAAAAGATTACTACTTTTCATGACTTATAGTATGTTTGCTACATATCTCTTCACTTAAATTGTCTCACGTAGCATGGTACAATTTACACACATTTTTAGAAGCCCTAGGAAACCTATAAAAAAAGGGTCAAAAGTTAACCAGTCAAGCATGTATAACGTCTCATAACTATAAAGACAAGACGCATTATACATATTATGAACGAATTACACGACTAAGGGGGTGTTTGTTTCAGCTCTAGCTTATGGCTTATTTGATATTGGGCTTATGTTTCATAAGCTCACTTTTTGTGGCTTATTTTGAATCTTTTTTGGCTTATATATATTTCTTATGTTATAATAAGCTTATATAAGCCGAAAAGTTTCAAAATAAGCCACAAAAGTGAGCTTATAAAACATAAGCCAAAAACCAAATAAGCCATAAGAGCATAAGGTAAGTTAACTCACCAAGGTGAGTTATAGCTTAACGCACCAACTTAACTTACCGCCCCCCCAAAGTTAAAGCTGAGTTAACGCACCAAGTTATGGCCTTAACGCAGCGTTAAGGGGGTGAGTTATGGCATATCGCTGCGTTAACTTACCGAGGGGGTGAGTTATGGGATAACTCAGGTGTTTTTTGTTGAGTTATGGCATAACTCAGGTGAGTTATCTTACCGCCCACTAAAGTTAACACACCAAGTTAACACCTTACAAGCTGACATGGCGGTGAGTTATGGTATAACTCAGGGTTAACTTAGCCAATGCTCTAAGCCGACTATATAAGCCGAAACAAACACCCCCTAAACCAAACAAAACATTGAATTGCCTAAAAAAAGAAAACCAATTGCAACTTCAGAATGAAAACAACCAGAGCCACCGCGTCACACTTCACTACCTTCCGCAATTAAATCACAACAAAAATAATAATAATAATAATAATAATAATAATAATAATAATAATAATAATAATAATAATAATAATAATAATAATAATAATAATAATAATAATAATAAATAAAATTTACACACTTTATTTAAACCCAATCCCTAAATTCAAAACAACCCAAATTTCAAAATTTAATTTCAGTATATAATTAAACTAACTAAGTTACCCACAAACAGACAAACTAATAACTTATTCCATTAAACAACAAAACAATGTTGTTCTCTGACTAGAAATGAAAATTTTAAGAAATAAAGTGTTTTTGTGGTACCTTTGAAGCATATGTTTGGTGGGATTAGCGTTGTTTGGGAAAACTGGAGGTAGAGATCGATCGAACGTTGTTGTTGTTGTTGTGTTTTTGTTCAGGGGGTGTTTGTTTGTTTACTTGTGTGTTTGGTATGTGGGATTTGAGTTGAACAAGTGACCTTTTTGACTTGGTTTGGTTGCGTTTGTTTATTGTATATTAAATCCAACCAATATAAACTCTCAAATTAAAGAGCTAAACAAAATAATAATATATTTATATTTTATTTTTGAGTAAAATACACCGTTGGTTCCTGAACTTAACAAAAAACATCACGTTGGGACAAACATGGATTTTTACGTCGCCGGGAGTCCAAACTTGATGGTTTTTGTGTCAATGAGGTCCCTTGACTCGTTTTCCTTCGGTCAATGTCCTGTTGTCTGTTGTAAAATCCTGTTATTTCTGTGAAATGACTACTTTACCCCTCGTCTTCTTCCCCCCTCTCTATTTTTCTTAACTATCTATACTCATATATAATGTAAATATATAGTCCACTCTCTATTTTTCTCAACTATCTATACTCATATGTAACGTATTTGTATAATCCATCGGTGATGTTAATCGATCTCCGTCTATATCACCATCGTCTCACCGTCACCATCCCCGCCCGCAGTACACCGCCACCATCACTGTCGTCACATCTCCACCATCTATGTACTCGCACCGTGTAACCACCGGTAAATTTCCATCTATATTAAACCAATACTTGTCCATTTTCCGCGTATAATTTTTCTAGACTAAACGTTATCAGTTTATCTGTTGTAAAATCCTGTGTTTTCTGTGAAATGGCTACTTTACCCCTCGTCTTCTTCCCCCTCTCTATTTTTCCTAACTATCTATACTCATATATAACGTATCTATGTAGTCCACTCTCTATTTTTCCTAACTATCTATACTCATATGTAACGTATCTGTATAATCCATCGGCGATGTTAATCGATCTCCGTCTATATCACCATCGTCACAACGTCGCCATCCCCGCCTCGCAGTACACCGGTCGTCGCATCTCCACCATCGATGTACTCGCACCGCCACCATCGCCGACGTCACACCGCCACCATTACCAATGTTTTATCAATAATAATGGAAGGGGCTATACTTGAAGCTGTTGATATTTTTTTTTTAATAGCCGTTATCAATTATTTGAAGTTGTTGATATTTTTTTCAAAATGGGTATGTGTAAAATTACACATATATATGATCCTCGATAAAAGGGTATTGAAAAGTTTAAAGCTTTATGTAATTTGATGTTGTTTTGTGAAGGAAATTTGTTGCACGCCAAATGTTTGATGAAATGTCAAAGTAAGTATAGATAGTTAGGTAACTTGTGACACAACTTGAATAAAGTTCAAGGGTTGTACCCATGGGAATAATGTTTGTGGTATTATGCGGGTTTATGGAAATTCGTCGTCTTATGCTATTTCCCAGTTGCTCTTATTGGATATTGGGTGTATGAAAATTGTTGGACCCTTTTACTTGGTTATGGTTAACTACAAAGTTAATCTAACCAAGTTTCATGATGTAGCGAAGTATTGATTAATTAACAAAAGTAAATAAACATAAAAGATAAGACACAAAGTTTTCAACGTTTAATTCTTTATTAGAAATCAATCAAAAGAATTATACCCAAGTGTTTGCAGAACAACACTTGGGATTGAAATGACAAGTATGGTGTACTCCTCACTAAACCCAAACTAAGTTTGAATGACGACTAAGATCCTGCTGAACTAACTCAGGGATTGTGTTGTTCTTTGGAGAGAGTAAAGATTTGGTTTGTGAATGTCTAAGCATTAAGTGCACAAACGTAATCTTTACCTCTCCCACTTATTCTCTATTTATACACAAGTAAATTCTAACACATACCTAATGGACAAAGACTACAAGATAAGATTACATCATCCTATATTGGACAAAACACATAGGTATTTTGTCCCTGTTACAAATGGCTATAAGTAGTAAAAGTCAAGGATGCTTTCTGGTCTTCAGTGTTGACACATGTCTTGGTATTATACCCATTCAGGGAAAGTTGACCTTTACATGATAAGGACATTCCCTTATCCATTCAAACTTATCCCGCCTAATCCCGCCTTTACTTCAGTCTTCTTATCTTCAGTCTTTGTTCATTCAGTGATCTTACGTGGTGAGGAGTCAGGGGACTCAGTGAGTTATTGTCATCCCTCACTGTGTCCATCATCTTCTTCTTTGGCTCAGGTATCATTCACTGAGAACCGCCTCACTGAATGGTGAATCTTTCTTCTTAGATCCGCCCTGAGCATCTTGAGGATGACTCACTGAACAGCTATGTACTCAGTGACTTGTTTGGTGTTTTCGGTTATCAAACACTTAGGATATTTTATGTTCAAATCCTAGATTAACGAGTTTGGGTTTTAACAAACCCAACAGTCTCCACCTATTTGGATATACAAATAGCCTGAGTGTTTCAAGGTTCAGTAAGAGATAGCAAAGGTATTATCTCGACAACCAGAGTGACTACGTATTGTTTAGGACACTAAATGTGTGACATTTCGTAAAATTTTATGTCATTCATTTTAATATTTTATTATTTAACTATTCTATTTTTAAATAATTAACTTCGTCGGAAGTTATCCGCGTACGACATGACTCGGTCAATTAATTCAACCGACACTAGACTATGTCTAGTATACACTTTTTATACACATTTGGTTCCTTACAATTCTATTTTAAAAGTCATAATTCACTTTTTCCATTTTTACGTAAACCTTGCACCTTTTACATTTTACGCAATTTAAATTTATGTTTTATGGTTTTAACAACATAAACCAACCTTAAACTATGATAATTTTAAATATGTTATGCATTTTAACATGTTTTCATGTTTACAAGTGAGTTTTATACTTGTCGTTTTATTTTTATAGTTTATGTCACTTTAAAAAAAAAAAGAAAAAAAAAAAGAAAAGAAAAAAAACGGTGTCACCAAACGCATTTTCAACTAATGGTTTCAGTTTTCACGATATTTAAACCCTTCGATGAACTCAACACTCATCTAAATTACTCAAATAAGTTATGATAATAAGTTTTAACATTTTTATAAGTTTTGTATTTTTATGTTACCCGGTTTTATATTTCACATCTTAAAAACCTTACGTTTGCAATTACCGGGATCAAACTACACATCATAGCTCAAGTTTTATACAAAATAAATCACCAAAACCCACTCACACCCTTATGTGGCTGGTTTTTAAGTGTCTCACCAAGATATATGTCTTGGTGATATAACAACAAAGACATGTGTCCCTTTTGTTTTGCATGTGTTCCCCACCAAGGCCTTATACCATTACTAGTCATTTGATAACATGCAAACAAGATCAAAACAACCATCTCTTGCTCCTTCTCTCTCTATGAACGACAAAGAACAGGTCCTCAAGACCTATTTCATCTAAATTTTTATTAAATTATTAATCATAGATTAAAGATCTTGAATCCCTAGTCTTGTTCTTGATTTATTACACTCAAACAACACAAAAATCTCATCACATATTGGGTTATATTACAAGTTCTTGGCAAGAGTTTATTCAAGGGTTTTAAGGTGTTCAAGGTCTGATATTTTAAGGTATTATCAAGGGTAAATCAAGGTGAAAAAGTTGGGTAAAAGTGTTGAAGAAAAGGTGCAAGTGTTGTTGGGTTAATATAGGATTAGTGTTCTTGTTCTTGTTGTTCTTGTCTTGTTCATCAATCTTTGTAAGGAACCAATCACTCCTTTTTTCATTTTCATTTCATTTTCATTTCTGTAAATGTAATATTTCTTGATGTATTTCTATATTATATAAGTTATTATGCTTAGTTAGGCTTGGTACATAACTTAGAAAACAATAAAAACACTAAAGGACTAGACATGCCACTGTGAATCTGATTTAGGGGTAAAAATGGAATAAACTGATTTAATTAGTAAACATTGGACCTAAACTAAAAATATGTAGTTATAGCCCTATGTCTTGTGGTCATTTTGAGGGTATTTCATCGAATAACTCATTACGATGATTAAACTATAAATATTTTCGTAAAACATGTCATATTCTAAGTAACAGATTTGAAACATGTAAAAGTCATTTTTTTTGTGAATAACCCTCTGTTACTCAAAGAATAAAAGTTCTAGATAACATCTTAACTTAAACGTGGCCAAAAACGAGGAATTAATCGGGTTTGTAAAACACAAGATATCGCACTTTTCGTGGGACTGATGCAAAGTTGAAGTTTTCTAAAGTGTATATATTGGGTAAATTGGTAACTTTGGTACTGTTAAGTAACTTTTGACTTAGTGGGGCCCACAAAACTTGTTAGTACAGATGAATACCTTTCCGGGGATATAAAGAACGAGATTTGTGGACTTACGGTTTGTGAGTAAGAGATTTTTGAAAGTGAATAAGTTATAAACATTTTTGACAGCTTTGGAATTAAAAGTATAAAAATGTTTAAGTTTTATAAAACAAATATATTATGAACCACCTCATATATTTTGAACTCTTATGCTTAATTTGAACCTTTTTGACTAAAAACGGGACCCTTGGACTAAGTTTGAACCTTAGACTCATCATTGGACCTTCATAACATATTTTGGACTTAGAAACAAATATGAATTTGACACTTGACTTTTATAAATAATATAAATTCATATTTATAAATAACTCTTTAGTGTCAAACTAAAACTTGTTATATATGTATTTAGTATATTTGTACCAAGCACAATTAAGATCATAATTTATATAACATATAGCCATATGGCATAAATATTTATTTTCAAAAACTAAGACACGTGTATATCTTTTTAGGTTCATCATAGAACTTTCGCGGCTTATTCTTCACTTACTTGTTCATTGTGCTATACTCATACTATTCTGCCATACTATCTGGCACCATTGTGTTACTTGCATCACTTCAGTTTATGGTGAGTTCATAGCCTCGCTTTTACTTACTTAAACGTTTTATAAACCTCGCGAGGGGGATACATGCTACTTTTACAAACTGAATACAAGTAGTTTTTGGTATGCTTGACCCGATTACATGATTATAGACATTGAGCATATTTCTTGCCAATTAAGTCCCCATCATGAACCGTTAATTCCGTGGGAAACGCTAATATTATAAATATGCATATTGGCTAGGCGGGCTGTCCGGGTGAGTAGCGCTCACTTGGAGCCTTCATTACCAAACGGACATATAATATTGAGAATTGAGGTAAATGGCAAATCTTACCTTTTCGGGGCACTATTAAACTAGGTCAAGATTCGGTTTCATGAGCTCTATACTATAATATGATTACCCGACATGTATTTTTTATATGTCTATTGATAAATATGTTTGTATTCAACTGCTTACTTATTAAACTCTCTGAATTCACTCAACCTTTGTGTTGACTTTTAGGATGTTTTATTTCAGGTCCGTAAGTGACTTTCGGCTTGGATGGGCGGCGCAAGAAATGGATATCTACATGACGGCTCATGTTTTAATAAAAATTTTCATTCGATAATGTTTCAAACTTTTAAACTTATGTAACTTTGGATTATGTTAAAACCTTTTGGGACCTTTGTTGACTCTGATAAATTATCGAATGTGAAGTATGAACTTTTATTAAAAACGACTTTGTTTTAAAGTTGTTTACTATATTTGTACAAAGTGACTAGTATATAACATCCTATGTCCCTTTTCCGCTGCCATCCTAATATGGGGGTGTTAAAGAATGGTATCAGAGCACAAATTATAGTGAACTTTTGAAAAAAAAAAAAAAAAAAAAAAAAAAAACATAGACTATAATCATTTATTATTATTATTATTATTTTCTCAAAATCATGAGCTTCCATCATCTTGTCCAATATCCATGCGCGCCTACTCCTGAGCTTCCTATTTCTCCCTCGTATGTATATATATATATATATATATATATATATATATATATATATATATATATATATATATATATATATATATATATGTATATATATATATATATATATGTATATATATATATATATGTATATATATATATATATGTATATATATATATATGTATATATATATATATATATGTATATATATATATATGTATATACATATATATATGTATATACATATATATATATATATACATATATATATACATATACATATACATATATATATATATATATATATATATATATATATATATATATATATATATATCTTAATCATACTATATTAGGGATAATTATAGGAGTACTATAATTATTTCTTAACTCATCCGATAATCCGTGAAAGTATCACTCTTATATATATAACATTTTGTGCACTAAAGTTCCTTGTTGTATTTTATGTTACTCATGTGCATTGTGAATTTTCATCCGAAAATTTATACACATCTTTGATTGCACCATTACTATGCGTATACATATAGTGAATATTACTATATGTACTTAAGATATTATTTTTTTTTCTTTTCTCTCTCGACTATCTTGCTTGATCCTGAAACATTGATATATTTTTATATAAAGTTCTCACATGAATACTAAACTCTTCTAACAATTATGAGTTACACGATGGTCTCTTTTATACATTGTATGCGATTACAATGGTCTCATTCACAATTATGACATTGTGGGTTACACAATGGTCTCACTTACTTCATTAACATTGTGAGTTGCACAACGGTTTCTCTTATTTATCAGACGTTGTAGGTGATTACAATGGTCTATATACCCTTTCATAACTTTATATACTATCATTACATCTGATGGCGAAACTCGTTACGATTTATCAATTCCTCTCGATTGCTTTACTCGCCGTAAACTTGTGTTTTCTGAGCGTTTCTTCTCCCTTTCCGAATTAATGCTAATTATATGAAAGACTATCTATATACACTTGATTTTCTCTCGACTATTTATAGCCATCAAAGCATTACTTCTTATTTGTTTAGAGGTTATTTTTATAAATGTTTTATCTGATTCTTTACACATCGAGTCAAACCCTAACAGTCCCAAGTATATATATGTTTCATTAAATTCCTAAACTATTAAATACATATTTATTCATTTTGATTATCCTCTAAAAACTTTCTCGTACGTTGTGGGTGACATAGTGGTCTCATTTATTTTCTCAAAAATCATGAGTAATGTTATGATCTCTAAAAATCTTTTCATGACCTTAAACAATGGTGTCTTATATGAAACCCATCACATTCTATTCATTTACCTTGGAAATTCACTACCATTTTATAAACAACTTCGTTATTACCATATAAACTTTATTCCACGATATTATCAAACGTATTTACTACTCTCCAAAAGAACTACCTTACGAATACCTTGTATAGCGTATAACCATACTTACTATCAACTTATGAACACCTTTGTTAGTCTCATATAAACTATTTTAAGCACCTTACAAATGATTTTGCTGTTAACTTAACTATTTTACTACCGCTTTATAAATCATTTCGCTAAAATAATTCGCAATGTTTGTCACCATCCATCAATCATTTTTCCCTCCCTTACAAACTACATCACCACCATCTTATAAACTAAATCACTAATTTACTACCGTTACATAAACTGTTTTGACTAGTTCCGAATAAACTATTTGTTATCATCTTACAAATCGCTATGTCATTTACCTTATACCAAAATTTTCACCACCCTACAAATCATTTAGATATTTTCTTGCAAATCAGAACTATTTTGTTATTATGTTATCGTTCGTCATTCTTCTATAATACTTATAAACTGATTCATTATCTTCAAAAGTTGAAGTTCAGCAACTTTCTCAACAGTCATCAAGTTCTCTTCAGAAACCTTTATTATTAAAGGTCCGTGATTCTGGCCCAGTGTGGATGGATTTAGAACTGCTTAAAACTTCCTTTTCCGTGCGCATTTTCCTTATTCGCTTGTGTTACACCCTCATAATACTTACGTATGACTGATTCTTACGTATGTACAAACTTATATCACTTTTTGTATATAAGATACTTATGCAAACTCCATACTTGTCCAACAATGGACATATCACGAGTATAACTAATTTAAGCATTTGAAAATTTTATCGAACCTCGATTAAATATAGTCTAGTCATCTATATTTAACCTTGGGACAGTGGAACATAGTCTGACTACCTATGTTCGACTTAGATTTTTCAAATACTAGGAATAGTTATATATGGGTTATGTCTAATTGATCTTCTACTTGATCTTCGAGAATCACAAAATTTTTATGTGAGCATAAACAATTCAGCGTTATTCGTTAGATCGAGCAAAATAACTAAACAAATCCTCACTCTATCCTTATAGCGTATAGTCAACCTTACTCTGCACCATATTTCTAGAAGACAAGAATAGAACCGTGTCGTTAGTTATCCTATACTTTATTCCTTACGAGTATCATCATCTTTTCACAAGTGAACCGTCTAGAGATAAATCGAGTTGAGCTCCGGGACGGCGCTCTCTTAAGGGGTACGTGTTGTGACATTTCGTAAAATTTTATGTCATTCATTTTAATATTTTATTATTTAACTATTCTATTTTTAAATAATTAACTTAGCCGGAAATTATCCGCGTACGTCATGACTCGTTCAATTAATTCAACCGACACTAGACTATGTCTAGTGTACACTTTTTATACATATTTGGTTCCTTACAATTCTATTTTAAAAGTCATAATTCACTTTTTCCATTTTTACGTAAACCTTGCACCTTTTACATTTTACGCAATTTAAATTTATGTTTTATGGTTTTAACAACATAAACAAACCTTAGACTATGATAATTTATATATGTTATGCATTTTAACCTGTTTTCATGTTTACAAGTGAGTTTTATACTTGTTGTTTTATTTTTATAGTTTATGTCACTTAAAAAAAAAAAAAAAAAAAAAAAAAAAAAAAAAAAAAAAAAAAAACGGTGTCACCAAACGCATTTTCAACTAACGGTTTCAGTTTTCACGATGTTTAAACCCTTCGATGAACTCACCACTCATCTAAATTACTCAAATAAGTTATGATAATAAGTTTTAACATTTTTATAAGTTTTGTATTTTTATGTTACCCGGTTTTATATTTCGCATCTTAAAAATCTTACGTTTGCAATTACCGGGATCAAACTACACATCATAGCTCAATTTTTATACAAAATAAATCACCAAAACCCACTCACACCCTTATGTGGCTGGTTTTTAAGTGTCTCACCAAGATATATGTCTTGGTGATATAACAACAAAGACATGTGTCCCTTTTGGTTTGCATGTGTTCCCCACCAAGGCCTTATACCATTACTAGTCATTTGATAACATGCAAACAAGATCAAAACAACCATCTCTTGCTCCTTCTCTCTCTATGAACGACAAAGAACAGGTCTTCAAAACCTATTTCATCTAAATTTTCATTAAATTATTAATCATAGATTAAAGATCTTGAAGCCCTAGTCTTGTTCTTGATTTATTACACTCAAACAACACAAAAATCTCATCACATATTGGGTTATATTAGAAGTTCTTGGCAAGAGTTTATTCAATGGTTTTAAGGTGTTCAAGGTCTGATAGTTTAAGGTATTATCAAGGGTAAATCAAGGTGAAAAAGTTGGGAAAAAGTGTTGAAGAAAAGGTGCAAGTGTTGTTGGGTTAATATAGGATTAGTGTTCTTGTTCTTGTTGTTCTTGTCTTGTTCATCAATCTTTGTAAGGAACCAATCACTCTTTTTTCATTTTCATTTCTGTAAATGTAATATTTCTTGATGTATTTCTATATTATATAAGTTATTATGCTTAGTTAGGCTTGGTACATAACTTAGAAAACAATAAAAACACTAAAGGACTAGACATGCAACTGTGAATCTGATTCAGGGGTAAAAACGGAATAAACTAATTTAATCAGTAAACATTGGACCTAAACTAAAAATATGTAGTTATAGCTCTATGTCTTGTAGTCATTTTGACGGGTATTTCATCGAATAACTCATTACAATGATTAAACTATAAATATTTTAGTAAAACATGTCATATTCTGAGTAACAAATTTGAAACATATAAAAGTCATTTTTTTTGTGAATAACCCTCTGTTACTCAAAGAATAAAGGTTCTAGATAACATCTTAACTTAAACATGGCTAAAAACGGGGAATTAATCGGGTTTGTAAAACACAAGATATCGCACTTTTCGTGGGACTGATGCGAAGTTGAAGTTTTCTGAAGTGTATATATTGGGTAAATGGGTAACTTTGGTACTGTTAAGTAACTTTTGACTTAGTGGGGCCCACAAAACTTGTTAGTACAGATGAATACCTTTCCGGGGATATAAAGAACAAGGATTGTGGACTTACGGTTTGTGAGTAACAGATTTTTGAAAGTGAATAAGTTATAAACATTTTTGACAGCTTTGGAATTAAAAGTATAAAAATGTTTAAGTTTTATAAAACAAATATATTTTGAACCACCTCATATATTTTGAACTCTTAGGCTTAATTTGAACCTTTTTGACTAAAAACGGGACCCTTGGACTAAGTTTGAACCTTAGACTCATCATTGGACCTTCATAACATATTTTGGACTTAGAAACAAATATAAATTTGACACTTGACTTTTATAAAGAATATAAATTCATATTTATAAATAACTCTTTAGTGTCAAACTAAAACTTGTTATATATGTATTTAGTATATGTATACCAAGCACAATTAAGATCATAATTTATATAACATATAGCTATATGGCATAAATATTTATTTTCAAAAACTAAGACACGTGTATATCTTTTTAGGTTCATCATAGAACTTTCGCGGCTTATTCTTCACTTACTTGTTCATTGTGCTATACTCATACTGTTCTGCCATACTATCTGGCACCATTGTGTTACTTGCATCACTTCAGTTTACGGTGAGTTCATAGCCTCGCTTTTACTTACTTAAATGTTTTATAAACCTCGCGAGGGGGATACATGCTACTTTTACAAACTGAATACAAGTAGTTTTTGGTATGCTTGACCCGATTACATGATTATAGACATTGAGTATATTTCTTGCCAATTAAGTCCCCATCATGAACCGTTAATTCCGTGGGAAACGCTAATATTATAAATATGCATATTGGCTAGGCGGGCCTGTCCGGGTGAGTAGCGCTCACTTGGAGCCTTTATTACCAAACGGACATATAATATTGAGAATTGAGGTAAATGGCAAATCTTACCTTTTCGGGGCACTATTAAACTAGGTCAAGGTTCGGTTTCATGAGCTCTATACTATAATCTGATTACCTGACATGTATTTGTTATATGTCTATTGATAAATAATGCTTGTATTCAACTGCTTACTTATTATACTCTCTGAATTCACTCAACCTTTGTGTTGACTTTTAGCATGTTTTATCTCAGGTCCATAAGTGACTTTCGGCTTGGATGGGCGGCGCAAGAAATGGATATCTACATGATGGCTCATGTTTTAATAAAAATTTTCATTCGATAATGTTTCAAACTTTTAAACCTATGTAACTTTGGATTATGTTAAAACCTTTTGGGACTTTTGTTGACTCTGATAAATTATCGAATGTGAAGTATGAACTTTTATTAAAAACGACTTTGTTTTAAAGTTGTTTACTATATTTGTACAAAGTGACTAGTATATTGGTAGCGTAGGGATTTCACCAGGCTTTACCTCTCAAGGGATCTCGAGAAGCTTACAACCCCCACCAGGCAGTGTACCTGATCGTTGTAGTATAGTATAGTGACAAGTACCGGGGGATTGATCGTTCAACTCAGGAATAGTGTCGTTAGGATTGAAATTAATCTAACTAGGTCTAAAGGGGAAGGGTGATTCTTTTTGTATTTTTATATTTTATGAAAAGCAAGTAAAAATCTCGGGTATTGGAAGGAAGAGCGGAATTAGTTGCTAATCAACTAACCCAACACTAAAGATGCAATCAAAATAAAATACTAGAAATGAAAATAAACTAAATTAACTAAGGTTGTGAGCAATAAGTGGAGAAGTTGTGTTTACTTAGATTTCACTACTCCCTAGATATCTTTTACACGTTAATTACTTGTTATAGTTGCGTGGATGACGGATTGTATTCCTTAATACCATTCATGGGGTGGCGCACTTAATTCCCCAATCCTATGAGTGCCTACTTCACTCCTATGTCGAGCCGGCTAAGAAGCTCCTAACATGGGATCATTAGAATTTACTCATGCATTAAATACAACCAATAAAACCTAGTGCACGTCAGTTCATGTTTCCTAAGACGTTCAAGCATGTTACCATTTGGAGATCTGCCAGTTTTCTTAAGCCTAACATCGAAATCATTCATCCAATACAACCATAAACAAGTAATCAACACATAATTAACATCTAGGTTTCATTAGATCTAAGCAAACACAAGATAGATCTAGCCTAGCATGATGGAATTAAGACAAGAACAAGATATAGACAACCAACACATAGACATATTGATTGAATTAAAAGAATACTTATCTCAATTACACATGAAAGGGTTCAAGGGCTGAGAACCCTTGAAAAACCTGTAAAATACGTACTAAGTTCGGCCTTAGGGTTTCTCCAAAACTTCTCCTTTTTATGAATAAAAATTAGAAAACTACATATAGGAAATTGAGGCTGACGGCGTCAAGACCAAATTGGTGACGCCGTCATCTCGTCGCCAAAATACTTCTCGGACTGCCTTGATCTACTTTTGACGCCGTCACGTTATAACATTTTCCAGGCCGTCACGTATTTTACTCTTGACGCTCTACCTCGTGACTCCTTCAATTCTGTACTGGGTCGTCATGAAAATTACTCTTGACGCCGTCAGAATTTCCTTCTTGACGCCGTCACCTACTGTTCTCAGCAAGGAAAATTAAGACTTTGGCGTTTTCTTCACTTTTATGCTCCAAAAACGTCCGAATTGCTTCCTTTTCCAGATTTCTCTCCCAAAGTACCTAAAATCACAAAAGGAACGATTTAGGGCAATATTTGATCAAATAAATTCAATTCCGGGCTTAAATGACCCCCTAAAAGTGGTTCATTTTTCGCCTCATCATATACCCTTACACTTGAGATTTGCTTGTCCTCAAGCAAATGCGCTTTTATTCTACTCAAAATACAAGTTAGGGGTCATTTAACACTAACATAAAAGTAATTACAACAAATAATCGTTCCACTAAAGACCAATAGACAAGCACGGAGGTCATATACTAGCACCTCATAAATAGTGTTTAGATACTCACATCTCTCGGGTGTAATAAAGTATAAATTACAATATGGAAACGGAAGATATCTCTCACTACCTGTCATAGCAAAATAGATTACCATAGGCTTGGGAAAGGATCAAACCTCCACCACATGGCGTAAGCACCTAGGATAAACTATCAAAGAGGTCTTTTTAAAGGGTTGTAACGTTAGGTGTAGGGATATGAAATACATGGTTTTGTTGGATAAAGGAAGTTTTTACTGGTAGCGAGCTAACAATCTTGGTTAATTACATGTACAATATGGCGTTGCTAAGCCACGACTAGACTAGACTTAAGCTAATAAATGAAAAATAACAAAAACATAAAATAAACATAGAATAAAAAGGGATGGTAGTCCGTATGTTTTTTCTCTTTTCTTTTTCTATTTTTTTTTCTTTTTTTTTCGATTTTTTTTTTTTTTTTTTTTTTGCATACACTCTTACCCTACCATCCAAAATAATACATCATAGGGAATGAAAATTCCCCTTACACTTGAATTTTTACATACTTTACAATAAACTAATCTAATGACTCGAATTAAGAAAATCAAAACACTTGGAGCACTTTTAAGATTAACACACATATGGGGGTAATAATATGATGTTCTTCCCCATTACTCCATAAAATAAGTACTTTACCCATGAGTCTCAATCGTCCCAAAACAATATGTACAAGGATATGACTCGACTTAGCAACCATGTAATCAATTAGATAGTTAACTTAGGGTTTAACAAATAACAATAATGCACTAAAAATGAGCGCATACACGGAAGGCTAAGGCGATTTGGGTGTACATTTAAGTGGGGTGTAACAAATTCTTCCTTTAAGTAAGATGCTTAAAGTTAGAAATGAAAAGATAGGCTCGGAGGGGTGTACTAGGGGTTTCGTGTACTAAAAATGAGTACAACGCTAAGGGTGTGGGAAAAATTAGTTGACTTGATTAGCCAAATAATATGACATAAATGGTCAAGTAATTATGATACGGGTTTAACACAAGGGTGATCCTAATACCTCTTATCATGTAGTAAATCCTACTACACGAATGTAGTCTCACTAGCGGTCTCGGGATGCATCACTAACGCAAGTTCTAGAATCTAAATGCTACCGGTACACTCATAAGCACTAATAGTAAATGCTTTTCCTATCAAATCTAAAGGCGAACCTCACATATTTGGGTGGAAAATTTTTCTGAATAGTACGGTTTTGTGCTAGTCATACAATCTCCTATCCATGAGACGCTTGCTATGGCTAAAGTTTCACTCCTAAATGTTGTAAAAAAATTTAAATTTGGCGCTAAAATTGCACTAACAAGTATTTCTCATAGTTTTATTACACATCTACTATTAAACAAAACAAACTCAAGTGAAAGTGTACATGTAAGGTATCATCATTTTACCCTCCCCTTACACTTAAGATGAACATTGTCCCCAATGTTCAAGTAAAGAATGTAAAAGTGAAAAAGTAAAAAGAATGAAATCAAATACTCCCCTGATTCGCTCGGTATGGATAATAAGGTGGCCAGGTTAAATCTTCCTCCAAGAAAATGAACAATCAAAGCTTCCCTTCCAGAATATAAATCATCTTCTTGTCATACATTACCTGTAAATCCTGAGAAAATAGACAAGACAACCTCGCATAAAATCGGCGGCAACCTATATAAGTTACTAAATCCTAGAAAACAAAATAAGATATAATGCTTGTGGAATGAAGTTTGCAGACTTCCTGGAGATTATAAAACTTAATAATTCACAAAAACCATAAGACTCCGTTAGAAAAACAAAACTGGTAAAATTTCCAGATTTTTACACGTGACGCCGTCAAGAGTTAACTCGTGACGCCGTCAGAAGTGACCTGCAGAAATTCTTATGTTAAGTTTCCAAAAAATTTCTGGAAAAACTTGGTCTCACTTCCTGGAAAATCCTGCAAAACTTCATTATGACTCAATACAAGCATTTGACTCTAACAAATACGAATATACATGTTCATTTAATATTGTGGAGAATCATGATCGGTTTGTTTCTTAAAAACATATTTGGGGTTTCCCCTTACACTTATCTTTTGCAAAAATACTTTTAGGTGGAGTTAAGACTAGGCCAAAACAACAAAGTAAAGTATTTCCACTATTTAATTGAGAAACATGATCTACCAACAATAAAAATAAAGCATGCATACGGAAGCAAATAATAAACAAACAAAATAAAGTCACACAAAACATGGGTTGCCTCCCAAGAAGCGCTTTTCTTTATTTACGAGTCTTGTAGCTAGACTCAAGGTCATGGGTTACTACGTGACCTCATCCCTTGAAATGATATACCCCATGTAGTTGTGATCATTACTGTTATGGTGGTAGTGCCTTAACCTATCGATACTTGCAATCACCATTCCACCTACTTCACTTCTCAAGTTAGCCATCCCATCTTGGCTCACGCCTTCAATTGTGAAAGGCCCATACCACCAAGGACTTGGTTTATCGGGTGGTATCTTTGTTTCCAAGTGTCTCAAGAGTACCAAGCTCCCTTCCTCAAATGGTACATGATTTTCTGTGGGTTGAGTATGTTCGAATTCGACCTGAACCTTATTGCTTTTGCTTCTTTCATATTTAGCCTCCTTATAGCTTTTGATTCTTACCTCCCATGCAAGAATTTTATTCTGAACACGAATGGGTGTCGTGTCAATGTTGTTTTTGATCTTTCTCCCACTCAAATTCTCATGCCCACTCCGGGGAGTCATGGGGAAGCTAATCTTTCTTTTTCCAGATTTAAGCTCAATTTTCCTACCTTCATACTTAATGACAGCCCTAGCGGTGGCGAGGAATGGTGCCCCAAATATTATTGGCATGCATCCATCTCCTTTATCATCGATGATCATAAAATCAACAGGGTACATGAACCCTGCGACATTAACTAATACATCTTCTACGATTCCTAGGGGGTATATGTACGAGTGTCCAACAAGGGACAACCTAACACGAGTAGGGGTTGGCATTTTTGACGTTAGTTGGATGTAGATAGTTAGGGGCATAAGATTTACTTCCGATCCTTGGTCGGCGAAAGCACTAAGATATTTCAAATCCCCGATGCTAGTTGGTATCTCAAAGTTCCCACACGCTATCTGCTTAGTAGCCACTTTTTGTACAAATAGCCTCTTGAATACTGATCCCCCAGGTAACGTATCGTACTCATCTTTGACCTTTTCTTCTTTCTCAGAACCCTGTTTGGAAGGTTGGTTACGCCCGTCACCCTTAATCCAATTTGTTATGGTGTTTTCGTTTATATCATGTTTCAGGTAGTGACTCAAAGGTTGGGATTTTGGTGGTTTTTCTAAGGTCTGTTTAGTAAGGGCTTCTACCTTCTCGTTATCCTTGTGGACAATTGTGATGGAATTAACAAATTGGGTAGTGGGAGTGGCGCTTTCTTTCCTTAGTAGCATTCTTTCGGGGGTTCTCTGGTTGGCGTACTCCTCTAATAGACTCATCATCTCATTCATTTTCTCCTGCATCTCCTCTTTTTGCTTATAAACTACTTCCTCGAATCTAGCAAGCCGATCTGAGTGAGTTGCCATATATTCTCTCATCCTAGCTTCAAACTCTGATCTAAGCTCCTCGGGAGGGGAACAAGGTGGGGCATAGTTTTGAAAAGTCTCGACATTTTCTCTAGAGGGTGACTCAGATAATGGCGTTGAAGTTGGTTTCGAGACAGAATTGACAGTAGCCCGTCTATGACTTAAAGGTCTCCTTTGCCTTTCCTCAAAATAGTCAACTTTTGCCTCGAGTTTGCATAGGAGTTCATCGGGGATTTCGGTGGTTCCTCCAGATGTTGAGACTGCATTGATGGCCGCTTTTATTGTATGATTAAACTCCCACATCTCATGATTATCAGCGGCGAGCTCCTCGATAATTGCCCAAGACTCCTCGGCGTTCTTATCACGCAGTTTACTTCCCGCGGCCCTATCGATTGTGCGCTTAGTGTGATAGTCAACATGGTCGTAGAAAATCTGGACTAATAACCAAAGGTTTATACCATGATGAGGGACCTTATGGAGGAGATCCTTAAAACGGGCCCATGCTTCGTAGAAAGTCTCACCCTGATGTTGTTCAAACATCAAAATGTCATTTCTAAGCATTGCAGTCTTCCCCGGTGGGAAGAATTGAGTAAGGAAGCTGATGAGGCGAAAAATGATCCGTTTTTAGGGGGTCATTTAAGCCCGAATCCGACTTTATTTGATCAAATATTGCCCTAAATCGTTCCTTTTGTGATTTTAGGTGTTTGGAGAGTGAATTCTGGAAAAGAAGCTATTATGGACGTTTTTGGAGCATAAAAGTGAAGAAAATGGCTAAGTACCAAAATTCCATGCTGAAAATACAAGGTGACGGCGTCAAGACCACCATCTTGACGGCGTCAGACATGTGGAATTAAACACCGAAGGTGGTGACGGCGTCAGAAGGATTCGTGACGGCGTCAAAGTAGCAAAATTAATATACCGTGGGTGGTGACGGCGTCACATAGGCCGTCATAAATGGATCAAGGCCGTCCGAGGAAGTATATGGCGGCGAGGTGACGGCGTCAGAAGTTACTCTTGACGCCGTCAGACTATTTTTCCTATATATAGTTTTCTAGTTTTTTAATTGAAAAAAGAGAAGTTTTGGTGAAACCCTAAAGACGATTTTGGTGCCTCTTTTACAGGTTTTTCAAGGGTTCTAAACCCTTGAGACCTTGCATTGTAATTGAGATAAGTGTACTTTCAATTCAATCAATATGTCTATGTGTTGGTTGTTTATCTCTTGTTCTTGTCTCAATTCTACTATGCTAGGCTAGATCTCTTTTGTGTTTGCTTAGATCTAATGAAACCTAGATGTTGATTATGTGTTGATTACTTGTCTATTATTGTCTTGAATGAATGATTTATATGTTAGGCTTAAGAAAACTGGCAGATCTCCAAATGGTAACATGCTTGAACGTCTTAAGAAACATGAACCGAGGCGTACTAGGTCTTTATTGGTTGTATTTAATGCATGAGCCACTGTTTACAATCCCTATAGTTGTGCTGGGTCATGGTGTAGGAGGAGATAAGAGCTCATAGAGTTGGGGAGTTATGTATGCCACCCCACGAATGGTATTAAGGAATACAACCCGTCATTCATACAAGTGTAACGAGTAATTAACATGTAAAAGATATCTAGGGAGTAATGAAGTCTAAGTAAACACAATTTCTCCAACCACTGCTCACAACCTTAGTATAATTTAGTTTAATTTCATTTTTATTATTTTATTTTGATTGCATCTTAGTTTTGGGTTAGTTGAATAGCAACTAATTTCGCCCACTCCTTTAAAACCCGAGATTTTAATTGCTTTCATAAAATATAAAAACACAAAAATAATCATCCCTCACCTCTAGAACTATTAATTAGGTTTTCTAATCCTAGCGACACTATTCCTAAGCTGAACGATCAATCCCCCGGTACTTGTCACTATACTATACTACAACGATCAGGTACACTGCCTGGTGGGGGTTGTAAGCTTCTCGAGATCCCTCGAGAGGTAAAGCAAGGTGCGATTCCCACGCATCAAGTTTTTGGCGCCGCTGCTGGGGAATAGTTATTGTCTAGGTTAGGATTTCTTTTTATTAGGTCTACTTGCTAGATTCCTTTCTAGTAAGATTTTTATTTTTATTTTTAGGTCTTCTTTAGTCTATCTTATTTCTTCGTACCTTTGTTCGTAACTCTTTACCATCCGACATCATGGAAGGTGGTAACATCTTTGAACCCATCATCCCACCACAACAAAACCCACCATTAGAACCCCTTAGGCCCCGAACCTTAGGAGAGTACTCCCGACCTAGCCACCAAGGCTACCGAAACACCATTGAGCTCACCGGAGCCAATGTGACCCCCTTGCGATCCGACACCATCCGGTTGGTGCAAAGCGGATGTGCATTCCATGGACTTCGTTCCGAAGATCCAAACCAACACCTTAAGGACTTCCTCAAAATCGTAGATTCCATAGACCTAGGTGTTGAAACTAGAGAGACTACCCGTTTACGCCTATTCCAATTCTCTCTACGGGATCAAGCTAGTCAATGGCTTGAGCGTTTACCCGCGGAATCCATCACCACATGGGATGATCTCACCACTCGTTTCCTTGCTCAGTTTTTCCCACCGGGGAGAACTACTAAACTTAGGAATGACATCTTGATGTTTCAACAACGTCAAAATGAATCTCTTTATGAAGCATGGACTCGTTTCAAGGACTTACTCCAAAAATTCCCTCATCATGGCATAGATCTTTGGCTCCAAGTCCAAATCTTCTATGACCATATCGACATCTCCACGAGGCGAACCATTGACCAATCAGCCGGTGGTAAGCTACGTGATCTTAGTGCGGAACAATCATGGGAACTCATAGAAGATCTTGCTCTCTATGACAACGAAAGTTGGAATGATCCCCGTGATTTAAACAAAACGGTCAAGGCAATATCTTTGCCTTCGAACAATTCAAGCACTCCCGACCGTAGGATCATGGAACTTGAAGGTCGAGTCAAGTCTCTTATGAAATCTTACGAAGCTCATAAGCCTTCAAGCCAAGTAAGCAGAATCGCTTCTACATGCAAACTGTGCAATGGCCCTCATGAGACCTACAACTGCATGGAACTTCCAAAACGTGCTTATAACGAATTCACATCATCACACGTAGGGCAGGGTCCTCGAACTTCTGCCGAAGCATATGAGGCATGGAAGGATAAACCTAATTTTAGAGGGTATCAAACACGAAGTGTATCATTCAATGACTCCTCACCACTCATCTGGTCCGAACATTTTCCATCGCAAAGTACCCCTAGGCGAAGCTGTGAAGATGATTTAAAAAAATTCATTCTTTCTCAAGAACTGCAGCTCACTACACTCGAGACAAAATTCAAACAACAGCAGGCTGACGTGAACAATAAGATTTGTAATCTGTTGACTGCTATCAAAGAGCATATTGATAATAAGCCCATTCACGTTGATGAGGTTAAGTCTGCTACCATCATGAGTCCACCAGCCTCCCCTGTAAAAATAAAAAGTCCTAGCAAGCTATTCAAACATCTATCTCCTAACGAAAAAGGACCTATCAACCCCCCTGGACCAATCCACTTCGTAAACACCATCACCACAATACCAGCTGCAGCATCCAATCCAACCCAACAACAAACTGACAAACTCAGTCAGACAGCGAAGGATGAGACCTCAAAGGTTGACCACGCTTCGGCAAGGAAACCTACCAACTCACCCGAGCAGTGCACCGCGCAGAAATCCGTCAAACCGGATGAAAGGAACGAGACATCGGAGGAACAGGAGAAAGACCCAACCATTTTGAGTAAATCTGTTATAGAAGAATCCGGAATAAAGGATGTTATTAGTATAGGTAGCAATCAAACCGAGGAGAGCGGCTCTAAACTTTTCAAAATCTCCTGTACCATTGAGGGAAAGGTCTTAATTGATTGTCATATAGATCCTAGCTTCCCAGTCAACGTAATCCCACTTTCCCTATATCACAAGGCTTTCCCAGAACACATTGCGTGCGAAAGGGTAGTAGCGAATTTGTCAATTAGGATTGGAGAGCTTGTTTACAATACTGACTTCACCGTGTTTGATGACGTGGACCCTCTCGCCAATCAAACATTAACCAACCTTGTCCTTGGGATGCCATTCATCAATGAATCGGGAGCAATCCTTGACGAGAAAGATGGTAGTGTATTACTCACCAATGGTGTTAGAACGGTAATTTTTCGTAGGGATGGTGAGGAGGTTTATGAGTATCGTCCCTCCCTTGAGGGGAATCTATATGGGTCAAAGGATGGAGAGTTGAGAAAGATCAAACGACGCGATCCGAATAACCTAAAAATCCCCTGCATGATCGGTCATAATTACTTCGAAAATATATACATTAATGTATTCCTGCCAAAGAATTTCATGTCATTGTTTCATTATAACAATATCTGCAGATGGGGGATGATTTACAAGGGAGAGAAGGTGGTTGGTAAGGATCATGAAATCCTAGTGTTCGTAGGAAATATGGCATTCCCTATGGAGTTCACGATTGTGGACAACATAGAGGACTTTGTTGACCCTAGGCTATCGCAAGTCGTCTTTGGAGCACCCTTTTGTGAAATCACTAAGTTGATAGTGGATGACTTGAACGGAATCATGACTTTCACTGACGGGATTAGGAGGATTTCATACCAAACGCCATACAAAAGAAGAGACCTTAGGGAGATAGACTGCGACGGGCTCGATGTGATGAGCTCCCAACTTGTCTTGTGTGATGATGATGTTAGGAGAGGGTGTAGAAATATTTCTGATTTATCTTGTGGGTTCTTTAAGGATGTTAGTAAGCTTGGCTCTAAGTATCGACGGGATGTTTTCGATTTCGAAGATCCGAAGTACTTACACTATGAAAGCGATACTAGTTTAGAAGACGACCTAGAGAGTGGAACCAATGATGAAATCACGTAGTAACCCACGACTTTGAGTCTAGCTACAAGACTCGTAAATAAAGAAAAGCGCTTCTTGGGAGGCAACCCATGTTTTGTGTGATTTTTATTTGTTTGATTGTTATTTGCTTCCGTATGCATGTTTTATTTTTATTGTTGGTTGATCATGTTTCTCAATTAAAATGTAAAATACTTTATTATGTTGTTTAGCCTAGTCTTAACTTCAACCTAAAGGTATTTTTGCAAAAGATAAGTGTAAGGGGAAACCCCAAATATGTTTTTAAGAAACAAACCGATCATGATTCTCCACTATATTTAATGAACATGTATATTCGTATTTGTTAGAGTCAAATGCTTGTATTGAGTTATAACGAAGTTTTGCAGGATTTTCCAGGAAGTAGGACAAAGTTTTTCCAGAAATTTTCCGGAAACTTAACATAAGAATTTCTGCAGGTCCATTCTGACGGCGTCAGAGTATTGCTCTTGACGGCGTCAGGAGTTAAAATCTGGAAATTTTACCGGTTTTGTTTTTCTAACGGAGTCTTATGGTTTTTGTGAATTATTAAGTTTTATAATCTCCAGGAAATCTGCAAACTTTATTCCACAAGCATTATATCTTACTTTGTTTTCTAGGATTTAGTAACTTATATAGGATGCCGCCGATTTTACGCGAGGTTGCCTTGTCTATTGTTTTCTGGATTTATAGGTTATTTGTGACAAGAAGATGATTTATATTCTGGAAGGGAAGCTTTGATTGTTCGTTTTCTTGGAGGAAGATTTAACCTGGTCAACCTAAAATCCATACCGAGCGAATCAGGGGAGTATTTGATTTCATTCTCTTTACTTTTTAACTTTTACATTCTTTACTTGAACATTGGGGACAATGTTCATCTTAAGTGTAAGGGGAGGGTAAAAAGATGATACCTTACATATGCACTTTCGCTTGAGTTTGTTTTGTTTGATAGTAGATGAGTAATAAAACTATGAGAAATACTTGTTAGTTTAATTTTAGCGCCAAATTTAAAATTTCTTACAACATTTAGGAGTGAAACTTTAGCCATAGCAAGCGTCTCATAGATAGGAGATTGTATGACTAGCACATAACCGTATATTCAGAAAAATTTTCCACCCAAAAATGTGAGGTTCGCCTTTAGATTTGATAGGAGAAGCATTCATTATTAGTGCTTATGAGTGTACCGGTAGCATTTAGATTCTAGAACCTCCATTAGTGATGCATCCCGAGACCGCTAGTGAGACTACATTCGTGTGGTAGGATTTACTACATGATAAGAGGCATTAGGATCACCCTTGTGTTAAATCCGTATCATAATTACTTGACCATTTAAGTCATATTATTTGGCTAGTTAAGTCAACTAATTTTTCCCACACCCTTAGCGTTGTACTCATTTTTAGTACACGAAACCCCTAGTACACCCCTCCGAGCCTATCTTTTCGTTTCTAACTTTAAGCATTTTACTTAAAGGAAGAATTTGTTACACCCCACTTAAATGTACACCCAAATCGCCTTAGCCTTCCGTGTATGCGCTCATTTTTAGTGCATTATTGTTATTTGTTAAACCCTAAGTTAACTTTCTAATTGATTACATAGTTGCTAAGTCGAGTCATATCCTTGTACATATTGTTTTGGGACGATTGGGACTCATGGGTAAGTACTTATTTTATGGAGTAATGGGGAAGAACATCATTTATTACCCCCATACGTACGTTAATCTTAAAAGTGCTCCAAGTGTTTTGATTTTCTTAATTCGAGTCATTAGATTAGTTAATTGTAAAGTATGTAAAGATTCAAGTGTAAGGGGATTGCTCAAACCCCTATGATGTATTATTTTGGATGGTAGGGTAAGAGTGTATGCAAAAAAAAAAAAAAAAAAAAAAAATTAATTAGAAAAAGAAAAAAAAATAGAAAAGAAAAAAAAGAAAAAAAACATACGGACTACCATCCCGTTTTCATTCTATGTTTATTTTATGTTTTTGTTATTTTTCATTTATTAGCTTAAGTCGAGTCTAGTCTTGGCTTAGCAACGCCATCTTGTACATGTAATTAACTAAGATTGTTAACTCGCCACCAGTAAAACTTCCTTTATCCAACAAAACCGTGTAATTCATATCCCTACACCTAACGTTATAACCCTTTAAAAGACCTCTTTGATAGTTTATCCTAGGTGCTTACGCCATGTGGTGGAGGTTTGATCCTTTCCCAAGCCTATGGTAATCTATTTTGCTATGACAGGTAGTGAGAGATATCTTCCATTTCCATAATGTTATATTACTTTATTACACCCGAGAGATGTGAGTATCTAAAAACTATTTGTGAGGTGCTTGTGTATGACCTCCGTGCTTGTCTATTGGTCTTTAGTGGAACGATTATTTGTTGTAATTACTTTTATATTAGTGTTAAATGACCCCTAACTTGTCTTTTGAGTAGAATAAAAGCTCATTTGCTTGAGGACAAGCAAATCTCAAGTGTAAGGGTATATGATGAGGCGAAAAATGATCCGTTTTTAGGGGGTCATTTAAGCCCGAATCCGACTTTATTTGATCAAATATTGCCCTAAATCGTTCCTTTTGTGATTTTAGGTGTTTGGAGAGTGAATTCTGGAAAAGAAGCTATTATGGACGTTTTTGGAGAAGTGAAGAAAACGGCTAAGTACCAAAATTCCATGCTGAGAATACAAGGTGACGGCGTCAAGACCACCATCTTGATGGCGTCAGACATGTGGAATTAAACACCGAAGGTGGTGACGGCGTCAGAAGGATTCGTGACGGCGTCAAAGTAGCAAAATTAATATACCGTGGGTGGTGACGGCGTCACATAGGCCGTCATAAATGGATCAAGGCCGTCCGAGAAAGTATATGGCGGCGAGGTGACGGCGTCAGAAGTTACTCTTGACGCCGTCAGACTATTTTTCCTATATATAGTTTTCTAGTTTTTTCATTGAAAAAAGAGAAGTTTTGGTGAAACCCTAAAGACGATTTTGGTGCCTCTTTTACAGGTTTTTCAAGGGTTCCAAACCCTTAAGACCTTGCATTGTAATTGAGATAAGTGTACTTTCAATTCAATCAATATGTCTATGTGTTGGTTGTTTATCTCTTGTTCTTGTCTCAATTCTACTATGCTAGGCTAGATCTCTTTTGTGTTTGCTTAGATCTAATGAAACCTAGATGTTGATTATGTGTTGATTACTTGTCTATTCTTGTCTTGAATGAATGATTTATATGTTAGGCTTAAGAAAACTGGCAGATCTCCAAATGGTAACATGCTTGAACGTCTTAAGAAACATGAACCGAGGCGTACTAGGTCTTTTTTGGTTGTATTTAATGCATGAGCCACTATTTACAATCCCTATAGTTGTGCTGGGTCATGGTGTAGGAGGAGATAAGAGCTCATAGAGTTGGGGAGTTATGTATGCCACCCCACGAATGGTATTAAGGAATACAACCCGTCATTCATACAAGTGTAACGAGTAATTAACATGTAAAAGATATCTAGGGAGTAATGAAGTCTAAGTAAACACAATTTCTCCAACCACTGCTCACAACCTTAGAATAATTTAGTTTAATTTAATTTTTATTATTTTATTTTGATTGCATCTTAGTTTTGGGTTAGTTGAATAGCAACTAATTCCGCCCACTCCTTTAAAACCCGAGATTTTAATTGCTTTCATAAAATATAAAAACACAAAAATACTCATCCCTCACCTCTAGAACTATTAATTAGGTTTTCTAATCCTAGCGACACTATTCCTAAGCTGAACGATCAATCCCCCGGTACTTGTCACTATACTATACTACAACGATCAGGTACACTGCCTGGTGGGGGTTGTAAGCTTCTCGAGATCCCTCGAGAGGTAAAGCAAGGTGCGATTCCCACGCATCAGAAGCGATTGGTGAGATTATCCCATGTGGTGATGGATCCCGCGGGTAAACGCTCAAGCCATTGACTAGCTTGATCCCGTAGAGAGAATTGGAATAGGCGTAATCGGGTTGTCTCTCTAGTTTCAACATCTAAGTCTATGGAATCTACGATTTTAAGGAAGTCCTTAAGATGTTGGTTTGGATCTTCGGAACGAAGTCCATGGAATGCACATCCGCTTTGCACCAACCGGATGGTGTCGGATCGCAAGGGGGTCACATTGGCTCCGGTGAGCTCAATGGTGTTTCGGTAGCCTTGGTGGCTAGGTCGGGAATACTCTCCTAAGGTTCGGGGCTTAAGAGGTTCTAGTGGTGGGTTTTGTTGTGGTGGGATGACGGGTTCAAAGATGTTCCCATCGTCCATGATGTCGGGTGGTGAAGAGTTACGAACAAAAACACAAAGAAATAAGATAGACTAAAGGAAACCTAAAAATAAAAATAAAATCTTACTAGAAAGGAATCTAGTAAGTAGACCTAATAAAAGAGATTCTAACCTAGACAATAACTATTCCCCGGGCTGCGGCGCCAAAAACTTGGTAACGTAGGGATTGCACCAGGCTTTACCTCTCAAGGGATCTCGAGAAGCTTACAACCCCCACCAGGCAGTGTACCTGATCGTTGTAGTATAGTATAGTGACAAGTACCGGGGGATTGATCGTTCAACTCAGGAATAGTGTCGTTAGGATTGAAATTAATCTAACTAGGTCTAAAGGTGAAGGGTGATTCTTTTTGTATTTTTATATTTTATGAAAAGCAAGTAAAAATCTCAGGTATTAGAAGGAAGGGCGGAATTAGTTGCTAATCAACTAACCCAACACTAAAGATGCAATCAAAATAAAATACTAGAAATGAAAATAAACTAAATTAACTAAGGTTGTGAGCAATAAGTGGAGAAGTTGTGTTTACTTAGATTTCACTACTCCCTAGATATCTTTTACACGTTAATTACTTGTTATAGTTGCGTGGATGACGGATTGTATTCCTTAATACCATTCATGGGGTGGCGCACTTAATTCCCCAATCCTATGAGTGCCTACTTCACTCCTATGTCGAGCCGTCTAAGAAGCTCCTAACATGGGATCATTAGAATTTACTCATGCATTAAATACAACCAATAAAACCTAGTGCACGTCAGTTCATGTTTCCTAAGACGTTCAAGCATGTTACCATTTGGAGATCTGCCAGTTTTCTTAAGCCTAACATCGAAATCATTCATCCAATACAACCATAAACAAGTAATCAACACATAATTAACATCTAGGTTTCATTAGATCTAAGCAAACACAAGATAGATCTAGCCTAGCATAATGGAATTAAGACAAGAACAAGATATAGACAACCAACACATAGACATATTGATTGAATTAAAAGAATATTTATCTCAATTACACATGAAAGGGTTCAAGGGCTGAGAACCCTTGAAAAACCTGTAAAATTTGTACTAAGTTCGGCCTTAGGGTTTCTCCAAAACTTCTCCTTTTTATGAATGAAAATTAGAAAACTATATATAGGAAATTGAGGCTGGCGGCGTCAAGACCAAATTGGTGACACCGTCATCTCGCCGCCAAAATACTTCTCGGACTGCCTTGATCTACTTTTGACGTCGTCACGTTATAACATTTTCCAGGCCGTCACGTATTTTACTCTTGACGCTCTACCTCGTGACGCCTTCAATTCTGTACTGGGTCATCATGAAAATTACTCTTGACGCCATCAGAATTTCCTTCTTGACGCCGTCACCTACTGTTCTCAGCAAGGAAAGACTTTGGCGTTTTCTTCACTTTTATGCTCCAAAAACGTCCGAATTGTTTCCTTTTCCAGATTTCTCTCCCAAAGTACCTAAAATCACAAAAGGAACGATTTAAGGCAATATTTGATCAAATAAATTCAATTCCGGGCTTAAATGACCCCCTAAAAGTGGTTCATTTTTCGCCTCATCATATATAACATCCCATGTCCCTTTCTGCTGCCATCCTAATATGGGGTGTTAAAGAATGTTAAACAAAACATCAATATTATTCATAATCATTACAATCCTAAACAATACAAAGTAAATAAAAGAAGTTGTTGTTGTAGACATGCTCGGGCTTTAGAACTTTAGACCCATGGCTTCAAGTTTGGCTTTCTTTGAATTCAGTAGGTGTTTATCAGGATGCTCTTTGATTTTGTTCTTAAGGTCATGACAGAATCTTGCATTAGTCTCATTCTTGATGGGATTGGCCATGAAAAAGTATCATGCCATTGCCTTGACTCCAGATTGATCAATGTCAACCCATCTTTGGAAGGCTGGATCTCCATACTCATCTGTGAAGAAGAGGCCTCTCTCAGGTTGCTCAATGACTAAGTTGTTCACAAATGTAACTCCTTCAGGGAGGGCTCTGTTGCAGTTTAGACCTGGAGCACTGACTTCTGGTTCAGTCCCTATCTTCTTTCTTTTTCTCTTAGAAGACTGAGTATGAGGAGCCTGAATAGCAGGTACTGATGCTGGTAGTAATGAAGGGATCCCAAGTTCCTCATGCTTTTTGGCCAACAGATCATACTTGATTATGAGGGATTTCAGTAGGTTCTTGACAACGACATTGTTCTTCTTTGCAATAATCGGACCTAGCTCATCAAGCTCAGTGATCCCAAAGTCAGCAAATCTGAAAGGATCATGAACTTCAAAGTGTCGTTTATCCTGACCTCTGTAGACACTGAGAATAGCAGGTTTTGAGTTCTGGTGAATCTTGACATCAGTGATAGTTTCAAGGTTCAGTCTCTGTATCATGATCCAGGTGTACTTTTCAATGTTTTGTTGCCTGACTGCAGCAGCTTTCTTCAGTCTGGCATCCCTCTTTTCTTTCAGTTCCATCAGGGCAACTTCTTGAGCCCGTTTAAACTTTTCACCTCTTTCTCTATGTGCAAGGTCCTGAGGCTTCAGTCCAATAGTTGTGGCTTCCTCATTAACCACCTCAATAAGAGTAGCCTTGCTTGCTTGTTCCTCCAAGGCTACTTTCCTCAGTCTTTCGACTTTATCCATGTGAGCTTGGATTTCATCTTCAGTCATCATATATGTAACACCATTCATCTGAAAAGGAATCCTGACAGGTGCATCAGGGTCCGGTCTAATGACTGAAGAAGCAGCAACCAATGTTGTTGTAGGTTCAGACACAATAGTGAGAATGCCTTTGCTCTTATCCGCCTGGTTTGATGGTTGAGTGGTTGTTTCAGGAGACTGGAACTATGAGATTGGAGTGGCTTCAACTATGTGCTCCCCCTCAGCCTGAGAGGAAGGTTGACATGTGGAGGTTTCAGGGACTCCTGTAGGTGGAACTTCAGTGGATCTCTCCCCCTCAACTGTTGCCGCAGCATCAATGAGAGCAAGAGTTGGTCGTACCACTGAAGGACCCTTGAAGGCCTGGTAAAGTTTTGAGAGCATGCTCTTGATGTCAGCAGCGTCCTTCTGAATTGTAGACACTTTGGCATCTAGGGAAGCCTGAGATGATTCGATGGCAGACATCCTTTGCCCAAGATTCCAGGCCAAGGAGTTTGAAGACTTAGCCCAAGCAGCCAAGTTTTTCTCCATGAGACTGAGTGATGAGCAGATGGATGTCACTGAAGATTGGAGACCCTGAAGATTGGCAGACTTTAGCATATCTACCAGCTCAGTGAATTGAGCAGAATTCTGTTGGTATGTCTAAGCAGCCTGAAGTATCTTCCTGTTAAGTTCAGGGTCATCTTTGACAGACTCTTGAATGGTAGAAACACTCTTGGTGAATTGGCTGAGCGATTCATTGAACTTGTTAAGGTGCCCATTAAGAGAAGTCAGTTTGAATGCAACATCAGCCTGCTGTTCCAAAGTGTTGTCATGAAAGGCTTCAACTGAGTCTCTAAGGTTGAAGTAGTGAACAGCCTGCTCAGGGTGCATGTCGAACACATCTTCAGTGATGTCATTGTAGATGACTTTGCAGGCCTTTTTCAGGAATTTCATCAGCTTTCTTTCAGTAAGGGGCCTGGAGTCATCATACTTAGCCAATGTTTCAGGAGAGGAAGATTCTAGTGCATTTTCTTCTAGAGAAGCAAGGGGAGACTGAGGAGATTGTTCAGTTACTGTTGCCTCAGTCTCCATATCATCACCAGCTTCATAGAACTCTTCCTCACTGGCCTTGCTATCATCATCATCATCATCAGAGTCAAGAACAGCCTGAAAAGTAGCCATCGAATCAATTTGCAAGAACAGGTTAGCCGGCTCCTCTTCAAAAGAAGACTTGCCTTGGTTTTGGTCACTCCCTGACCCCTTTAGTCCAACAGGTCTGTTTGGTGACTAGAGTCAGTTTGTGATGTTTGGGCAACTCCGTGAGGGGGTGTAGGTTCCACATCAGTGGGTGGTTTTAATCCCTCTGAGTCTTTGTCCCCTATGACTCCTTCAGACACTGACGGGTGTGCTTCAGTGTCATCACTAGAAATCAGTGAAATGTTGAGGCCCCCCGTTCCAACAGGCTGGTGCTGGCCTGTCGAAGATTTAGGGGCCGCTACTCCCTAAGACTCTGGTTGTGATGTACCAGAGACGTTAGCGGGAAAAGTGGAAGGTGCTCCCCTATCAGCGGGTTGTATGTTTCCCTCTGGATCTTTGGGAGTAGTCGTGTGGACCAAGGACACTGACTGTGATTTATCATTGACCTTCGTTGTCCCTGGGGGTGGTGGAGCCTGGTCATGGTGGCTGTTTTAGGCTTAGGTCTTCTTTTTAGCTTAGAAGCCTGTGTCCCTGAAGCCTCAGGGCCCTGTGCCTTTGGTTTGGTCTTGGGCACAGTCTGAGACTTCCCTGTCCTCTTAGGAGGGGAAGGTGGGTACACTGAGTCCCTCCGGTTGTTTATGGCAACCATATGGATCGTCAATTCTATGTTGGAGACTGAGGATGGGTCTTTTGAAAAATTTGAAGAACTCAGGATGGCTGGTAAAGAACTTAAGTGTTCATCCTGAGTGTAGTCACAACCCAGTAACCTTTGAAGAGCACATGAGATAAACCTAGGATACGACACATGGTGTAGCCTAGTTTTATTCAATAGCTTGGTTACAAGATCACCATAAATGATCTCTCCAATGTCGACAGTGACCCCGTTAAGCCATCATCATCTGAACAGAGTTAATCTGCTCAGTGGATGAATGGTTCCCACCGAGAACCTGAATCACAAAAGTGAACAAGATCTTCCAAGCCATGGGAAAAGAGCTCTTGGTGATAGGGGACTTGTCAAAATATTTTGGATCCAAAGCAATTTTCTCTAACCCTGATTTAACCTTATTTGGGTCAGGGTGTGCAATATATTTTCCATTGTTATAATCAAGTCCTGTTGCTGAGCAAAAAGTTTTGAAATATAGGACAAATTTTCTTTTCCCATTTAAAACAGAGAAGCTGAAGAGAAATTCCTTGTGGGGCCTGAGTTCGTTCTCATCAGCATTGGGTGTCGGGTCATGGGCCTGAGCAGTACACCAGAACTCCCTGAGGAAGTGATGATACTAAAAGTAGGGTGTTGAGGTGAAGGCAGTTTTCAAAGGACAATTAAACAAAAACTTCATTATTTCCTTGTAGGCAGGGACATTGGTTAGGTGGTTAAAATTGCCTACAACATTGTTTTTTTGGAATTGCACATCAGCCAGAGTCATTTTTGCCCATTGAGGTGCATGCCTGATTCCTTGGTCTTCTGCCATTTTTAAGTCAAAAAAAAATTTAAAAATTTTAATGGCAGAATATCACACACCAGATGATCCACAAGTTAAGTCAACTTGTTTTTCTGTTCTTGAAATGGGTGATATTGTTATCAAGATGTTTGCACACAGGAAGGATTTCTTGTTGCAAAGATTCTTGACCAGGAAAAGAAGTTTTCAAAAGTTTTTGTTATTTCGTTTTGAAAAATTACATACAACTTTGCAATGGAGAAATTTTTGCAGAGTTTCTTTAAGAAATTTTTGTGTGTGTGTTTTGTGAGTTTGGAAGGGGGTATTTATAGAGGGTGAGGAATACGATTGGTCAGAGATTTTGAAAATCAAAATGAATAACCATTTTGGGATCCGCATTAAATGCCACCACTCCACATACCCAAGTTTTTTGCAACTGTCGAGGTAAACAGTGCAAAGAGCCTGCACAAAATGCACTTTTGCAGACATGATGTCACAAAAATATCAAGGGATATTATTTGTGAGGGAAGACATTAAATGCCTAGTGGGATGTTGATGTGTAAGTGGGGGCTCGAGGTGTGGATGCCAGTGAGGCAGAGACATATATTCCTACATTAAATAGAAAATTCAGTTACCAACCTAGGACATTTACTAACTAGATACTTGAAGCATTTAGTTATGCATTGAATTGCATTAGTATAGTGTCCTTAGCCCCCTGAATGAGAACTCATTCAGTGTGTGTTGTTTTAGGTAAGGAGTTCAGTGAGTTTTAATCTCAAAGTGAAGCTCCATGTGAATAATTTTGGTGATGTTGAAAGGTTTCACTGAGGAAGGTTGTTTATCAGGGGATAAGAATATACACCATGTATGATATCTTAATCAGTGATCTGATTATCAATATCTAGCATGCCTAGTTCTGCTTTCAGCCTGGTGAAAGTAGGTTCATCCAAGGGTTTTGTGAAGATATTAGCTAGTTGATACTCAGTGGGAATGAACTGTAATTCAATATCACCTTTCATGATGTGATCCCTGATAAAATGATATATGATATCGATGTGTTTTGTTCTTTGATGAAGCACAGGTTGTTTGAAATGGCAATAGCACTTGTGTTATCACAAAAGATGGGTACCATTTTGTAATGAATACCATAGTCACTGAGCTGACTTTTCATCCATAGTACATTTGCACAACAACCTGTAGCAGCAACATATTCAGCTTCTGCTGAGGACATTGCAATAGATTGTTGCTTTTTAGCACTCCAACAGACTAACTTTCCTCCAAGAAATTGGCAGGAGCTTGAAGTACTCTTTCTATCCATGTTGCATCCTGCATAATCAAAGTCTGAGTATCCTTTGAGATCAAACCCTGAACATTTGGGATAGTAGAGTCCAAGACTGGAAGTGCCCTTAAGATATCTCAGTATCCTTTTGACAGCACTGAGATGAGATTCTTTTGGATCAGACTGGTATCTTACACAAACACACTGAGAATTGAATATCAGGCCTTGAGGCAAGAAGATACATCAGTGACCCAATCATGCCTCTGTATAGAGTAGGATTAACTGATTTTCCAGCAAGGTCAGGTCCTAGATTGTTAGGAGGTACCATTGGAGTTTTCACTGAGGCACGGTCACTGAGGTCATACTTTTTGAGTAGGTTGCTAGTATACTTTTCTTGACTGATGGAAATTCCTTTCTCAGTTTGTTTGATTTGTAGTCCAAGAAAATAGGTGAGTTCTCCCATCATACTCATTTCAAACTTCTTTGTCATCAGTTTTTCAAACTGCTTACAAAGTTTGTAGCTTGTTGAGCCAAATATGATGTCATCCACATACACTTGTACTAAAATCACATCCTCTTTTGTCCTATAGGTGAACAATGTATTGTCAATTTTACCTCTGACAAAATTGTTTTGTATCAGGAAGGCTGAAAGAGTTTCATACCATGCCCTGGGAGCTTGTTTTAGTCCATAAAGGGCTTTGTTAAGCTTGTAGACATGGTTGGGAAACTCACTACTTTCAAAGCCAGGTGGTTGTTGCACATATACATCTTCTTTAATGGTACCATTTAGGAATGCACTTTTTACATCCATTTGGTAGACTTTAAAGTTCATGTATGTTGCATATGCAAGGAAAATCCTGATGGCTTCCATTCTAGTAACAGGTGCAAAGGTTTCCTCATAGTCAATACCTTCTTGTTGATTATATCCTTTTGCAACAAGTCTTGCCTTGTTTTTTGACTATTGTTCCTGACTCATCCGTTTTAATTTTGAAGACCCATTTCATTCCAATGATAAACACTCCCTGAGGACATTCAACTAAGGTCATGACATCATTTCTATCAAATTGTTCTAACTCATCTCTCATGGCCTAAACCCAACTCTCATATTTAAAGGCTTCTTTAACATTTTTAGGCTCTATTTCTGAGAGAAAATCAACATAAAGACATACATTGGCTGAAGCCGCCTTGGGTTTGGCAGCCATGCTCCTTGTAAGCATGCCTTCAGAGGGTTCACCTATGATGTTAACAAGTTCTATTACATTGGACTTGGTCCAGCTATCCTGAGGTCTTGGATAGGAATTGGAACTTGTATAGGCCTGATGTATACATGGAGTGGGGTCTAACATGGGTGCCTGAGGTACTTCAAGATTGAGATTTTCAGCAGCCTCAGTATGGTTAGCTTGAGTTGTGGTATTCTGAACAATAGGTTCAGTGGTGGTAGTCTCATTGGAGACTGGTTGAGTTTCTATGAACTCACTGATGGTGGGTTGAGGTAGGTTGTGTGGATTGATGTAGTATGAGACATCAGCATCAGCTTGATATTGTGTGGAGAGATTACTTTCAGGGTGAAACTCATCAGGAGGATATCTTGATGAGTTATCAATACCAATTTCCTCCACTGTGGAATTTGAAAATCTAACAGCTTCAGTACTTTCATCAAAAGTGATTTGGAAGGTTTCCTCAGTCTGTTGTCTCCTGGTATTGAATACCCTAAAGGCTTTTGAGACAAGGGAGTACCCTAGAAAGTACCCATCATCAGCTTTTGCATCAAACTTTCCAAGATGATCCTTATGATTATGGATAAACACAGGACATCCAAACACATGGAAATAGCTGATATCTGGAATTCTTCCTTTAAATAACTCATAGGGAGTTTTGCTATGTCTCTTCACAATGCTGGACCTGTTTTGTATATAGCAGGCTGTTTTTACTGCCTCAGTCCAAAAATGTTTGGAGAGAGCAGATCTATTAAGCATTGTTCTAGCAGCCTCAATGAGGGTACTGTTTTTTCTTTCAGCAACTCCATTTTGTTCTGGGGTGTAAGGAGAGGTAAAGTTTTGAGAGATACCCTTCTCATCACAGAAACATTCAAGGTCATTGTTTTTGAATTCAGTTCCATTATCAGTCCTGATTTGTTTGACCCTGATGTCATTTTGGTTTTCAATTTTCCTGATGAAGGACATGATTGTTTCAGCAGCCTGACTCTTTTTGGTCAGAAAATATACCCAAGTGTATCTTGAGTATTCATCCACAATGACCAGAGTGTACTTCTCATGATGGATAGCCATTGTACTTATGGGTCCAAAGAGATCCATGTGAAGTAGGTGCAGGCAATTGGTGATAGAGGAATTTTGTTTGGGTTTAAAGGATGCCCTGTGGTGTTTACCTTTCTCACAGGCAGGGCAGGGTTTATCTTTTGAGAACACTAGTGATGGTAAGCCAAGGACTTTATTTTGTTTGGCCAGGTTGTTTATGTCTTTGAAGTTCAGATGGGAAAGTCTTTTATGACAAAGCCAGTTGAGGGTTTCAGTGGCTTTAGTAAAGAGACATGTTCCATTCTGAGTGTGTGAGGACATATCCAAAACATAGACATCCTACCTTCTTGGTGCAATAAGAACTACTTCTTTGTTTGCATTAAAGATAGTACCTTGCTTATCATCAAACTTGTGGAAAACTAGGGGGGTTGAATAGTTTTCCCCTCTTTTTGATTTTATAAAAACTTGGTTTCAAAATGTTGATTCAAATTTATTCAATTGTTTGTTTGAAAAACCTTCAGTTAGAGTTTAGTATGAAAACAACATATAATCAATATGATCAATTATATATGTGAGCTTTTGGATTAGTTTTCAAAACTTAGTTTTTTGAATGAAGCTTTGGTCGATCTTTATGTGAATACGTTTTCCTTTTAAAATCTTAAAACGTTTTGTATCAAATTATCGATTAAGTTAAACTCAACATGAGAAGTGTTAATAATTTATATAAGTCCATTAGACCATATCATACAATTATATATCCTATCACAATATTAACTTGTAACTACACCACAATCAATCATCATGACAATAGAAGCAACAATCAACACATATTTGCAACCATAGATATAAAGCGATAAATGCAAGAATAAATGTGAAAGACAAGAGAAAGAGGATGCAAACCGGACACGATGATTTATAGTGGTTCGGCTACAAGGACACCTTCCTTGCCCTACTCCACTCCCGGAGTCACCTACTCGAGAGTTTTCTTCACTACTCAACAAGTTCCCATTTGGCGGAGAAAACCTTACACAACTTTTGCTTACACCATTTAATGACACTAAGCTAAATGTCGAGTTATAATAGTAGCTAGAACCAATCTCACAACACGACTTCGATCACTACACGACTTCATGACTTCTTCACGACTTCATGACTTCAGACTACTTCACATCTTCTTCTATACTCCACTACTTATTCATACACCTACTTCTTCACAACTACATGACTTCTCCACACTACTACTTCTTCCCACTACTTACTCACTCATTGACTCACTACTAAGTAAGATCATCTTGATCTACTTATTACATAAACATAACTCACAACTAAACATAAACACTAACTAGACTATAATACATCTTTGGCTTTATGATAGGGAGAATTCTTCTCTTGCACTTTGAGTGATGAGGGATTGAATCACTTGAAACAAAGACTAATAAACTTATGATCAAAGGATTTAGAAGTATGTTTGGAGAGGTTTGGGACTGAAAATTTTCGTGCAAAAGGTGAGAAAAATACCAGGTTTGAGGTGGTATTTATAGGGAAAAATTTCTGACAGAATCTGACAGGGGAGCGTGGCCGGCCACTTTAATTGTGTGCCGGCCCCCTTAAAATTAAGGGGGGCGCCCCTTATAATTAAGGGGGCCGCCCATACGAAAATGGCAGTTTTCTTGTCTTTTTCTGGGGAAAGTTTATTTGGTGAAAAACTAACTGATTTTGGTTAAAAATTTGAATTCATATATTTATTATGAATTAAACATTTTCCTTTAATCACCAAAAGCATTTTTCTAAATATATAATGAGTTTATTTAATTTTATAAACTTTGTATTATTTAAGTAAACATCCATTTGATCATAAAATGTATTAGACATTTGTTTGTACATACCTTAAGTGATTGTTGAAGCATACTTGAGACGTTGAGATATCGAGGCTTGTTGACGTATGAATGCATAGATGAATTGTGATCACAAGTAACTTAAGCACTTTACGTTATATGTTGTAACTTACATCTTTGTCATCATCAAAACATGAAGAGGATGGTTAGATTAAATATCGTATATTCATGCCAACAAAATTGAACTATGTATTTTGCATCACATAGTTGACTGACACTGATCAAGTTGTATTTAAGACCATTAACATAAGCAATTCTAGTAAAAAGTATTCCACTACAGTTTACTGAACCATAACCTTCAGTGAGACAAGATGAATTATCAGCAAATACCACCTTCGGTCCTAGTTCTTCTACATATTTGTGCAGATATTCCTTCACGCCAGTCTAGGTTATCAGCAAATACCACCTTCGGTCCAAACAGGATCTCTGGCATGTCTCTGCACAAATGTAAACTGAGTTAGTTTTTCTTGTGAACCCACTTTCTGGTGGGTTTGGCTTTAATAGCCTTTTTGAACTGAGATATTGATCCATGATCAGTGGTGGTGTGAATGTTGCTTCCACAGATATTGCATCTGGGAGAAGGGGTAGTTTGTTGGGTTGGCTTGGTAATTCCTCTCCTAGACTGAATAACATGATCATGTCCTGAACTTTCATGGGTAGGATCTCCACAGATATCACAACATGGATACATCAAACAATCATCAGGGAGATGATCGTTGAATCCACAGTGAATGCAAGGTGTGAATGGTTTAGCTTTCTGCCTTATATGTTTGGAGCCTGAGGCATAGTTATGAGACTGAGCATTGTGATAGGATACATCACTTGATGAGACTGTGTAAGATAGATGATTAGAGGTTCTATGATCATCCTTTTTACATATCATGCAAAAAAGGATTCTATAGCAGTCATCAGTAGTATGTGTTGTATAACTACACAGTTCACATCTCATTTTTGGTTTAGATGTTGCCTTGGATTTGGCAGAACTTGAGGAAGCTGGTTTAATTTCCTTTTCCAAAGGTTGAGTTTTCTTCTCAGATGATTCAATCTTTTCACTCAACTTCATAATAAGTTCAGCCAACTGATCAAATTTGGAATCAGGGCTGTCAGTGATAACCTCATTTGAGACTGAGGTTGTGGAGTCATCATTTGTGGTAGAGACTTCAGTGAGTGGTCTTTTCAAGATAGTTCTTCACTTCTTCCTAAACCAGCCTTCTCTCTTGGAGAGTGTTGAGTATACACCAAGGGTGTTAGCTCAGAGCTAGGTTCAGCTCCCTGAAGAACTTTTAGTGGTGGGAGTGGACTCTGTGATATAGGTTCAGACTCATTAATGGACTCAGGGAGACTAGACTCATCAGTGCCACCAAGCATATTTTTGATGGCCTGACTTTCAGGTTCCAAAATTTTACCAGTGTTAAAGTTTGGTAGTTTGCTATCTGGGTTGACTCTTTCAATCCAGTCACTGGGTTTTGGTGCCATTTCTTTGTTAAAGGATATGCCTGAAGGCAGAAATGCCTTTTCACCATGATTCTCACTTGAGGACTCAGTGGTTTGATCTTCACCAATAATAGCTTTCTTATTACTTGGTGTGAGACTCACTGAGTCAAAAACCCTAGGGTTTTTCTAAGTCCACTTATATATCACAGACTTTTCTTTCTTAAGTTCTTCTTGAAGAGGCTGATTTTGTTTTACTAGTTCAGTGTTTTAAATTTGAAGTGTAACAGCCTCATGTTTTGCTTGTTTTAAAACTAGTAATTCATCTCTACACTTATTTAATTCAAAAGTTAACTTATTGAATTTTGAAAACATATTTTGTCTTTGCTCTTCAACGAACTTAAGATCTACATTTAAGTAGTTTAAAAAGGATTGCCAATCAGCATCATCATCCATAGATAACAAAATGTTTACCTTTTTCATGGTGATGTTGACCCATTCTCCATTTCTAGCATGGCTTTTTCCAACAGCCATCTTGGTGTCATCAGAAAGTGCCATCAGTGCACTGACCCTTACTTCTTCATCGGAGTAGACATCTTCCTCATCCCAATAATAGGCTTCAGCAACAAGTACCTTGTTCTTGCCTTGAGCAGGTTTTGTAGGTGCAGCCTGAGGTACTGAGGGAGATGTCTTAAGGAGAGCAAGTTTAGCTTTTGCTTTTCTGTACTTAGCTTCAAAATCTTTTTGAATATTTGCATTTTGAAAATGTTGAGTGGATTGAAGCATTTTTTGTTGAAACTTGCTAGTTCCTGAGGAAGAATTACTACCAGAAGGTTTGTATGAAGGATCTGAGGTTGTTTTTGAAAAACAGTCTTTAGCAAAGTGACCCTTTTTGCCACAGTTGAAACATTCAGTGGACTTATTTGCCTTAGCTTTTTGAAAATTTAACTTGTTTCTTTTAATAAAACGTTTTGAATTTGCTAAAAGAGCCCTTTCTTGAAATTCAACTTGAAGATCATTGAGGTACTCTTCACTGGTTCTCATATCAACCTCATCATCAGAATCATCTTGAAAATCCTGCACAACACCATTAGAATAGAAGGCAGTGGATATGGGTGAGACAGTAAGGGCCTTTTTGGTTTCTTGAGCCTTTTCAGGGTATCGCCTTGCGATTAAGTTGTCTTCATAGACAAACTTCCCATATATTTGAGGAAGCTCAAGATTCTAAATGTGATTAGCATTCCTAAGACCCTGAGAGAAGTTTAACCACTTCTCAGGGAGACTGTTGACAAACTCAACGTTGATTTCATGCTTAGACAGTACTACACCATCATTTGAGAGCTCATTGAGCAAGGTTTTGTATCGGGTATAGGTCTGAGAGAGACTTTCAGATTCTTTGGCCCTGAAAGTGTTATACTCAAGTTTCAGGTCCATGATCCTATTTTCCTTGGTATCTGAGGGACCTTCAAAGCTATGAACCAAGTCAAGCCAGGTTTGTTTGGCTGTAGGACAGTTAATGACTGATTTCATTGTATCGTCATGGAGACACGATATAATGATGCTTTCAGGCGTTGGTCCTGATTGACCACCCTCCTCTCATCAGGAGTCCATTGTGCTTCAGGTTTGGGTAAACCTTGAGCTGTCGTTGGGACAAAGGGACCTTCATTGAGATACTTGATGTTGTATGGTTCCATACCAGTCAAGTAGCAAAGCATACGCTTTTTCCACTTGCTAAATTTTCCAGCTTCTAGTCTAGGAGCGACAGCTGAATAGCTACCTCCCTTTTTATCAACTAGCTGGGGTACATCGCTATCATCCATTGTGGGATCTTGATTTTAAAAACTGAGCACTCTTTTGTGTGAAAGATTTTGAAAAGTTTTACAAATCAGAGGCTCTGATACCACTTGTTGGACCCTTTTACTTGGTTATGGTTAACTACAAAGTTAATCTAACCAAGTTCCATGATGTAGCGAAGTATTGATTAATTAACAAAAGTAAATAAACGTAAAAGATAAGACACAAAGTTTTCAACGTTTAATTCTTTATTAGAAATCAATCAAAAGAATTATACTCAAGTGTTTGCGGAACAACACTTGGGATTGAAATGACAAGTATGGTGTACTCCTCACTAAACCCAAACTAAGTTTGAGTGACAACTAAGATCCTGCTGAGCTAACTCAGGGATTGTGTTGTTCTTTGAAGAGAGTAAAGACTTGGTTTGTGAATGTCTAAGCATTAAGTGCACAGGAATTATTATTATTATTATATTATTATTATTATCAAAATGCTAAAATTTTTGTATACGTTCGCCTTATAAATATGAAGCTAAAACATGTGTTATCGAGTGTATGCACATGATTAATTATAATTTATATAAACACTTATATTCACTAAATATAAATTATGATGAAAATTTTAAATTAAACTACTCAGACAAAAACATTATTAAACAAACTTTGATTATACTTTCAAATCGAGATAAATATAGTTAGAATATTATTATTAGTTGTTGTCATTATCCGATCATAATATGCGTTTAATAATTGTAATACCAAAAATCTCTAGATACAAGATATTATAAACATTAGAAAAATTATAAATAGGCCTAACTAAATGAACCTAAAAGTGAACCTAATGCATAAATGACTTGTACAGTGACATCACTGTACAAGTCATTTAGGCATCATTTATGCATTAGGTTCACTTTTAGGTCCATTTAGTTAGGTCCCTATATCAATACTACAAGCATTAATATGCAAGTACGCCTTATAAGTACACACCGAACAAAATATAAGTAAAACATAATTATTAGCTATACTTATATATGAAACCCGTGCTTGCAATATCACAATTACAAAACATTACATGGCCAAATTCTTATATACATGTATATTCAACTTAAATTTATAATAAATTTGTATCGTGTGTAAAACTCGTGGTGCACTGTACTTATAACTAGCAATCTAGTATCACACATGACATTATATACTCTAAAGTGAACGATATAATGTAAACTCGGCTAAGTGTAATGGGGAGTACATGTGACCGCGGTCACCACATCAGCGTCCACACTTCTCTCTCTACAATCTTCTTTACAATCAATTTAGTTTAATAATTCGACCTTTTTTTTTTTGAACAAAATAAGTCGACCTTGATCAACAAAAAAAATACCCTACTTAAACACAGATATACCTCACAAAAACCATTTAATAGAAATACTCACACACACAAGAACTCACACGACCTGGCAGTCGATCAAGTCCTTGCACATATACCATGTTGGATACGTCTTCAATTGGAGGTGTAACAAGGTGAGCAAGTGTGACCGCGGTCATGATGAGGGTGACCAAGTGGAGACGATCCTCCATTACGGATGGTCTTACTTAGACGACTAACTGATACTGTATTCATTAGAAGTTCATTCCTTAAAACAACTTCCAAATTTGACTCGTAATTCTACGCTTATACAAACTGTAAAAATAACCAAAATATATATTAGTTTTTTAGCAGATACATCTCTAATTCAATATCCCTAAAAAATCTCAACAGATTTTTTCAAAAAGATATCTCTAATTAATACTCAATCAAATAAAAAGTTTAAATAATACGGAGTAGGTATTATAAACTTAACCTGATATTTTCCATTTGTCCTCATTTTGTAACCTACATTCATCATATATATCATATTCAATCACTCAGTTAGCTTTACGAGTTTGATTGATCAAGATGTCGAAAAGAGTTCGAGAAACAGCAGTTGGTATAGATCTTGGAACAACATACTCTTGTGTTGCTGTCTGGCTTGATCAACACAACCGTGTCGAGATCATTCCCAATCAACAAGGCAACAGGATTACCCCATCATGTGTTGCGTGGGATGGCACACAATTCTTGATTGGTGACGCAGCGAAAAATCAAATAAGCAGAAATCCTACAAGAACAGTTTTCGGTAAGTTAGTTTCGTCAACAGATTTTATATGTTAGTTATTCAATCCTAGCATTTAGCACCCTTTTTTTGGCAGATGTGAAGCGTTTAATGGGAAGCAGATTCAGTGATGTTAGAGTTCAGAAGGACATTCAGTCGTGGCCTTTTAAGGTAGTTCAAGGGCCTGCCGAGAAGCCAATGGTGTTTTTTGATCAGCACGATTCCAAAGGGCGTAAATTCTCACCCGAAGAAATATCTGCCATGATTCTAAGAAATCTGAAAGAATCTGCTGAAGCATATCTAGGGACCACAGTTACAGATGCGGTGATTACTGTTCCTGCATATTTCAGTGAGAAGCAACGACAAGCAACCATGGGTGCTAGTAAACTAGCAGGCCTTAATGTCATGCGTTTGATTAATGAGCCAACATCAGCAGCAATTGCATATGGCCTTGATAAGATTGGTAACATAAAATCTCCGAAAGAGAAAAATGTCTTGATCTTTGATATGGGTGGAGGAACATTTGATGTGTCTCTTCTTAAAATCAACAATGCGGGTATGATTACTGTTAAAGCAGTGGGCGGTGACACGTATTTGGGTGGTGAAGATTTTGACAAGTTGATGGTGAGTCATTTAATCCAGGAATTTAAGAGGAAAGAAAACAAGGACGTGAGTAAGAATGCAAGAGCAATGATGAGGTTGAAAGTCGCGTGTGAGAAAGCAAAGAGGGATCTCTCGTCAACAACTCAAACACCAATTGAAGTCGAGTCATTGTATGAGGGAATTGATCTTTCAACGAAGTTCAGTAGAGCAAAATTCGAGGATCTAAACAGTGGCTTTTTCACCATGTGCATTAAGCATGTGGAGAATTGTTTGAGAGATGGGAATATGCAAAAGAACGATGTTGATGATGTTGTTATTGTTGGTGGGTCAACTCGAATTCCAAAGGTACAACAAATGCTGACGGAGTTCTTTGATGGGAAACTGCTTTGCAAGAGTATTAACGCAGATGAAGCTGTCGCTTATGGCGCAGCAGTGTTGGCTGCAAACTTAAGTGGTTATGGGAACAAAAAGGTGCAGGATTTGATACTGTTAGATTTGACACCTCTCTCGCTCGGCATCGAAATTTTAGGGGGAATCATGAGTGTCGTGATCCCAAGGAACACACCCATTCCTGTCATCAAGGAGCGTCAGTATGTTACAAGTGTCGACTACCAAACAAGCGTAAATATCGCCGTATATCAGGGCGAGGGCACAAATATAAGCCAAAACATCTTCCTTGGAAATTTCATTCTTTCTGGAGTTCCGCCAGCCCCTGCACGTCAACAACAGCTAAAAGTTTGCTTTAACATGGATGCCAATGGTATTCTCATTGTTTCGGCAGAGGCGATCTCAACTGGGAGTAAAAATAGTATAAGAATTTATAACAGTGGAAATTTGCAAAAGGAAAACATCAAGATTAAGGTGACAAAGGTTGAGTAATCAAGTCTACAATGAAAAATAAAAACAGGTCATCCATGATGTCTCGTTTTGCAAAAATTTTTTGAAATTTTCTTTTTACTTCAAAGATCTAGTGTTTGTTGCCTTTTTATGGATTGTTCAAGCTTTCTTTTTTATGAAAATAAAGCTTACATTAGTTTCTTCTGCTTTTATTTGTGGCGCCCATTGATGATTACCTTACTTAGGCTTTTATTATGATGCTAGATGTTATTTCATTGCATTTAATACTTCCATTTTCGTTATATTCAAAGCTACAGCTCTCCCAACTTTTAACAAGCTGAAGGAAACCCTGGATACATTGAGATTGCAGTAGTTACTTACATGAAGATGCAATAACAATGACAAGCCGAAACTGTGATTGGCCAAAAAGAAAACAGGCCCTTAGCTTGGAAGTCAAACATAAAACTGGACCTCCTAAAACATACAATAACCAATTAACTCTGTAACTTTTGATAGTATGTGTCTTTATTTATTTTATTTTTTTGGCAAAACACCAGTTAAAAACCTAAAACATCCACCCGCAGACATTATTTTCTTGTAGTATCACTTGAAGGCGGTTGATTTAGCCAGAAGCAAGTATGAAAAAGAAAATGCTTCTGTATCCGGTGGCAGCTTCACTATAGTAACAAGAATTAAAAAGTAAATGTTTATGGCTGGTTTATGGGAGTGTTGGCATGATTGAAGTGAACTGAACCTGCCAGATCTAGGTAAACATGGGCAACAATTTCATCTTAATTGGCAACTTCCAAATGCGAATGCTAAACTAATCCGAATAAATAGAGTTTGTAATGTTAAGCAGTAAAGCAGAAATATAAACTGAAATTTTATTGAATCAATCTAGCTATCCGGCCTCATGTTGATTAACTAACTTCGTCTTCAAGCTACAGTGTAAGTTTCCATTACTTTGGTCCAAAGTCCAAACTAAATGTGTATATGATTGTAATCACCAATACATGTGATATTTCACTTCCAATATATGAAACTTAATTACAAGATTTAGGAATCAAAACAATAACATTTAAAGCAATTTTCTTGTAATTGTGAGATTGTATATTTAGCTGTGATAAGATCCTTAATAACGGTATTTTCTCAATGCATAAATTGGCTCGTCTCCTTTTCATAAGAGAAGAGTATAACCAAGTTTATAAAAACCAAATTAAGACTTTGTTTAAGTGGACATACTAGTCTTAACTCTTGTTAAGACTTAAAGCATAACGACTAAAATTGAAAATCTTTTATATAATAAAACAAAACCCCTGGAAATTTTTCATTTCAAAAAAATGCATTCATACCTTATTTAGTAATAATTTTATTTAAAAAAAAATATTTTCTTATTAGGTAACATTTTATATTTATCAGAAGATAAATACAAAAAATATAGATAAGATGCAATTAATAATAGGATTAAAATTTTTAAATAATTATCTTTAATAATAAAAAACTATAATTAAATATCATAAATCAAACAAAACAAAGATTAAATTATTTGTTTTTTAATAAATAAAAATATATAATTCAAAAAATTTTAAAAAACTCGCGCGTGCGCGGGCATTATAACTAGTAAGAATCAATATAATATTTAAGATTCATGTTCAATACTACTAGTTTTAGAACATCGTGGGCGCACGGTGTATCCACATAAGTTGCATTAACAGTATTATAGTGTTCAATCAAAGGTTTAAAGTTTTTAATGCTTCATTTAAATATGTACAATCCCATGTATTCTTTTACATATCACTAACCGTGCTTTCGTTTTAATATTTATAATCTTGTGCATTTACATTGATTTAATCTAATAATGATAATAATATTTTTAAATTACAACAATAACAATAAATGTTGTTTTTTAAAAAAAACATATAAAGTCTAAGGAGTAGTGGTGGAACTAGGAGTAAATCTAAGGTGGTTCCGATAGTCTAGAAGCCAAAATTAATGGGACAACGGAACGGGTCGGGTCGGGTTCAAGTGTAAAATGGCATATTGGCATGCATCATTGACACGGAACATATTATTGTAAGAATCGAGTCTTCTATGGTTTCATAGCCTGATAAGTTTCATGTTAGCATACCGAGTTTTTGGCCGTGGCTCAATTCATAACTCAAAATGCTAATTTTGTACTTATGGCTTGACTACAATTCCTTTGGCAACTTAACAAAGTTGAAGCTTCAAAAAGTTGGACCAAGAGAATTAAAGAAAAAAATATAGATTAATAGCAACTAGGTGAGAAACAATAACTCAGTTGCTAAAGATAATCAGATAGGCAACTTGTTATTAAGTTAGGAACAACACACTAAGTTGGGAACAATACACTTGGATGAGTAGTAGGTAACTACACAGTTAAAAATTGCCCAATACATTAAAGTGTTACATCCAATAGTTTCTTCGTATCACTTTGTCCAAAGGTTTTCTCTAATTTTCTTTTTTCTTGCTAACTGTTCATCTTCTTGAGAAGAGTTCAACAAAAATTCCTAAACAACAAAGTCATTTGCTGTTGTAACTACACTAAATTCACTTATGTGCATCTCCATCAAGTTCAATCAATATTCAAGGTGGTTTCTCTTATTTTCCTAAGGTAGGTCTTGAAAAAATCTATTTATCGCTATAAAAGATTTTTGCTCGCAAGGTCGTTCCTAAGCACCGCCTACCTATAAAGTAGATCCGCCCTGCTAGGGAGTGTATATTATATAAAAAAAATTAAGATTAGATATTTTATAAAGTTTTGGGCCTAAATTTAAATTCATTAAACAATTATAATATAGTTTTTTTTAAAAGAAAATTTTTTAACCTTTTAAGTTTAATTAATTGCTCCATCTAATGAGTTTCTTCATTATCAATTTACACCTAAGTTTTATAGTTTTTTTCTTTTCTCTGTCAAATCAAAAAATCAAATTTAATAATCATTTAAACTGAATCACCAAATTTTCAAGGATAAAACAACCAACCCCCTACCCTATTAATTCAATTTTGACTTTCTATTGGCTCAAAAGAAGACTCGATTTTAAAATGTAGCTCGTATATTGGTCCTATTTGATCGGTGCGAATGACCTATTTTCATTTTTTTTTCTTTTTTCTTTTTATTATATAAGAGATTAGTTGTACTATCAAATATTTTGAAAGATTAATCCCCAGATAGGGGATAGGGCTAATTATGGTTTGAAAAATGGACGGAGGACATGTTCAAAATGTTTGGTCCAGGTCCCGGTCAATACGGTCTAGTCCAACAAAGCATAATGGTAGATCAAATTGGACCAGACCGAGGTCAGAATGTGAGGAAGAGAGTGGACCAAGGACATGACCGAAATATGTTCGGTCCGGTCGGTTCTGTTCAGTCTGGCTTTTCACTTCGGTACGCAGTGCTTAGCCCTATCCCAGATGGTGACAATTGTGATAGATTTACCAATATATATTATCTATAAAATAAAAATGGTCAAACTTGAAAAGTGAAAAAAATCCGTCATAGACAAACTTAAAAAAATCAGTCATCCATCTAAGAAAACTTATAAAATAATTTAAATTAAAATGTATTTAAGGTCTATACTAATTTGTCTAAGCTTACACCAATTTTCTGGAAAAATATACAAAACCAATTTTCAGGTCTAACCGGGTTTCGAAATTATAAAAACCGGTTTTATTTGACTCATTTTCTTATCGGAATTGGTTCAACCGGTGGAACCGGATGGGTGGAACCGGCCGGGTCGAACCGGGTTTCAAACATTATATTTAATCCCCAAATCCTCAAACTTTTATTATTTTTCGTTTATAATCTATAACTTTTTTATTGCTACAATCAGCTATAAAATCTCGTTGCTATGCACTGATACTCGTCTTGTATTTATAAATTTATACTTTGAATGTTTTTTTATTATTGTTTTATTAGTTTAACTCCTAAGCTAATTACATATTTACATGCGTAGAAGTCTCTTTTTGTTCACATGAAAACTAAATAAAAAAGTTTATGAGAAAAGTTATTTTGCATATCAAACATTTGGGACTCATCTCTACTATTCATCTAAAAAAATAGATTATTGAGATTAAAAGCATTTAAATATTTCAACTTTTTTTATAATTTGAATATTGTTACTCGATAGACAAAATAAATTATACTGTCACGATCAGCATTTAATTATCTTTCTATACATATGCACTTTGATATATTTCCGACAAACTTTTTTTCGGTTTTTTTCATTTTTTTAACGTTTTTTTTTTCTATGTTTGAAAATAGCATGAGATTGAAATAAGGTGTAAGAAAAATCACGTGTGCTTTTATAGATTATATTAGTTCATTTATGAAAATCACATGTAATTGAAATCAGGTGTAAGAAAAATCACATGTGATTGAGATACGTGGTGGAAAAATCACATGTGGTTTTATTAAAAATATTCAAATTAGTGCTTAATCGAATGTAATTTTTCATGCAGGTTTCAACAACGAGGAAAAAAGCAAAGATAAAAAAATAATAATAAATTAAGAAAAAAATGAAAATGAGTTTGTTAAAACGTTGGTTTAATCCAGTGTTCTAAAAGGCACGTCAAGGCGCGAGGCGTGGCTTCGCCGCCACGAAATGGACCATGGCGGCTGCTCTAGGTGTGGCGTGCAAAAAGGTGAGAAAATGCGCGCCTTTTGGTAAGGCATGACGAGCCTTTTTGAACCAGTTTTTTTTTCATTTTTTTAAATAACTATTTTGAACCAGTATTTGAAATTTGAGCTATTTTGTATTTGGGTCTGATAAAGTAATAAGTATTAGTCTAAATGTCTAATATAGTAGTATAAATGTATAAGAAATATGATACTATAACATAAATGATAAATATATAAATATTTTTTTACCTCCATAGTTACGCCTTAAAGAACGTCATGGCTTCGCCATGGCTCGTAAGGCATTAGAAGTGGCCATGCAGCCACGCCACGACGCACGCTATTTATAACTTTGGTTTAATCTTATCAATCGGATTTGTCGTATATAGATAAATTAGGTATGCGAATGATGTTGATAATCAATTAATTAATTGGAAATCACGGCCTTTACTTTTTAGATAACGTGAAACTAACCTTTGGTTGCTGCCCAGTTCACATAAACCAAAGACCGCGTCTATTAGGTTTCCTCGCACATTATATTTACTGAAACAGAAAAACTAACTAAAAAATTAGTTTCTCACACTTTTGCTCATCACAAGAGTTGGAGAAACTGCAGTGGGCATTGATCTTGGAACAACATACTCATGTGTTGCTGCATGGTTTGATAAGCACAACGTGTTGAGATCATTCCTAATGAACAAGGTAACAAGGTTACACCATCCTGCTTTGCTTGGAATGGCACTCAACTCGTGGTTGGCGAGGCTGCCAAAAATCAAATCCGCAGGAACCCTAATAATACTGTTTTCGGTAAGTTTGTAGATTATGCTACGTTTATTGTCTTTTGCTATCCATTTTTTTTAGTATGTGGACTTCCTTAAACTTCAGTTTTGTTTAATAATTTGCAGATGTTAAACGTTTAATGGGAACCAAATTCAGTGATGGTAGTGTGAGGAAGGATATTGAGTCATGGCCTTTCAAGGTAACTAAAGGTTCTGGAGATAAGCCAATGATTGTATTTGAACACGAGTCTGAAGAAGAAAAGAGATTCTCACCTGAAGATATATCTGCTATGATTCTAAAGAAATTGAAGGAAGCGGCTGAAGCTTACCTTGGAACGACGGTTACGAATGCTGTGATTACTGTCCCTGCATATTTCTGTGACCAACAACGACAAGCAACCAAGGATGCGGGTGCGTTGGCTGGCCTTAATGTGATGCGTTTGATTAATGAACCAACATCGGCCGCAGTTGCCTATGGTCTAGATAAGAGCGCTGATATAAACTGTCCTAAAGAGAAAACTATCTTGATATTTGATATGGGTGGAGGAACGTTTGATGTATCTCTTCTCAATATTAGCAAGGATGGCACCATTATTGTTAAATCTGTCGGAGGTGACACACATTTGGGTGGTGAGGATTTTGACAAGGCTATGGTAAGTTATTGTGTCGAAATGTTCAAAAAGAAAGAAAAGAAGGATGTGAGTAAGAATGCAAAAGCAATGATGAAGTTGAAAGTTGCATGTGAGAATGCAAAGACGGATTTGTCATCAACAACTATAACAGCAATTGAAGTTTCCTTGTTTGAAGGAATTGATTTTTCAATTAAATTCTCTAGGGCAAAGTTTGAGGAACTAAATAGTTGTTTTTTTGAAAAGTGCATTGAGCATGTGAAGAGTTGTTTGAGAGATGGGAATATGCAAAAGAATGACGTTGATGATGTTGTTATTGTTGGTGGATCAACACGGATTCCCAAGGTTCAACAAATGCTGATGGAATTATTCAATGGGAAACCACTTTCGAAGAGCATTAACGCGGATGAAGCTGTTGCTCATGGTGCAGCAGTGTTGGCAGCAAATTTGGGTGGTAAAGGGAATGAAGTTGTGCGGAATTTGATACTCTTAGATGTAACCCCTCTTTCACTTGGCGTTCGGATTGAAGTTGAGGATTTGAGTGTCGATAATATGAGTGTCTTGATTCCCAAGCACACACCCATACCCACTGTTGAGGAGGTTATTTTGCAAACTTATTTGGACTACCAAGTAACTATGATGATCCAAGTATATCAGGGTGATCAGAGTGGCAAAACAGAAGAAAACATCTTCCTTGACTCCTTTAAGCTTCATGATATTCCTGCAGCCCCTAAAGGTGAACAGAAGGTAATGGTGCGTTTTAACATAGATGCCAATCGAATCCTTGATGTTTCAGCTGAGGTGATATCAACAGGTAAGAAGAGCAGTATAAGGATTGCAAAGTGTATGTGAAAAGTTGGATTACTTTAAGAAGATAATACCCAAGATTTAGCTATAAAGTCCAATATCAGGCCATCCATAATATCTCTATTTTCATAAAATATGATTTAAAATTTTCATATGAACCTATGCTCTAATGTTTGTTGCCTAAATGGATAACTATGTAGTTCACACTTTCTATTTGGGTTTTCTGCATTCAACATTAATTTCAGTTTGTTTCTCGACTTTTGTCACATTGGATACTGTTAGGGATGGCAATGGGCGAGAAAAAACCCACAACCCGCGGGTACCCAAAATAAATGGGTGGGTAAACGCGTCAATATTCACCCACGGGTGGGTCGTGGGTGAAAATCTTTACCCATCATTGGGTGGCGGGTGGGTGACGGGTAAGGCATACCCATCGCGGGTAAACCCATGACACCCATTTAAAATACCCACAAGTATACCCGTAGGTGTACCCATAAACCCATGTTAAAATTAATTATAATAATTAAAATATTTATGATGTTGCATGTATACATTTATCAGTAACTACCAAGTCTAAAAAAAAAAACACATTAACCTAAAAGTATGTTTGAGTTTCAAGACTAAAAAGAGAGTATGAAAGATCAAATAACCAAAGTTATATTTGGCAAATTGATTGATTTCTTATTACGCAGTTTCATAGTTAGTTTTCATATTATCGTTTTGTAATTTTGTTGCATAACACTAACCCATGGGTTTACCCACGGGCAACAAATACCCGCGGGCAAGGGCATGGGTATAAATTTGTACCCATTGGTGGGTGACGGGTGGGTGATGGGTGAGAAAAAAACTACGTGGGTGGGTGACGGGTTAGAGGTACCCGTGCCCATTGCCCACGGGTGCCATCCCTAGATACTGTAAAGGTTTCAAAATTAAAGATGTTACCTCTATTAGCAAGGGTAATGTTATGGCTGCCATTTATAATTAACTTACCTATGCTTTATTATATTGCTTATATCGCATTTTTTATGGAGATTTATATCATAAAACTAAGATAACATATGGAATTTTAGAATGCATGGATAATGGTTTGTGAGTTATAATTACGGATTCGTTTTTATACATTTTTGTTTCATCTCTCATATTCAGAAACATGAAATTTGGGTTCAAAATAATCTTGTCTGTTTGGCAGTGAAGCAACTATGAATCAAAGATACACATATTAATTAGATACACAAAGTTAAAATTGCCATACAGATCTAAAAACATTCAGTTTGTGGTGTTATTGAGAATTAAGAATGTTAATCACAAAAGCAACACATCATAAATTTGCAGCCGTCGGAAACTAAGGATGGTTTTGACGAACTCTTCATTTGTGGTGGTAGCTTCATCCATGGTAATAACAAGTTTGAGAAAGAACATGTTGACGGTTTTTTGGCGGAGGTGCATGAATGAAGTGGACCCATTAGATCTACGTAACATTAGCTAGAATGGATGAGAACTCTGGATAAAATGAACATGACTCATATGAAATCCAAATTTGAAAAGGGGAGGAACGTGAACAATTCAGTAAGATGTGAGGGCAGTGAGGTGGGTTCTGAACCAATAGACCTACGAAGACCAAAAATTCGAAACGAGCGTGTTAGCACTCATAATTGATTGCATCCTGAACTGATTACAAAAAATACCAAAGAGGGGACCACCAAATTTCTCTGTTTGAGTGAGAAAACTTGAATCACAGCCAAGAGGTTGCCCTGTGTGCTTGTCAATTTCTTTTATACATCTAACTGAATAGATTAATGATATGCATGCCTAGAACATACAATTACAATTATGTCTAATCCATTTAATAATGTACATATTGTTAAGCCGTGACCCTTTAATTAATAGGACAAAAAGGGGCTGCTGATTAAGCTGCAGAACTAGTTGATGTCTTCCAACACTTAACTTGAATAGCATGGACTTCATTTTTTTAGAATTCTCAATGTGTAATGCATCAACTTATACATGAATAAAAACAACTTTATGCAGTTTGATATAACATGTTTTTCTATTGCGAATAGTTTTTAATTTGATTTGTGCATCCAAACTTTAAGGATCTTTTTGCTTGGATATATCAAATATGTAAAATAAGACGGATAAATATAAATGAAGGGAGCAAATATTTCTGGGAGCTGAGGGTTGTTCCTGACAGTCCATCTTTGTCTCAGTAGAGTCTTTCAGTGGCATGTTTCAGTCCTCTTCGGGCGACACCATACTCTTATTACATAAAGAGTTCTAACCGAGGTTTATATTAGCAGCTTCTGAAATGTTAAGGCCAAACAAAAGGCGAAGAAATAGATTTTAGAAAGTTAATATGAAATCTAACAAAATAATACCGCATCAATCTAATTAATCTAACGTACATTAACTAATTTCATCACTTCCAGTGAAACTTATAACATTCATGAAAGAAATCAATAACATATATTTAAAACATTTCCGTAAACGTTCAGATTGTATATTCTGTTGTGATTGGGTAAGTTGATAATCTCTTTCTTATGCATAAATTTGCTCATCGCCATACGTGAAACCAAATTAATATTTATAACTACCATCTCGCTTCAGTTGAAATATTCAAGCCTTATCATGCCGATACTTTTGATATGGAGAGGGTAACGATAAAAATTAAAGGGTTTTCTAAAATATGTCCTACGGAATCAAATTTGAGTTTAAAACTAGACTTCGAATTAAAAGGTTCATGTGACAACTGGCTCTAAACTATATGTCTGTCAATAATTGATCTCCATAGTGAGAATTTTGAGAATATATAGTCATTTTACCTTACTATAGTTTTTGAAATTTGAATTTCTTATTTCATTTTCCTTACTTGTTAATCCTAAAAATATGCATAAAACTACCATTCTTTACCCTTTACCTTCCTGTAAAGATTTCAAGATGTCAAAAAGAGTTGGAGAAACTGCAGTTGGTATTCATATTGGAACAACACACTCATGTGTTGCTGCTTGGTTTGATAAGTACAACAGACACGAGATAATTCCTAATGAACAACGTAACAATATTACTCAATCATGTGTTGCTTCAGATGGCAGTGAACTCCTTGTTGGCGAGGCTGCTAAAAATAAAAACACAGTTTTCAGTGAGTACTTCTAATACACCTTTCATATTTTATGTGCTTCTAATCCTTTTATTTTTACCCACTTTTTTAATTGATGGACTTCCTAAAGCTTGGCTTTTTGCTCATTTTCAGATGTTAAACATTTAACACAAACCAGGGGCATAGCATTATGGCCTTATATGGTAATTGACAGGTCCACGGATAAACCAATGATTGTATTTGGACACGGGTCAGAAGAAAAGAAATTTACATTGGAAGAAATATGTGCGGAGATTCTAAGAAATCTGAAAGAAGCTGCTGAACCATACCTTGGAACGACAATTACACATGCTGTGATAACTGTTCCTGTATATTTTAGTGAACAGCAACGACAGACAACCAAGGATGCTGCTGCATTGGCCAGACTTAATGACTTGCGTTTGATAAGTGAGCCAACATCAGCAGCATTTACGTATGGTCTTGATAATAGGGCTGACATACACTTCCACAATAATAAAACTGTCCTGATATTTGATATCGGTGGACAGACATTTGATGTGTCTCTTCTTAATATCAGCAAGGATGGCATCATTACTGTTAAAGCAGTAAGCAGTGACACTCATATGGTTGCCGAAGATTTTGACAAGGCGATGGTAAATTATTGTGTCGAAAAGTTCCAAAAGATACAAACTAAAGACTTGAGTAAGAATGCAAGAGCAATGATGAGGTTAAAAGAAGCCTGTGAAAAAGCAAAGAGGGTTTTGTCATCAACATTTGAATCATATATTGATATTGTTTCCTTGTACGACGGAAATGATTTTTCATAAAGTTCACCAGGGCGAACTTCGAGTATCTAAATAGCGGTTTCTTGACAATTGCATCGATCGTGTTAAGAGTTGTTTAAAAGATGGACGTATGCACAAGAAGGATATTGATAATGTAGTTCTTGTTGGTGGGTCAACACGGATCCCAAAGGTAAAACAAATGCTAGCAGAATTCTTTTAGGGGAAACCACTTTCCAAAAGCATTATGCCTGAAGAAGTTGTTGCTTATGGTGCAGCGGTGTTGGCTGCAAACTTAAGTGGGATTCGTAAGCAGTTGGTGCAGGATTTGTTACTATCAGATGTGACTCCACTTTCCCTTGGCATTGGGCTTATTGGAGACATAATGAGCGTCGTGATCCCAAGGAACAAAATTAGAGAAGAGAGATTCCTTGAAACATCCCATCTTGGTGGCATTCCAGCAGACCATGCAGGTGCGCAAAAGTTGAAAGTTAGCTTTAACATAACAATTGCCAAGAGTGGAAATTTGTCAAAGGATGCCAGAGAGGACATATTGAAAAAGGTTAAGCACTGAAGTTTTGTCACCGCGAACAGAATAAAGTCATATTATGCATCAAAGTAATTAGAAGGAATCTTATGTTTGTTAGTTCATTTGTATGTAATAAATGATGTTTTAAACGAGAGAAATTCTAGCTGTAGAAAAATGGTAAGCCATTTATGGTGTTAAGAAAACAAATAACAAGATCAATGGGTAAAAATTTGGTTTAAAAGGTAAATAATTCGAAGCTTTTCTCATCTTTGTGTGTTTGTATCTAGTGTTCAGCTAGTTTAAAGGACTACTGGCAATAAGCTATAACATATACTGCGTAACTGATTTATTTTATGATATATCAGCCGAAATGATGATAATAAAATTAACTTAGATTGGAAGGACTAATGGCAAAATAGATAATGTATTAATGATTTATTCTTTTACAAAGTTGAAAATTAGAAAAAAAGTACAAATCTGTGACTGCGCCTAATGGAACAGCTATATATTGACTAAAGATCTGAACATAAGGTCATAAGCTAAATTAGCTCCTAAAAGTCCTTTAAAAAATGCACATGATGAACTAACCGGAGTCATGTTATTCACCTCAAACATCAGATAAGTTCAATCAAAAGATAGTAGCCCTGAAACGAGCAAAAACAGATAACACCAGGGACTCCTTTGGCAAACCAGAGGTATGAAACTTTACTAGAACATTTACAGTATATAAGACCCAAATTATGCAATCAATGCTTTAATTGATGGATTTTTTATATATATTCGTTACGTGCATAAATTTTTTATACTTAGTGCAGTAGTTTAAATCTATAAAGCACTGACCACTCTCTCCCTCGCCAGAAAATCAACAAATCTATGCGGCAAAACCATGTACATCTTCCTACTTTTCATAACACCTCAATAGCACGGGTAGATGCTAGTAACATAACTAACAAAGCAAATGATAAGTTTTTTAGGTTGGCTTTAAGGATTTAGTAGCTTTACAATTTGTAATTACTGCAATCATTAGCTTTATTAGTTTTCAACAATATTTGATAATATTCTCTTCTTTCTCAGACAAATCAAGATAACTTGTCCAAGTCAGGCTTGTGAAGATCTCAACATATGCAAGTTAGGCTCAACCTTTGCCATACCACGCTCAAAAAGATCAGAATGCCCATAACTTGCTTTGTAAATCAAGTGGTCTTAAATTGCAAGTAAATAATGCAATTTCAAGTTAAAACTTTCCAACAACAAAAAGACATTCCCTTCTATATCTACAAAATTGTTGAGTTATAGTCCCAACAAAAATTCACCATATACGTGAATTCTTCTATAATAGTGATTCTATCTTTTTAGTGTCTAGTGATGGAGATTTTGTTTAAGGAGACGTAGAAGCGATATGTTGCCTTGTGTTCTTTTTCTACCAACGTCTTCCTTTTCACCTCTCTTTCCATGATTCTGCTGCATGCAACACAAGTGTTAGTAACACAACAATCATTGGTAGCAAGTTAAAAAAATAAAAAAAGCAATATAGTGTACCTTTGGCATTTCAGTTGCATCATCGAATTCTAAAATGTTTATATTCCTTAGCATCACAGATGAAGCAGGTCGAAGTCTCCTGATAAACCAAGGGGGGGAAAAGTGAGACATTTGGCTTCGAAATAACAAGTACTACAAAACACACGGCATGCGACATTGAACAAACATGTTTTCATCTTATAAACGAATGAATCATATGAACATTTTAACAATTCAAAACGGGTAGCTTGAGCAGATTGGGAAACATGTCTATCAATAAGAGTAATCTAAGTACAGGTCAAAACATGTCACCCGACAAATACTGGTATTCTTTTTGTACTTCTATCAACATCAAGAGCATATTATAAGGTTTTATGCTTTGGAACAAACTTTGGACGACTTCGAACCAAACTGACCTATTTCTGTTTTAAGTAAAGCTTTTAGCTAAATCTAGTTGAACCATTAAATATAAAAATAAATAAATAAACAAACCCCCGAAAAATTTGTATATTAATGGGTGAAAATTTCCACCTTTGGTTAAGACATACATTACAATGAGCACAACCCTCTAGACGCTCGTCTCAGAATCAATTGTCGTGAAATTAGTTTGAACTCCCTTGAAGTGGAACTAACCCTTACACTAATAAAGTATCTATTACCTTTTGGGTTTTGCCGGATTTGACTGGCAGGGTTTACTGGCATTGCTCTTTTGAGAACTGATAACATCACCAGGCAGAACCAATTGTTGATCTGGGACTTCCTGTGACCAGCAAAACATTATTATAGATACTTTATTGCAATTAATTAATGTAGCGCTTCTTAAAGGTAAACTAGAAATAAAGTGAGAATTCCATGCAGTTTAGGTAACTGTTTTTTTGTGAATATATTTATATTTAAAGATTTATTAGATTATAAAAACTATGCTGTTATAAAAATATTCTACTGTTCCTTAACATTTTTGGACAAACACTTTTGGATACTATTTGACCTGTTTGACTCATTTAACCTGGTTCCTTATCCATGTTTCATATGTTGATCCCAAGGAGTCATGGAAACAAACTACAGCCCACATTGAGCTATTTTTAGGTAAAGGGGTCGAATTTCTGCTTCCAATTCAGCCCAACACAAGAATGATCATGAATTACTTACAGTGTCTAAGAGGTGCTTGTTGCCCACGCAATTTGATCCCTCCAGGTTTGATGAAGATATTACAACATTCACCTAATTAGAGAAGAAAACATGTTACATTTCATTCAACCAAAATAAGGCACATGCATTGAACAGATACAAACAATCTAGACTGAAAAACAGATTTTTTTTTTTGAAAATTATGGTCTTTTTTATCGTTTAAGAGTGCATGTGACTTATAGAGAGTATTCTAAGCTGAAATGTAGGCCTACCAGATAATTACACTATTACTTGTCATTTACTTACAGCTTCATGTCATTCTATACATAAAGATTGTGTAACATTCATTACCGTTATCGGCATATCACCTCAAATTCAAGGATCAAAATCATCTAAAGTATTATCACGTGTGTGTTCACTCAGATTCAGGTATCAAAGATTAAACATTTAAACTTGAATATATTTTCCAGTTCACATATTGGTGAGCAGAAGCAAAACACATTAAAAAATAATAATTTCAACAGTATGTGTGCAGGAAAAGTCATATAAAAGACAAGTTGCGTAGGTTTAGCTATGAGTTGAAGAGCGCAAATTTAACAGTAAAAAATTGAAGCAATAAAGCAAACAATACCTTCAGAAAATTATTAGTTAAACTAACCTCTTTTTCATGTACTGATTTTTCCTCCTCTAAAGTGTTAGAAATTTCCTCTCCATCTACAGAAGGTAACTCTGAACCTCGGGCAGCTGTATCTGAGTCATCACAGCCTGTAAATTAAGAAGCACTTATAGTGATCATATGTTCAAGCAATGATTTCAAAACCCAATTTAAGCAGGGATTCATCTTTCTTTTAAGTTTTAACTGATTAATTCACCCTCATACTGCATAATTCCACTTCAATTCTTTAAAGTTGTTAAATTAATAAGCAGAGATCTGCTAGACTCATCTTGTAAATAGTGTGAACCATTTATTTGGTTAAATCTAATAGCACATAGACTTGCCCCACCAATTTTTTAATGTCCTACTTTTTTAAAAGAAAAAGATCCATTTGAGATATATGCTGAGTAAAAGAACAAGAAATCAGATATATGTTTTCACTATGCTAAACAAGAAACATATAACGTCTGATGGTATCTCTAAGACTCTAACCTGTTCTTTCACCATCGGTCACACTTGCTTCGACTTCCTTGACTTCTTGTTTAACAAGCACAACATTTGGAGTCAATTCATCAATTTTCTGACCAAAAAAATAGCACATTCAAAAATTCAGTTGTTACAGACCTCAAAACATTTCAAAAAAAATATCAAGCAAGCCAAAATAACGAAATATACCATGTTGCTCTGCTCTTCAAACAATGCAAGTTCATTGGATACTGATATGCCTTCAACAGATATGGGAGCCTGAACATTAATAGAAGAAATCAATTAGGGCAGGTAGCTAGGTATTTCCATAAGGAAATAAAATCATGGAGATTATGACAAGATAACTAAGGAAGCCATCTAAATTCAAGAAAATCATTAATGGAAGCCACTTCATATCCGCGAAAAGACAAAAATCCACAAAACTTTTTTGGCTATTTAGTTACAATTCCCAGGTGTTTGGCCACTTTGTCAAAACCAAATGCCATGCTGGCTACTTTGACCACTTTGTCAAAACCAAATGCCATGCTGGCATCAAAAATGTATTCAATTATGCATAAAACTCATAATACAAAAGAGAACTTAAGGTATTATTTATAAAACTTATAGAATACCGCATTGTTAAAATTTACTATTCATTCGATCAAAAAAAAAATAATAAAAAATATAAAAAATAAGCATGCAGCTGTCTGCATGTGACAAATGTAAACAAACAGATAACTATCCGAGCTTGTGTAGACATGTATTGTCTTTTCTATCGTTAAGAGTGTATGCTTGGCTTATCACTTACTGTCATTTTATTCCTTAAGGTTGTGTAACAATATCGCCTCATAAGTATGTTAACTCAAAATAAAAAATCTTCTATGTTTACCAATGGCACATATTGGTGAGAAGCAATTTATTGTCTCGGGGGTTTAACTTCAGGATAAGCAACAAAAAACTGACCTCTTTTTCGTTCTTCTCTGGTTTGTCTTCCTCGAAAGTGGAAGAACTTTCATCTCCAACAACAGGCGAAAACTCTGAACCTCGGCCAGCCGAAGCTAAACTATCAAAACCTGTAATTTAACGAAACCTTACAATCTTGATGGTGACCACTGACCATGTATAAAGCAATGATTTAAAAGTACAATTTAAGTTGGGATTTCTTAATTCATTAAGCAGGAGTAACATTTACGGGGTTTGAAAATATACATAACAGAGTAAAGCTGATTAGTTCCCCTTTACTGAATAACCCCACTTCAATTCTTTATAGCAGTTAATTTAACAATTACTTTACAATCCTAAGCTGGGATCTCAAAATATTATTACTCGGTAACCAAATTATTCTGTTGAGCCTAAAAACACATGCACAAACGTAGACTTGGACCCACCAATGTTGTTATGCCGTGTTTATTAAACAGATAGCATTTGATATATGTAGTAATAGTAGCATGTACAAATACAATGGCAAATATTTAAATCTCTAACCTGATCGTTCTCCATTGGCTTCTCTTTCTTCAACTTCCGTGAATTCTTTCTCATCAAGTAAAGCATTTGGACTAGGCTCATCAATTTCCTGTCCAATATAATGGCACAATTAATAAATTCGGTTGTTATGCACAAACATCAGACAAAAATTTGTAGCCATAAATCCATAATGCTATTACTGAGTAAATAAACCAAGACAGTTACATATACCTTGTTACTTTGCTCTACAAACTTTTCTTCTTCACTGGAGGTTGACGTGACTTCAACAGATCCAATAACCTGAGCCTTAATAGTACTTTCAAGTATGTCTTCCTCCAATATGGAAGATGCTTCATTGTCAACTACAAAAGGCAACTCCGAACCCAGGCCAGCTGAACGTAAACTGTCACAACCTGTGATTTAGAGAACGCTTATAATCTTGATGGCGATCATATATTCAAGAACAGGATTTAAGTACAATTTCCTTGCGTTTCTTAACATTTTTTTAGCTGGATAGCAACTTCCTGGTTTATTAACACACTAGGTAATATATAACTGATTGATTCCCACATATACCCAATAACCCCACTTATATCCTAAAAGTTGTTAAATTAGCAATCACTTGAAAATCATAAGCAGGAATCAAGGAAACATAATTTCCTTGTAACCCCATTTATGCTGATAGACCTAATAATATATGTACCTACACTGGGCCCACGAATGTTAGAGAGCAGTGGATTTATATTGATCACCATTAATACACGGAAAGACAAACTAACAAATAAATGTTGTAACTGAACCATGTAGCCAGTAAAATTCAACGATGGAAATGTGACTAACTAACAAATATACATATAAGGTCTGATGGGATCTCTAACCTGTTATTTCTCCATCGGCCTCCATGTCTTCTACTTCACTGAATTCTTGTTTATCATAAACAACATTTGGACTCGACTCATTAATTTCCTGACCAATATAATGGCACATTTTATAAATTCAGCAGTTATGCACAAACTGACAAACCTCTGACAACCACTTCTAGCTGCAATGCTATTATCCAGTAAAAAACAAAACATAATATATATACCTCGATACTCTGATCTACACACTTCTCAACTTCACTGGAAATTGATATAACCTCAAGAGATCTGGTAACCTGAGCATTAGTTGTAGTTCTCAGTTAACATGCTGATTATTTATAAAACTTACAGAAAATAATTGTTGAAATGATTATCTATTTTTTTAATAAAACAAACCAAGAAATTTTAAATAGGATTAAAAAAAATATTAAAAAATAAAATAAAAATAAAAATAAAAATAAAAATAAAATAAAATAAAATAAAAAAAGGCTATATTGCTTAACTAATAATCCACTATTGTTTAAAAAAATACAAACTAAGAGGTTTCAGGCATTTGTATACACTTTGGGAGGCTTCAGACTCATTTGGCATATTTGAACCATTTACTTTTAATTCAAGTTTTATAGAATTTGTGTTTAAACCTATGAAGACAAAGTACAAACCACATTGGCCCATTTTAAAGTATATAGGTCGAAATTGCCACTTCTATATTATACCAGCACAAGCATTATTCCTCCAATGTTAATCAAGAAATTGAGGCATACACCTGGACACAGTAAAAGACTCTACATTTGTACTAAATATGGAACTGCATTAACCAAAAAAAAAGCACATGCAGCTTTCCTAATGGAACATGTATAAAGAAACGACGTAACTCCCGAGCTTGTGCAGAAAAGTATGGTCTCTCCTAATGTTTAAAAACGTATTCAGCATTCATATAATATTCTAAGCTGATCAGTGAGCCAGAACAAGAAGAATCCACATTTACTTATTGCTTCCTGTCATTTTCTATTTTTCTTCATATAGTTTGTGTAGCATTCATTACTGCTATTGCCTAAAAGGTTTTTTATCAGGGTAAAAGAATAAAAGATAACAAATCATTCTAAAGTATTACCTTGCAGGTTAACTCAGATTTTAGATATCAAAGAATACTTTAAGTATGTTTTCCAACGCAAATATTGCTTAGCAGAAGCAAAATAAAGGCTATTACAAGATAAATACATTCACTAAATATTAATTTGATTTCAACACCATGTACACTGTACGCATGAATGCCGTTTAGACAACCGAGTTTGTTCCTCCAACAGAAAAACAATGAAGTAATACATCATCCAATAACTTAAGGAATTATACAGTTCAAACTAACCTGTTTTTCTTCTTCCTCTGCTTTGCCTTCCTCCAAAGTTGAAGAAGCTTCATCTCCAATAACAGAGGACAACTCTGAACCTAGGCCAGCTAAATCTAAACCATAACAGCCTGTTACTAAAGGAACCCTTACAATCTATAGTTCTAGATTGTGGCCATATAATAAGCAGTGAATTTAAATAGCGATTTATAGTACACCTAGTAGAGTAAAACTGATTAACTTTCCCTAATACTGAATAACCCCACATCAAATGTAGAGTTTGAACCACCAGTGTTGTAAAGTCGTATTTTAAAACAGATCAGCTTGTGATATATGCAGAGCAAGAGAAAATGAATTCAGAAACATGTTTATCTCTGCCTTGTAGGAAGTACAAAATTGAAAATCCAATGCAAGAAACATGACAAGCAAATAAAACAAATTGAAGGTCTAGTTGGATCTCTAACCTGTTATTTCTCCGTCGACCTCTCTTTCTAGAACTTCGTTGAATTCTTGTTTATCAAACACAACTTTCGGACTCGAGTCACCAAATTTCTGACCAAATATCATGGATTGTTAAAAAAAAATTGGTTTCATGCATAACCATAAAATAACCAGTTCAAGCTATTAATACTACAACTCTTAAATATATACCCCGTTACTCTTCTCTTCTGACATTTCAAGTACACTTGATACTGATACAGCTTTAGCAAGATCGGTAACCTGAGCATTAATAATGGTAAGCCATAGTATAGAAAATGTCTATTATCATTTATTCAGTGTTAACTGTTAAAAGAATGTATCTGCTTACAGTATCCGCTATTTCACAGCTCAAATCCAAGTCTGCAAGACCCTTCAAGTCTTCTTTATCAAACAAAACGTATTCAACGGAAATGTTTTCTTTCTAATCAAAATAGTGATCAACATATTAGGTCATAATTAATGTACACAACATAGAACTAACCAGTTCTAGTTATATGTTTTATACCTCATTACTATGTTCTTCGACATTCTGAACACTTAACGATGTCGATACAACTTCAGCAAAGCTTGTACCCTGATAATTAACAAAATAATCCTCATTGTCTTTGGAAATGACCCGTTGTACAAACATGAGATAAAAATTAGTGTATGCCTTACATTTAAGCCAGATACAAGCCCACTGTCTACATGTTCTTCTTTACAAAGATTTGAGCAAGAAAGTTGCACATCAACCTTAAAGAAAAAAACATATAATAAGATGATGTACATAAGTTTGCTAACTCACAAGTCAGAACTTGTGCTACAGAACATGGTTTTCTTTATTAAATTTCTCAGAATATCAGGAAGAGGGGTAACAGAATTAGTCACCTGTGCATTATTTTTTTAGTACGAATCAAATAGGTAAAAGAATCATATTATAAACACTGCAGAATGAATGTGTCTACTTACAGTAACAGCACTTATCTCCAATATGGCAGCATGTGAAGAAGAAACTTTTGCATTTGACTGAAAACAATGAGGAAAGATGTAACAGAAAGATTGATAATTCAATGAATTTACTATAAACTTACGTGCTTAGAAGACTCAGAAACTAAATCTGCTCTGACTGCATTAGATGTCACACAGTTTTACATGCGGGATGTGTGCAAATGGAGGTATATATCTAAAATAAATTTTCTAAAATGTTTCCTCAAAGGGAACTACTACTGAAAAATAACTGAAGAGCCCAACGGTATCAAATATGTCTGTCGTGTAATGGTCTTCTAGCCAAGGGGATGTGAAACTATCAAATTTAGTTGTTAATAGCATCCTATTCTGTTGACATAGCATCAGTCTACAGCATCAACAATCTTAACTCAGAAGAAGAAAAATATAACCCTTAAAACTAGTTTCTGAAAATGCAGACATGCTCCAGAACACAAAATTAAAACCGCAAGACGTTGATGCTAAGCAAATCAGCACTTAAACTTTAAAATGTGTAAAATGTGGGCATTAGTGTGAGAGCATGTGTGTGTCAGTTCCAGTGGCACTTGGAATATGAAATTGCTAGCTACTGACCTCAAGGACATCAATTGGCTGATATCTCTCCAGCTCAACTGTGCAGTCAGTTAATTTAGCTTTAGAACCATTTTCTTCAACCTCGGCCACCGATTTCTTCCCACATGAACAGGAAGCTTTCATGAGATTCAGTTCAGTTTCTAGTACAGAACATCTTTCCTTCTCAGCAGTGAGACTATGTCTTAAAGAACTAACTTCATCAACATTGGCCTACCAAAGACGCAGAATGAAAATCAATGAATTTACATATTCTACAGTAACATATTAGCAATATAAGAAAGCAAGTGAGAATATCAAACGCGACAACTTTCAATGGTTCTTCACAAACTTACGTCAAGTTTGCTTTTATATTCTTTCAAAACATTCCATAATGCTCTGGAAAATTTTAGAAGAATTTGATTCTCTCTAGCTGTCTTTGATAGATTGGTGGCATTTTCACTGAGAGATTTGCTATAATCTGCTTTTGCATCAATAATAACGGGATACTCAGCTGATGATCCATTAAATTCAGCATCTTCGTCTTTCTTTGGAATGACCTCTGTTAAATAAGAAAGACAACCTCCAATGTATAGTGCATAATAGGCCACGATTTAAAACCTTAAAACATAATATCAACCACAAATGAATGTAAATATTTTGTGTAACCTTTATTAGGCTGATGAAGAATGCTGCTCCTCACCTCGTCATCCTGAAAGACGAAGTCAACAATGAAAAAGTCAAGAGGTGTGCAATGTTCATTTATTAAAGTACAAATGAGTTTTAACAAGGTTTTTATTTCCCCATGCATTGTGGTGAAATTAAATCAAATTATGGGCAAAAAGGTAATCTATGAAAATCTAAGGACTAAAAAAAAAGTTTCGGTATAAAGTAAAATTTTAAGTTGATAATTGACATAAAAGAGAATATATGTAAGCATTGAGGCATTAATACAGCTTCATACCGTACAAACTCCATTACTGTTGAGCTTCATTCTCTTAACTTGCTCGGTTTTTGACAATATCTGGGTCCGTCTCTTATTGCCAAAAGTGTTTGCAGGTTGCTCTTCAACATTCTCAAACCTAAAACATAAACATAGAAACTGATATCTTTGAAGTTTAATTACAAGTTTTCAACAACTCAAGAAGAGTCACATGAAAAGTTTCATACTTGATATTCATATATGGAGCAGCCTGTCTCAGCAAGTAGGATGTATCCTGGTAGTCTTCATCCCCTGATTTTGCAGTAAGTATCTACATGATGTAATTGATTAGCCAACTGATGATAGTCAATAATGGATACAGCAATGTAAATTAAAAGAATCATGAAATATCAAATTTGTACTTCAACCATATTGTCATAAATAAAACTAAAAATGTATACCAGAGCCATCCTCTTTTTTCCTTGTAAGAAGTCACGCAGATATTTGGTCAACTAAAAATTATGTAAAACGACAATTGTGTCACAAACTGAATACAAAGAATTAAAGCTTTAAGAGCATATGAGAAAAGAAGTAGAAGAAACATTTGCTGAGAACATTACCAATGAATTCTGAAAGTGTTTATGTAGAGGTTTCTTGCGGTTCTTCTGATGCTCTAACAATGACTGAGTAAAAAATCAGTTAGACAAAAAACAATATAGGCTCCGTAGTAACTTGTAGAGTCCACAAAGTAAGTGCACATATACAAATCATATGTACACATACACACAGAAACATAGTTATGATACATACCCTCAAGCATAGTCCAAACACCATAGAAGTATTGTTGATGAAATTACTTTCAACTAACCTTGTGCCCTGTCAGGAATATGTCCAAAACTAGTAAGTAATCAACATGACTTTAGAGAGTAAACACTAACACATACCAAAATAGCAATAACAAGGACAATAGCAATTGATTGAAAATAATTATGTTCTGAGCATGATAGCAACAAGCAAAGAATCCAACGAGCTCAGGTGTTAACTGTTAAAATAAAATTTTTGTTCCACCAATTCTTTACATGTAGTAAGGTGTAATAGTCAGTAATTGATAACAAACTGCACCTGATTTCCAGTCTTCCTTTCTCTTTCAGCACCAGCAAGATCAACTATGGTCAACATAGCAGTGCTGGATTGAGCAGCCCCATCTTCATCAAAGTTACCAATCTCACAGCGAATATTTATAATGCACTGTGAACGGCTGAAAGAATATATAAATATGGGTCATAATCTCATTTAATACAAACATCAGAGATAATATTACATCTTGGCACACATATGAGAAATAAAAATCAACAAATATTAAAAATACACCATCTCATATTTCACTATGGCATTATCATCATATTTCACAATGGCATTATCATAAATCTCATGAAGTCAAAATTTAAGTGCAAAGAGATTAAACACCTAAAACTTCAGCCATAGTATATTAATATTAACATAAGCAACCTTTCAGCACTCACCTCGACTGAAGATTGGAATTTGTCATAGCCGTAGAACGCTTCAACATTCCACTGGCAATAAAAGATTCAGCCTGTTGAACATCATGAATGACAACCTGTAGGAGAAAATTATAACAGTCTCAGTAACCATAATCATTTGATCATAACTTAAAGAACGATGCCGGAACTTATGAGGTTAATAAGTAGGATAAAAGAATAAACATGAAAAGTTACTGAACCTCTTGGAGGCCTTTAAGTGTTGATTGCTGCATGGATAAATCGCCCCCGTCTGGTGATAGATCCATAATCCTTTCTCCTTTCCCTCTCTCTGAATATATTTCAAAAATTGAAAGATAGAAAGTCCTGCAATAATATAACAAAAAAAAATTGTAAAAATTTATATTTTCTGCTACTAATAGTCAGCAATCAACTAGGCTATCAAATACGGTAAGGATTTTGCCATACCAGGATTTTGATCCATTGCTCCCCTTTTCTGAAAATATCTGGCGAAGAGCAAGAGAAACCATACCAGGATCTCTTGCACTACCAAATACGGTATGGGTTTTGCCAGACCCACTTGGCCCCATGGCAGCTAACATTCCACTCTTACCCTTTAAAACATCTTCCACTAATGGACTCACCATTCTTTCATAAACAGCATTCTGCCATAAACAAATCATCGTTAAAGCAACAAACATTCTATCCATTTCATACTCCGTATATAGTACAAGTTTAACCTATTATCACAATCATATTAATAGTTACTTATCCCATTAGTGCTGTGGAGTCATCATTACTAAATGCTGAATCACAACTTAACAAGAAACAATAACTTGATGGCTCAATGTAAAGAGGCCAGATACTAATTACAACTATCAGATAATCAATCTATACACCAAGCAATCTATTATGTCACACTATTATGTATTACAACCTTAATGAACGAACATAAACAGACACGAACAACCTCATTTTCTAAACAAACATATATGAACAAGAAATAATGTCCCCTTAAGCATTCGTGTTCGTTCATTTATCGTGTTCGTCCGTTTAATTACAGCCCTAATTTTATGTGTTGTTTGATATTAGTTAACTTATTACTACTTATCAGCTTATACATAAGCTAATTTCCCGACTACTTTCAATCCTCATTTCAGTACAAAATAAGCAGATAAGCAGTTTTCGCCAAACACTTGATAATAAAGTCTTAACCTAAACATCAAAACACATAACAAAAACAAATAAACAACAACCTGAGACGCCTCGGGTGCAAACACATACGAAAACCCCTGATAAACCTCCGACTTCGTCCGCCTGACCTCCGCCACACTCGTTGGCGGATTCAACGTAACCGAATGCTCATCATTAACCCTCAAACAAATCTCATCCTTCTTTTTCCTAATCACATCCTTCTTCCTCTCCTTAGGCCACACATTCTTCTTCACAACCTTTATATTATTATTTTGAGTAACTAAAATCGGCCTAATTCGAAGAAAAACCTTGAGTTTTTCAGACTCTTCGATAGGTTTGGAGGTTTCGTTAGGGATGGTGATGGAGAGGATGTCGTTGATAGGGAAGGAACGGATGGCGGAGGAAGGTGTGGGGGTTTTGGGAGGTGGTGGTGGTTGTGTAGCGGTGTAAGGGGTGGGACGGGCGCGACGGGGAGGGTTGCGACGGACGGTGATGGTGGTAGGGCACGGCGGTGGGCTGGTGAGTTCCATTTTTTTTTTTTAATTTTGATCGGTGAAATGAGTTGGGAGTTTGAGCGGGAAATGAAGGGTGTAGGGTTTCAAATTTTTTATTTTGGAGAGAGTGTGTGTAGTGTGAGGTGTGTTGTTGACGATTTGCTGACCCCAGCTATTTATAGAGGATGTGGAGTACTTATGGGGAAATGGTACGAGCCATTTAGACCCGAAACTTTTTGTATCCCTATCCGGCCTTTAACTCCTCTAACGGCATGTTTGGTTTATAGATTTAGGTTAGGATTTGAGTTTGAATTTTGAATTTTAAATTTGATGTAGGAAAGAAAAATGTATTACTCCATACTACGTACTATAAAATGGTAATTTCATATTTCTTATTTTTTTAGTTGAAAATTTTATATATATACTCAAACATGTATTAAAAATATTGTACATTATACATTCATACCTTTAGTATATATAAAATTAATTATGAAAGTAGCGTGATATATGAAATTAGACTTATAAAAAATATATATACAATTAAAAGAAATATGGAGTAATTAAAAATCGAAAGTGGAAACATTTAAGAAAAAATCACTTTTTGAAGATAAATATACTATGAAAATTAAAATTATATATTTGCGGCTAAGAAATGATGCTCCATTTCCAAAAAGCATAACTTATATATTTATCATAACTTATCTTATAGACATTTCTAACTTACATATTCCATACCTTGCCGGGGATTGCAAAAAGTGTTATTTTTAGACATCAGTCTCATGTCTCAGACTCACGCCCCTATACTAAATGTCGGTTCCATTGTGGGTTACTCACACCCTTATACCAAACGTCTTGTCCCATTGCGGGTTTAGTATTTGAAAATAGGAAGCAAACTCTCAAAACTATGCATTATCAATTTTACGCTTGGTATTTAAAAATAACGTTTGGTTTAAGGTTTTGGTATTTGATACACCCGAAACCCGTTTTCTAATGGGTATGACCCTAAATGAAATTGACCAGGTTTGAATGGGTTTGACTAGGAACGTTTAGTTTATATGTATAAGTGTGGAAAGTAGAGCAGACCTGTTATGGCTTTAATACGGCGTATTGGAGATTATGAATACGATGCATTATAGATTTGGACAAATAAGAGTATTGTGATACGCCGTATTTGTAACACCCCCAAAATCTGGTTTTGCGGAAGCATACATGTTTGGGGTGCTACTAAATTGGTAAAAAAAAAATGGTATTTGGCGGAACCATCTCAAGTCCGTGTACCTTTTTGGTACCGAGCCCCCCACCCAACAAGAAAGGCATATCCGGGTAAATTACCTAGGCAACACTGGCTGACCAAGTTGGAGTCCGGATTCAAAAGTATTTTGGATTCAAAATCTGGAATAACCTAGGTAAATTACCTAGGTAAATTGGTAACACAATACAAAGTACAAAGAACGGTTTTACCTCAACCGTTTAAAAGAAATTTTCATATTCAAAAGTATTTTGTTTACAGCGTTCGAAAAACAGTGTGGAAATATAAGCCCATAAAAGAAGTAAAGCGGTCCCAAATATATCAGAGTCATCTATGACCATGTCATGCCCTACCAAAGCCTCCAACAGTAAGCTAACGCTTTAAACTTGAAAATACATGCTAAAATGTCAACACGAGGTTGGTGAGTTCATAAGTTTATATAAATAGCAATTCAGTGTAAAAGAGATGTGGACCACAAGGTTTTCGCATGTGAAAAATCGTTCACATACAAATCAAATTCAGTTCTAGTGACCTCCGCTTCACTCACAGTGACAGGAGAAAAATCAGTCAAATTCAGTTTATACAGTAAATCAGCACAAATGGACCATAGCAAATAATTCAGCAAACACACACTAATTTCGTATGCAACACTAAGCTCAACAACTGAACTAGACAAAAGCATGCCAAAGGCATAAGTACAATAAAGGTGCCCGCGAGTGATAATCCCCAGTCACTCGGCAAAAGGTCGTCATGGTATACGTCCGCGTTTGCCTACCCGGTCAAACCGAACGGGGGAGTCACCCCCAATAGATCTATTTATATCATACGCGTTTCCCAGCGGGAATTGACAGTTGTCGGTAGTGGGCAAAGTGGGATTCAAACAACTTTGGTTTTTGCACACTAGTGTGTAAAAAAAAAAAGTTCAGTTTTGGTCCATGAAAACAGTTTTGCATGTTTATCACCCCAAGGTTTATAAAACAGTACTTATAAGAAAATGGGGCTATAAACTCACATATACATTTCAAGCACTTGTGTCCATAGTGAAATAATCCAGTTTGTAATGATAAGTCAAGTCATGTGGTTGAATAATCGAACAAGTAATTTAGCAAAGCACATAAAGTTTTCGAGTAAACAATTCCTTGTTTAAGTAATGCAAATACTGGATTTAGTAAAACGAGCATGTATTCTCCCCCAAAACAGTGTAAAACGAGTAAAAATAGGGGGCATGAACTCACCTCAATATGAAGCAACGCAAAATATCACAACTGACACAACTGGCATCTAGAGCAGAACACAATAGTATCAAGAAGTACAGGCACAACGGTACGTGATCGGCACAATCCTATAAGTATATAATTATCTCAGAATATGTCTCGTAAGGTAAAAGAGTTTTCAAAAGACAAGCGTCTTAGTTTTCGTGGATTACTCGTGTCAATATTTGCAAAAAGTTTAGTATCAACGTTTCGTAAGAAAAGTTTAGTTTCAACATTTCGTGTGGTGGGAAGAACACATAGACTTAAGAATGTAACTCACGCCAACTTATAATATATATCCCAATATATTATAAGGAAGTAATAAAAGAATAGTCAAGGATTACTGACGATGACTCAAGTACACATACGTCAAAGAAATAATAATAATAATAATTAAATAAATAAATAAACAACGACATAGTCTAGAATAATGCCGACGAGAACTTGACTCGAGAAAGAAATGACCAGCAGGAGTCAAGAGAATAACGACCAAGAAGTATGTCAAGAAGGTAAGCCGATTGGTAAGTTTCGGTATTTACCCTTTAATCCCAAATGGTTTGTAAATATAGTTTAAGTTTTATAAATAAACTTAAATTAGTATATCAATTAGTAAGAAGTTTACCAGTTAGCACTATGAGTTAAAATAATTGTCGGGTTTTATACAAATAAAGGCTTTTGAAATCAAAGTACAAGTCTAGAAGGTTTTATAACTTTCGGCATGGCACATCCGATTACACAATATTCCCAAGTCATTTTGTCTTAAATAGAACTCAATTTCTCAAAATAATGTTCCCGACAAGTTTATAATTGACCATTCGTTATTAGCTTAAAAAGTATTAAATTTGTAATTTAGGTTCGATACGAGTCCAATGATTTGTCCAAACGATTCGAGTCATAATCTGTTACACTTTGTCCGATAAGTATATGTGTTGTCCGTATTCAAGTATCATTTTTCAAGAGGAACCGAATGTACTACATATATAAAGTAAAAATAATTGATTCACATTAGTAGATTACGCATTAACCCAAAAATACGTCACCCAAGTAAAAATTAAATGTTACTTAATATTGTTAAGGGCTGGTGATCACTGCAGTGTACAGTAGATAAGTTATCTGCAACAAGGGCATTTTTTTTAATATTTACATTTTTAACCCTTCAAGATGTTAAATTATACACAATATACCCTTGGCTATAATGCAACAGCAGATAAGTACCCTGCTGTTTTACAGCAGGGACCATTAAGCCTATTGGTAATGGTGAGTGGGCTTGTGACCCAATAGTTAAATCAAACGCACCCTTTTGACTGCAAGGATAACAAGAAGCAGACACACTCTTGAACAAATTCACAATTTACAATATAACACTAAACATGAATTTTTAAGCTAAAATGTAAACGCTCCTGTTGTGTTTTGTGTTTGACAACCCGCATCACGAGAATCACCCTATGTGAGTGTTCTCGTTAGGCTGAAACAGAAACAAACGCACCCTATACGGGTTTATTAAGTCTTGACTCTCAAATACAAGTCAAACATAACCTCTCGGTTTCATGTTAAAACAAATCAAACAAACACTCCTTTGATGCTCACTGTACCGAGACCAAGACTCACCTTTCGTTGGTGATGTTGAACCGAGACCAAAAGAGATATCACACCCATGTGTGTTCTTTTACCCCATCGACAATGACAACAACCCTATGTGGGTTTTCCTTTTCAAAATCAGCATCAACAACAACCAAATAATAAATTCAGTTACTATGTCGAGAACTAGGTAAATTAAACACACAAATTCCAAACCAATATCGAGACTCAATCCGGGTCGTACGGGTCTGACCCGTATCCAAAACCAAAGCAACGACAACAACATCGAGCAAACACTCGATCACCATTTTCGAACTCAAACCGTGACCCAAAACAACATGGTAAGACTTCAAACCCAAACAGAAAACATCCAAATCTGTGTTAATGGAAACCACCGAGTCGACTCGGCTGGTTTGACTCAGCTCGACCGAGTTGACTTAACTCAGTACAAAACCCAACAATCACCCTTTTAACTCTTTTCTTACCACACGATCTTTTAAATAAAACGTTTATAGTTAAGCTTTAGTCCACGAAAACATATGTAAATCGTTTTTAAACTCGGTCTTAAATAAAAGAAAATATGAGATTTGGTTTTTCGATATACCAAGGAGATGAGGAAGAAAGGAAGACGAGGGTGTGGTCGTGGTGGCGACGGCCTGGTGATACTCGAGCCAAACTCCTCTAGCTTTCCAAAACACTAGATCTGACCCTACTGGTCTTGATCTACACATGCACGGCACGGATTTGTCTCGTCGGAAGTTGGCCGGAAAATCTTGCCGAAAAAGTAGCGGCGTGATGAAGCGAAAAGTGTACTGCTTTTGGGGGGTCATTTAAGGCCAAAGTCGAGATTATTTGATCAAATATTGCCCTAAATCGTTCCTTTTGTCATTTTAGGTACTTTTGAGAGGAATTTTACAAAAGGAAGCATTTTGGACGTTTTTGGAGAGAAAAAGTGCAGAATACGACAAAGTCTCAAAAGCATGCTGGAAATTGCCTTTGACGACGTCACATGTTGTTAGTGACGACGTCATGAGTTGAAAAAAGGGTGGATAAATCAAATACAGGTGACGCGCCAGAATGTTTTGTGAAGAGGTCTTGACGGCGTCATGAACAAAATTTCCAAGGCCATCAAGAGTAATTGTAAAGAGTGACGGCCCAGAACCTATAAAGAGTGACGGCGTCAGAAGTGGATCTAGGCAATACGAGTTTAGTTTGGCGGCGAGTTGACGGCTTCATACTTAACTCTTGACGCCGTCAGATTGCAAAATCTATATATAGTTTTCTAGTTTTCATTTATTGTGTGCAACTTTGAGGGAATAAAACCCTAGACGAATTTTCCAGCTTTTTGAAGGGTTTCAACCCCTTGTTTCTTTCACGTTCAATTGAAGACAAGTACTTCATCAAATCATTCAATATGTCTATGTGTTGTTTGATTATATCTTACGCTTGTCTTCTCTTTAACATGCTAGGCTAGGTTTCTTTCGTATTTGCTTAGATGTAATGAAACCTAGATGTTGATTATTGGTTGATGGTTTGTTTATAATTGTTGTGGATGAATGAATTCGATATTAGGCTTAAGAAAACTGGCAGACTTCCATTTGGTAACTTGCTTGAACGTCTTAAGAAACATGATCGGAGGTGTACTACGATTATTTGGTTATATTTAATGCATAAGTAACTTCCAGGGATACCATGTTAGGAGCTTTTAGTCGGCTCGACATAGGATTGAGGTTGAAGCCTATAGAGTTAGGGAAGATCGTACACGGCCCTACGACTAGTATTAAGGAATATAACCCGTTATCCATGCAATTATAACAAGCTAATCAACCGGCAAGAGATATTTAGGGAGTAATGAAATCTAAGTAAACACACTTTCTCTCATTATAGTTTACACCACAAATTAGTTTAAGTTTATTTTATTTTATATTTGATTGCATCTTTAGTTAATTGGGTTAGTTGACTAGCAACTAATTCCGCACACTCCTTCAAAACCCGAGATTTTACTTGCTTTCATTTAAAATATAAAAAATACAAAAAGAATCATCCCTCACCCCTAGACCTAGTTTAGTAGAATTTTAACCCTAGTGAAAACTATTCCTAGAGTTGAACGTTCAATCTCCCGGTACTTGTCACTATACTATACTACAACGAACAGGTACACTGCCTGGTCGGTCCGGTCCGGTCCGGTACGATCTCGGTCGGTCCGGTCCGTTCGGGTTGTTTGCTCAGCCTTAGATGAGATCGTTCAGATCATACTTTGCCCTGTTTGTAACAGCGTCATTAGTATCACATAACATGAAACTTCTCACATTTCATAAATAATTTAGCTCACATGTCGTAATTCACATGAAGCTTCTCAATCTGTCAATTAATGGCCAAAACAGTTTGTTAATATCATGTTGTTATGAATATATTTATTATATTGATTGTACACATTAATCATCATATTCATGACCTTTATGATTAGTCTTGTAACACCCAATATGTACTTAATATCATTCATGTTAAGGTCTCTATAAATAGAGGCACCTAATGTAATGTGACAACACACCAATAACAAGCTCTATCTTTTCCTCTCATACTCTTGTATGTTCCTTTGATTATTGTTCTTATTGTGCTATTAGGCCGTTGTTTCACAACACGTTATCAGCACGCTCTAAAATGTGATTTTTTTCAATTTTCTCGACTCTCTAAAAGCTTTACAAACTGACACGATCATCAACAAGGTCAATGATTCACGAAAGAGGATGATGATTAGAAGTTGGTTGGGCCCTTCTTGAAAGTCGCTGTTCGAGACGTTCAATACAACTTTTAATAATAGAAGAGGTTAGTTTCAAACCCTAAATTATCTGATTGTATACTATTTTGCTAAATTTTGGATTTTTAAATTGATTAAAATATTATACCGTCATTGACACCATCTATGATTCATATAAGAGCATTATGAAATATTTGACAATAAAGCTTCGTGTATATATATTATATAATTGAGTAGAATTATTCTTTGTAGTTAGTATTATATTTGTTTGTTAAACAAAAATAAATAAATAAATAAATAAATAAATAAATAAATAAAAATAATGAATCTAATTATTCAAACACCAACAGTAATACAGTATTCCGTATAAGGTATATTAGTAATTTGTAAAGGTCATCCTTGTTTATATAATTGACATATATGTTTGCGAAACAAATGCGTTGGGCATCTTGATCTATTATTTGTGTGATTGCCTATTTATTATTTGTGTATGTTTGCATTCTGATGATGATTATCAATTGACATATATATGTATGACTTGATGTGGTTAACTAAAAGAAATATACTGATTTTTCTATCTTTAATGTACAATCATGACATTAATTCTAGAACTAAAATATATGTCTATTGATTTTCCTAATATATTATGACAATACTTTAATGCTTGATCGGCGTGGTAACAAAATTATGAGCTATATAATATCAACGTCAATTAGCAACTATACCTTGCTACTCGTTTAGAGTTTCCCATTAAGGTGAATCATTAAAGTAGATTCATATAAAGCTTCATCTTTTGCAATTACTTTAATAGCTATAAACCCAAGTAATTTAAAGATTACTGATGATGGCTATACTTGTTTTAGTTTTGAAATAAGGTATCATTGGTGTGATGTCGATTAAGAGTGGTCTCTTACACATTTGACGTTTAATTTTAAGAATTACATGTGATATACTTAGAACTTAGTTACTCTATTTATTTGTGAGTTTGATGATTAACTAGACAACACTTGACATTTAATCTTAATTTGATTTTGCCGATGTTAAACAGCATAAAAGTTGGTTTAAATCATTTGAATTTATGGTTTATATACTATTATCTAATATGTTTTGTCTTAAGATGCTAAAGAATGTGACTTTAAAAAGAGTCCCCATAGAATACAAAATGTTATCCGCTTAGTTGGTTGATTTTATGCAAATCAGTTCTTCTCATACAAAGGTAATTGTCAAAATTATAGTAAAAGTTATGAATGCACGACTAACAAATGACTATGGCCATGTTATGCAAGTACAATTATTTATCATCATGATTGATTGTGACCATGTTTAGTTGATAATTAAAAAAAAAAAAAAAAAAAAAAAAAAAAAAAAAAAAAAAAAACTATTTTTAAACTGGTGGCTTTGTAGTTACTGATAAATTAATTTGCGTGGCATTATGGTAGTATATGAAGTAATTTGTAAGAAAATGGTTATATGAATAATGTGCATTGATACTTCTCTTATGGCCAAACATGTAAATGAGCTTTTAGTAAATATCTTGAAATCCATCCAACTTCATATGTTTCACTGCTTAAAATGAGTATGAAAATATTTTGGTTAATATAAACACTGTAGTTATGGTCGCGAATAATCTACAATCAATAACTTCCATGAGAAATACACGATGTGCCACTAGAAGTGCCGCTAAGGAAAAATATGAGAATGATAGTGTGTAAAGGATAAGGATAAAGATAGCAGTAATATACATTATAATTGCTAACGTGAGAATTATTTTTCTCTAAATGACGAAATTTTGATTTTTCTCGAGAAGCAAAGATTTAAAGAAGAAAAAAAGAAAAAAAAAGACCAAACTTATTATAAATGTTGAAACATTTGTGTGAAGTTTCCTTAAGAATTACGGATATAGATCTAAGAAAAGGATGTCTTTGTTGACTTTGATTGTGTCATTTGGTTTCTTAGACATGTGTGCACTCTTTATTACTCCGTACGTGATTTTATTTGTTTGAATGTAAGACACTTGATTTGTTGATTAATGACATATTGAACTAGTATAGATTATGGTCTATTATTTGATACTGGAATAGGTTAATTTGCATATTAATATAATTGTGAGAAGCCACACAAAGCTTATATAAATGTGATTGGAGAAATATAAGTTTAAATATGATGATGTTCTAAGTTCTCCATATATTCGACTTTTACATAAAGTCAAGAGAAATAGAAACACATGTGGTCATAAAGTATAAGTTTATGAGCCAAGATTATTTTATTGAGTGACATGACCGGTTAGACCATCCTGTATTAATGATGATGCGAATGTATAGAAGAACCATAAGTTTCTTTAAAGATGGATTTGATTGTTCTCATTGGAAGTTAATTGTTCATCTATCACCACCAAATTAAAAAAGAGTTTGTCCTATAAAGTTTTAGAAAATAATATAAAGGAGATGTATTCGGGCCTATACATCCGTCATGTGGATCATTTTGAGTTTTAAAATCGATGCATCGTCAAAATGATCATCAAATACGCAACTTAAAGTTAGCGTGATTAATGGTTCGGATTATAAAATGCGGGCATGGTTTTCCAGATTGTATCTTTGGAATTGGTGGTAAATACTTCCATATGTTGGGTAATTATTGGAATAAGTGTTGATCATAAAAGTAGCCCATGTTCATACGCGAATTGCTTTTGTTGAAACATTTGTAAAACGTCTTCACTTGATTGCAAAGCTAATAATATTATGAGAACAATAGTCTTAGTTTATGGGGCATGTTATAAAATATGAATTCGCATCTTGCCAGCAATTTATGATGAATCCTCCCCATTAGAATGGTTTTAGTCACGAACCATATGTTGCCTATATAAGAATTTTATAAATGTGTGGTATATAGTTCTTGTAAATCTACCACAACGCACAATAATGGGATGTTGAAATGGATAATTCATTCAAAGGGAGAGAATGAGCAGCGAGGGATGTGGAATGAATTATGATATAAATGTTGATCCTCACATTAATAAATATGAACTTAAAGTTCAAGGGACAAATAACATCCCAGATCTAGTAAATGCCAAACATGTTTAGTGACCTAAAGAAAGTGACTAGATCATATTACGCTGCTATTGCTCCAATTATAATGTATGTCCCAACATGAAAATAAATGATTGGTAGTGAGTCTATGGCATGGCTGCAGCATGATAGACTAATCGATTCCAAGTAAAGTCCTCGAACGAATAAATGAAATGGAGCAAGAAAATGAAGATGGTCAAATCGAGGTAATAAGACCCCATAATAGTCAAGAAACACTAGACATGAAGGTTATTGAAAAACCCCGGGTATATGAAAAACTATGAGATCTCAGTAAATGATATATAATGTCTAGTAAAGTGTGGAATCGGAAAAAAAATGAATCGACGTCGATAGTACTATTATATATGATAATGATTATGAAGTAAATAATATAGCGCTAAAATAAAAGGTGAGGATATTAAATATCTGTAAGAGGTGCAGATGTATAAAAGAATGGCCAAATGAAGTAAAGACGCAAAGATTTAATGAAAGATTAAAGTCTGTTGTGAAATGGTTACTGGGACTTGAAGTCTGTATATATGAATGTGTAAGATTATTGGATATGCATTGATCTTTATGAGAAAGTGAAACTAAAGTATTGAAATGATCATATATAAGGCACAACTAATGGAACGCAATAATTTCGTAAAGACATGTAAATGATCATAAGGAGATATGTTCTCATGTGGTGGATCCAATAATGTATATAATATTTATAAGTCTGGCAATATAATAAGTAATTGATATGCGTCTAAAATTTAATGAATATAGCTCATGTGATTTTGAGATTTCATTGTAGCATATAAAACGCATGGAGCATGCTAGTGATTTTTATGTTGGAGCATATAAGAAAAGTTCTCAAGAATAATATTTGATTGGATTGAACTAATCATGTTTTCGGCATATGTATAATAATCACCTAAACGTATAGTATTGTGCCATGTTCGCATATGAAACTTTATTATGAGATCTTGATTTGCATATGGTTTAAGTTTCATATAGTTTGTAGAGGTGATTAAATACATGGAAATTGAATTTGAAACAAAAGACAAAGTTTGTCTTTATTGCGAATTGAACATCTTAAGGATGAAAATTTTGTGAATCATGAAAACTATAGAAAGATGCTAACTATCTTTATATGGATAAACGACACTTATGTTTATAAGGTCACATGATGTTGAAAAGACTCCATTTGATTTATAAAGATGATGATGACAATATCGATTTAAATGCGCCATACTAGATTATGTATATGTGAAGTACAAGGATGAACTTGAATGAGATGTATGATGTATCTTAATCCTTAAATTGGATATGTGAACAAAATGTAGAGAATATTTATTCATGTGATTCTATAAAAACACTTTAAGGTGCATTTCATTGATTCAATGAGCATAAGTGATGTGATCATCAGGGGGAGAGAAGATACGCGTTGCACTCTTTTTCCCTTGACCATGGTTTTGTCCCCATAGGGTTTTCCGGCAAGGTTTTTAATGAGGCAACATCCCCGAGCGTATAAAGAAGTTATGTACTCTTTTCCTTCACTAGAATTTTGTCCCACTGGGTTTTATCTAGTAAGGTTCTAACGAGACATAATCCTCAAATGGAGTAAAACAAATATTTCGGTATCTTCAAGGTACAAAGGATATGGGTTTATATTTCACTAACCCATCAAAAACAAATTTAGTTGGATATGCAGATGCAGGATATAGGTCTGACCCTCATATTGGTCGGTCTCAAACCGGTTATGTATTTACACTGGCTATACTGCAATTTCATGGCGTTCCGCAGCCACTTCATCTAATCATGCAGAAATTTTGGCGATCCATGAAGCAAGCCGAGAATGTGTTTGGTTAAGAAATGTTATACTACATATTGGTGAATCTTGTGGTATTTATGTTGGAAATGAGGGACCAACAATTTTACACGAGGACAACGCAGCATGCATTTCTCAATTGAATGAATGGTTTATTAAAGGTGACAGAACCAAGCACATTTCACCAAAGTTCTTTTCTACTCATGACTTACAAAATAATGGCGATATTATTGTTCAAAAGATTCGTTCAAGCGACAATCTAGCAGATTTATTTACCAAGGCACTCCCTACCTCAACATTTAAGAAATTGGTATATGACATCGGAATGCAGCGTTTCAGTGAGCTCAACTGAAGTGATTATGAGGGGGAATAGTACGCACTGCACTCTTTTTCCCTTAGCTATGGTTTTTCTCCCAATGGGTTTTTTCCTAGCAAGGTTTTTAATGAGGCGGTATCCAAAGCGTATTTTGAATGATGTACAATCAAGGGGGAATGTTATGAATATATTTATTATATTGATTGCACACATTAATCATCATATTCATGACCTTTATGATTAGTCTTGTAACACCCAATATGTACTTAATATCATTCATGTTAAGGTCCCTATAAATAGAGGCACCTAATGTAATGTGACAACACACCAATAACAAGCTCTATCTTTCCCTCTCATACTCTTTTATGTTCCTTTGCTTATTGTTCTTATTGTGCTATTAGGCCGTTGTTTCACAACACATGTGAAATTTTCTGAAATCTTTGTTTGGAAAAAGAACACTAGGGGTGATAGGATTATACCTGGATTATTATTCCTTGAATAAGCTTCTCAACCTTCAAAAGTTCAAAACATTTAAGATTGGATGCTCAAAATGATTCTTCAGCCTACATTTATAAAACTCTTAACTATCATGAAGTTCATGTAATCATACAACATATACCAAAAATGAAAGGGCTCGTACTTGCTCCGTACGATGTCAATCAATCATTTCCTTGTCCGACAAATTTTCCCCGCACTTCTTACCTATATAGTTTATCATAGATAGTAACTCCCAATACCGTCTTCCACGGGTTATGAGTCCTAATACCATTTCCACGGTGTATGGGGGAGGTTGAGACGTAGACAGCCTTACCCCTACCTAAGGTAGAGAGGCTGCTTTCGGTTCTACCAAAGGTAGAAAAGGACCTCCGGCTTTACCCATACCTATATATTTTATCAGCATGCTGCAAAAAGATTTGTAAAGAATTGGACATTTAATATGTGACCGGTTTGTAAATTCAGTAATCTAATTCACAAAATATATGTGTGATTTATTTGTGAGATATGATATGTGACAAAATATCCACCTTGGCAATCAAATGATTAAAAGGCACCAAGATTTTCAAACAGTGCTTATAATAAATGATTGAATGTTAAAGGGATGTTGTATGCCGCTTCTTTACATATAAAACAAGATGCAAATACAAATAACCACCATTAATTTGCAATACAAAAACAAAGAAAGAATTAATTCGAAGAGATAGTGACTCCAAACATACTAATCCTTTAATGGCTCAATTTGAAATAACACAAGAAAGTGAGCAAAATCTTGCAAGTACTTGTCAACACAACTTAGCAATAAATTCACATACTTGTCAACAGCAAGTAACAAAATAGAGCTACATCAAAAGACACTTGAGCATATTCATCTCAGTATAATATGTATCATTAGATATGTTGTTCTAATCGAATATAGAGGATGGAATCGCAAGATGGAGGGTGGATTCCTTGTCAATGTGGTACTCAGCAAGGGTATAGTTGTCCTGAAGTAGCTTTCCGCCCCATACGAGATGTTGCCAGACCGCGGGAGTACCATCCTTATCCTGGATCTTGGCTTTCACACTGCTGATGGTATCTGAGGGTTTGACTTCCAGCGTTATTGTCTTTCCGCTGAAGGTCTTGAGAAATATCTGCATCAATCCCCTTGATTTAATCGCAAGTGTTAGGATAGACTCCTTACCGATGTGGAAGTCGGAAAGGGTACTCTTGTCCTCAAGAACCATTTCATTGAAGATTAGCACCTGTCTGTCGGTAGGGATACCTTCCATATCCTTGATCTTTGCTTTCAAGTAGCCAATTGTGTCTGAGGGTTTGACTTCAAAAGTTATTGTCTTTTTGGTGAGGGTCATGACATATATCTTCATCAATCCCCATGATTTAAGCATAAGCGTGAGGGTGGATTCCTTTTTTATCTGAAAGTCTGAAAGGATACCACTGTCCTCAAGAACCATTTCGTTGAATATCAGCGCCTGCTGCTCAGGAGGAATACCTTCCGTATCCTGGATCTTGCATTTCACATGGCCAATGGTGTCTGTAGGTTTGACTTTTAAAAGGATGGACTTTGTTGTGCATGTCTTTACGAATATCGGGATCAATCCCGTTGATTTAAGCAGAAGTCTGATAGTGGATTTGTTGTTGATGTTGAAGTCAGCAATGGTATCACTGTCCTCAAGAACAATTCCATCATGGATCAATGCCTGCTGGTCATGTGGAGTACCTTCTTTTTTCTGGATCTTAGCTTTCACATCGCCGATGTTCTCCGAGTGTGTGACTTCCAGAGAGAACGTCTTTCCATTGAAGGTCCGAACGAATATTTGCATCAGTCCCTTTGATTTAGGGATAAGTGTGAGTGTGGATCCATTCATGATGTAGAAGTCGGCGAGGGTAACAATGTCATCAGGAACCATTTTGTTGAATATCACCACCTGCTCATCTGGAGAAATGCCTTCTTTGTTTTGGATCATGGCTTTCACGTTGCCAATGGTGTCTGAGCATTTGACTTCAAGAGCGATTGTCTTTCCAGTGCTCGTTTTGACAAATATATCTGCAGAATTAAAATGAACATGATAATATTTTAAAAAGATTTAATCACTAATAAACATAAATCAAGGGACCTAGCACAAATCAGCTACTCAGAAACTTAATATATACTGATACAATATGGAATGTTTGTCATATGTTCACATATGTGAATTACGGTTGAGAAACTTATACCAAAATGTTTATTTTGCTTATTGCACTATTCTTTGGTTCATTATACTCGAACTATCTTAGAATTGATAACTAAACCTAAAGACACAGTCTAAATTGCTCATGTATCGGCTTTCTCATCCACCTCATCTCCATTTCATTTCCAAGATGAGGAATACAAATCCACCTCAATTCAATGTGCCATACATGTAGAAAATACATGATGCACTAGTGATTCATTGCATTCTTCAAAAAAGTTAAGTATGGTTTGTTTTTGTTTATTCAGGTGTGAGCTAAATGTCTAACCATTGGCGAAACTAGTTGAAGCTAGAGCTAATGGGAACTTCATTAGTGCTTGAACTTCTTTTTTATTGATTTTTGCCTAAGTAGCTAAAGCTAGAGCTTATGGGTGTAAAATGACATTAAAGGACAAACCAGATAAATAAAAAACAATGTAAAATGACGTTAACGTGAGATCACCACCAATTTATTCAGGGGTGTTGATTTGTTTTAATTTTAGAGATTTCATTTTATTTAAATTTGAAAAAGCCGATAAGCTCCTTTTAGGCATACAAGCTTACCAAGTTAGGCTTATATAGCTATATACGGCCCCCTTTTTTTCTGGACAGCAAGGGGGGAATATACATCAAGCACCCACATCCAACAAGAAGCTAACCATGTAGAAAGCAGTTACAAAAGAGTACGTATTACAACGTGAAACAACTGACTTTGGAGAACAGCCCTTAAACTGTCCTAGCTGCCTTTTATATCATACATATCAATATCAGTGATGTGTTGTGTTGCGTAATGTATTTACAGATAATTTAAATTTAGGTTTTTCATATACAATTTTAGGTCTTAAACCATGCAAGCAGCAAAACACAGTAAACTAAAATATAAACCCTAATTTTTTTTTTTTTTATTATTTTTTAGAACAAATATAAACCCTAAATTACAAATGAGCCATATATCGGTTGTCATTCATATGCGGTATTTAAATGGATAAAATGAGGATGATGGGTGGAAAAATGATACTTACTATATCGGTTGTCATTCATTAAATTATCTTTACAGAATCTTCTTTTGGACCGATCATCCGCCATTTTTCTTCGGATTTTCCCAAATATTCTATTCTGTAGAAAGAGTGAGCTAAGAAAGGTTTTTAATTGATTTAAGGCCAGAGGTTTCGTATTTTAAATTTGGGCAGCCAAACTGCACCTTTTTTAATTGACAATAGGCTGCCCGCACCAAGGAGGTCGAGCTCAAGGTCGACCAATTGGGTCGTCGGTCACTATTGGTGTGGATACTCAATCGACTTCGTTCGGCCGAGGGTTTTTTTTTTTTTTTTTTTTTTTTTTTTATCCATCGTCTGGTCGACCGATTGAAGCAAGCACAAAACAACAAAATAAATGTACGACCGTTTGGTGTAAATAAATAAATAAATAAATAAAAATTAACTTTTTAAATTTAAATACTTTAACACTATAAATAACCCACTCACTTCACAATATTATTCACAAATTCAAACTACAATTCTCTATACACATTCAAACACATTTTCTCTATACACTTTTACACATCTAATCTACATAATGTCTTACGAGCTATTTTTTGGCAATTCATCTTCGGACGATGAAGATGAAGTTAATAGCGAGCTTGCTCTTTTTATGAAAGCCTGTTGGGAGGCCTTTCAAGCGTCAAAGCCAAAAATCTCACGAACCCACATAGCCAGGGATCATTGCGGTGCTCATAATCGTTTGGTGGTGGCTTACTTCTCTGAACAACCAGTGTATGATGAAGCAACATTCCATACGCGTTTTCGAATGAGCCGAAAACTATTCACACAAATTGTTCGAGAGGTAACCGATCATTCCCGTTATTTTCAACAAACTACTAATTGTGCGGGCACACTTGGTTTTTACCCATTGATGAAGTGTACTTCGGCAATTCGTCAAATGGCATACGAAACAAAACTTGATTCTCTGGACGAATATCTGCAAATGGGTGTGACAACAACTCGTAAGTGTCTCCAAAAATTTTTGTAAGGCCATCATGGAGTTATATGGTGAAGAGTTTTGCGAAAGCCAACATATACTGACAATTGAAAGAGTCTATTCTCATCATGAGCAAAAGCATGGGTTTCATGGGATGATAAGAAGTATTGATTGTACAGATTGCCCATGGGAGAATTGCCTAAAAGCTTTAAGAGCTCAATTTACTAGAGGTGATCATGGACCAAATCCTTTCATTTTATTGGAAGCGATCGCATCCAAACATTTATGGATTTGGCATGAATTTTTTGTATCTCCGGGATTAATAACGACGTGGATGTTTTACGTCAATCACCTCTTCTCAATGATCTCAAAGCAGGGAGAGCACCGGATGTTTCATTCGTAGCTAACAACGTGACAGATAAAAGGGGATATTATCTTACTGACGGGATATATCCGGAATGCTCTGTTCTTATGAAGTCCATTTCAAATCCGGGTACGAATGTTCACAAAAGAATATTGTATAAGACGAAGCACGAAACAGTAAGGAAAGATGTGGAACGAGATTTTGGTGTATTAAAGAAGAAGTGACTAATGATTAAACATCCGGCTAGAGGGTTCGACCGAAGTTGACTATCGGATATGATGTAGACATGCATCATGTTACATAATATGATAATTCATGACAAAGGGCAGGCGATATCTCTCACATTTTTTTCGAGAAGACCAACACCGAGATTAAGATCCCATAAGAACGCACAAAGAATCTTGGAAGTTACTCGGGAGATAATCAATAGAACAGCTCATCTAAGCCTAAAATCCGATTTGGTGGAAGACATTTGGCATCGTGCAGATCAAGACTAGTTTAGTCATTTTATTATTGTAATGATTTAATGTTATTTGAATTATTATGTAATGGTTTTATTATTAATGAAATTTAGTTTTGTTGTTAAAACAATTGGAAAAAAATGAAGGTTTAAGTTATGTGCAGCCTTTTAACATTGGGTAAGCGTTTTGTGTAATTCATATTGTTAATCAAATATAATTGCAAAATGTTGAAAGATATAATTAATAGGTTAGTACTACTTATCCATGTTTATATTCTACAACTGGAACATACTTAAGGCCAAGTTGATGATTAAAATTTTTAAAAATGTATCATACTTGCCATAAATGTGACTTTTGTGTACAAATAACTTTTCTTATATGGGTACTAAACTTTTATTTTTTGGTTTTTTTGATGTACTTTGTGACGTTTTTGCCCTTCAAAATTTTGAAAATCCAGGGGCAAAAATGTCAAAAAGTACATCAAAAAGATTAAAAAAAATGAAAGTTTAATACCTATATAAAGAAATTTATTTGTTCAGTACACGAAAGTCACATTTATGACAAGTATAGTACATTAATAGATATTTTGCCATTATTAATTAGAGTTGAGTTATTTTAAAAACCATACATCTCTCACATACCAAGGGACAAATATGGACCCTTGATTTAACTTTGATCAATGGCTGAGATCAAAACATTTGCAACTTAAAAAAAACACGGAGGGGCACTTTTGTAAAATCCCATCACAAAAATAACTACACCATCCGTCTTATTTCATTTCATTTACACTCTCACCTAACACACACAACACACACAAAATAACCGTTCAATATCCAAGCCCTAATTACTCACCGGAAACTAAAGATCTAACCGGAAAATGGCGGAAAGTGACGACAATAATATTGTTCTGAAACCCTACCTATCTCCGGCTAAAAAGAAGGATACAAAATCTGCTAAAAACCGATTTCAGGTATACTCATACGATTTAAACAACTATTTTACTATCTCTTACTATCATATATGATTGAAATATTCATGCGTACTGTGTATAGAGATTATATTGAAGATGTTATGAATTTACACTGATTATTGAATGTTTATATAAGTTATTGTGATTTTGTGAAGAAATAGTAAACTAGAAATTAGGTTTTGAAAGTTAATAATTAGATTCAGTAGAAGTTGAAATAAAAAAAGACACAATAGAAGAATTTATTGAAGGCGACTTATGCGTTCGGCTTAGCCGCAGAAGACGCCTTCGGCTTAACCGAAGGCGTCGGCTGCGGCTAAGCAGCAGAAGATGCCTTCGGCTTCGCCGAAGGCATTCGCTGAGGCTAAGACGCAAAAGACGCCTTCGGCTTGGCAAAAAGCATCTGATGCGGCTTAGCCGCAGAAGATGCATTCGGCTTCGCCGAAGGCGTCTGATGCGGCTTGGAAAAAGGCATTGGTCCTTCGGCTTCGCCGAAGGCATATGATGCGGCTTAGCCGCAAAAGATGTGTTTGGCTTAGATACGGCTAAGCATTTTGCTAAGCAGCTATATGATTTCGGAGAAATATCATATATGATAATACACTTAAAAAACTTGCTTTAGAATTATCATATGTGATAATTGAAATGAAAGTAAGCAAAACTCTTGAACAAAATCACGATATACTCTTGTTTATAAGTTATCATATATGATAAATGTTAGAAACAGGATTTGTAATTTTGTTTGCATTGAAATCAGTATCATATATGATATAGAAAAATATTTAGTTATAGATATGTTCAGTTAATATCGATTGTATTCTATATCATATATGATAAATAAATCAAACACTTGTCTTTGTTACAGCAATAGCCTTCGGCTATGTGGATAATGTAATAAGTTCATTGACATTCTTAAAGACATCAACTACAGGAAAAAAATCTGCCAAAGGTACGTATTTCTTCTTTTATATATCAGAAGTAATAGAATGTATAAGACAATGTTGTGTACTGAATACATAATGCATTAAATCATATATGATAACATTTTTTTTTTTTTTTTTTGCAACAGATGTAATAGATGTCGAACAGATGGAAATAGAACAAGAAGCGGATGATAACAAGAAAAATAAGAGATGTAAAATTGATGCGTAGGGATTGCACTAGGCTTTACCTCTCGAGGGATCTCGAGAAGTTTACAACCCCCACCAGGCAGTGTACCTGATCGATGTAGTATAGTATAATGACAAGTACCGGAGGATTGATCGTTCAGCTAAGAATAGTGTTGCTAGGATTAGAAAACCTAAAGACTAGGTCTAGAGATGAGGGATGATTCTTTTTGTATTTTTTATATTTTTAGGAAAGCAAGTAAAAATCTCGGGTTTGAAGGATTTGGGCGGAATTAGTTGCTAGTCAACTAACCCAATACTAAGATGCAATCAAAATAAAATACTAGAAATGAAAATAAACTAAATTAAACTAAAGTTGTGAGCAATATGTGGGAGAAATGTGTTTACTTAGATTTCACTACTCCCTAGATATCTTTTACACATTAATTACTTGATATAGTTGCGTGGATGACGGATTGTATTCCTTAATACCATTCATGGGGTGGCGTACTTACTTCCCCAATCCTATGAGTGCCTACTTCACTCCTATGTCGAGCCGGCTAAGAAGCTCCTAACATGAGATCATTAGAATTTACTCATGCATTAAATACAACCAATAAAACCTACTACACATCGGTTCATGTTTCCTAAGACGTTCAAGCATGTTACACAATGGAGATCTGCCAGTTTTCTTAAGCCTAACATTGAAATCATTCATCCAATACAACCATAAACAAGTAATCAACACATAATTAACATCTAGGTTTCATTAGATCCAAGCAAACACAAGATAGATCTAGCCTAGCATGTTGAAATCAAGACAAGCACAAGATATAGTCAACCAACACATAGACATATTGATTGAATTAAGAGAAGACTTATCTTAATAGCACATGAAAGGATTCAAGGGGTGAAAACCCTTGAAAATACTGTAAAATACGAGCTAGGGTTTACAAAGTTCGGCCCTAGGGTTTCTCCACACAAGTTCCTCTCTAATGAATGAAAAATAAAAAACTATATATAGAGTTTAGAAGGTGACGGCGTCAAGAACAAATGTCTGACGCCGTCATCTCGCCTCCAAATAGTTCCTCGGACTGCCTAGATCTGGGTCTGACGCCGTCATGTAGTCCCCTTATGCAGGCCGTCACAAAATTAACTCTTGACGCCCTTCTTGTGACGCCGTTAGGTTTGCACTGGGTCGTCACCACTTTTACTCTTGACGCCGTCATGATTTTCCTCTTGACGTCGTCAGGTACTGTTCTCAGCTTGGAAAATTAAGTCTTTGGCTTTTTCTTCACTTTTATGCTTCAAAAACGTCCGAATTGCTTCCTTTTCCAGATTTCACTCCCAAAGTACCTAAAATCACAAAAGGAACGATTTAGGGTGATATTTGATCAAATAAATTCAATTCCGGGCTTAAATGACCCCCTAAAAGTGGTTCATTTTTCGCCTCACCATATACCCTTACACTTGAGATTTGCTTGTCCTCAAGCAAATGCGCTTTTATTCTAATCAAAAGACAAGTTAGGGGTCATTTAACACTAATATAAAAGTAATTACAACAAATAATCGTTCCACTAAAGACCAAAGACAAGCACGGAGGTCATATACTAGCACCTCACAAATAGTGTTTAGATACTCACATCTCTCGGGTGTAATAAAGTATAAATTACAATATGAAAACGAAAAATATCTCTCACTACCTGTCATAGCAAAATAGATTACCATAGGCTTGGGAAAGGATCAAACCTCCACCACATGGCGTAAGCACCTAGGATAAACTATCAAAGAGGTCTTTTAAAGGGTTGTAACGTTAGGTGTAGGGATATGGAATACACGGTTTTGTTGGATATAGGCAGTCTTTACTGGTGGCGAGTTAACAATCTTGGTTAATTACATGTACAATATGGCGTTGCTAAGCCAAGACTAGACTCGACTTAAGCTAATAAATGAAAAATATAAAATAAACATAGAATGAAAAGGGATGGTAGTCCGTATGTTTTTTCTCTTTTTCTTTTTCTATTTTTTTTTTCTCTTTCTTGTTTTTTCAAAAAATAATACATCATAGGGAATGAACATTCCCCTTACACTTGAATTTTTACATACTTTACAATAAACTAATCTAATGACTCGAATTAAGAAAATCAAAACACTTGGAGTACTTTTAAGATTAACGCACATATGGGGGTAATAAATGATGTTCTTCCCCATTACTCCATAAAATAAGTACTTTACCCATGAGTCCCAATTGTCCCAAAACAATATGTACAAGGATATGACTCGACTTAGCAACCATGTAATCAATTAGATAATTAACTTAGGGTTTAACAAATAACAATAATGCACTAAAAATGAGCGCATACACGGAAGGCTAAGGCGATTTGGGTGTACATTTAAGTGGGGTGTAACAAATTCTTCCTTTAAGTAAGATGCTTAAAGTTAGAAACAAAAAGATAGGCTCGGAGGGGTGTACTAGGGGTTTCGTGTACTAAAAATGAGTACAACGCTAATGGTGTTAGAAAAATCAATTGACTTAACTAGTCAAGTAATATGACTTAAGTGGTCAAGTAATTATAATACGGGTTTAAAACAAGGGTGATCCTAATGCCTCTTATCATGTAGTAAATCCTACTACACGAATGTAGTCTCACTAGCGGTCTCGGGATGTATCACTAACGCAAGTTCTAGAATCTAAATGCTACCGGTACACTCATAAGCACTAATAGTAAATGCTTTTCCTATCAAATCTAAAGGCGAACCTCACATATTTGGGTGGAAAATTTTTCTGAATGAAACGGTTATGTGCTAGTCATACAATCTCCTATCCATGAGACGCTTGCTATGGCTAAAGTTTCACTCCTAAATGTTGTAAAAAAATTTAAATTTGGCGCTAAAATTTCACTAACAAGTATTTCTCATAGTTTTATTACACATCTACTATCAAACAAACAAACTCAAGCGAAAGTGTATCTGTAATGTATCATCATTTTACCCCCCCCTTACACTTAAGATGAACATTGTCCCCAATGTTCAAGTAAAGCATGTAAAAGTGAAATAAGTAAAAAGAATGAAATCAAATACTCCCCTGATTCGCTCGGTATGGATAATAAGGTGGCCAGGTTAGATCTTCCTCCAAGAAAATGAACAATCAAAGCTTCCCTTCCAGAAAAATAATCATCTTCTTGTCATACATAACCTGTAAATCCTGAGAAAACAGACAAGGCAACCTCACATAAAATCGGCGGCAATCTACATATGTTACTAAATCCTAGAAAACAAAATAAGATATAATGCTTGTGGAATGATGTTTGCAGATTTCCTGGAGATTATAAACTGATAATTTAACAAAAACTTTAAGACTCCGTTAGAAAAACAAAACTGGTAAAATTTCTAGATTTTTACACGTGACGCCGTCAAGAGTAAACTCATGACGCCGTCAGAAGTGACCTGCAGAAATTCTTATGTTAAGTTTCCGGAAAATTTCTGGAAAAACTTGGTTCTACTTCCTGGAAAATCCTGCAAAACTTCATTATGACTCGATACAAGCATTTGACTCTAACAAATACGAATATACATGTTCACTTAATATTGTGGAGAATCATGATCGGTTTGTTTCTTAAAAACATATTTGGGGTTTCCCCTTACACTTATCTTTTTCAAAAATACCTTTGGGTGAAGTTAAGACTAGGCAAAACAACAAAATAAAGTATTTCCATTATTTAGTTTTGAAACATGATCTACCAACAATAAAAATAAAGCATGCATACGGAAGCAAATAACAATCAAACAAAATAAAAATCACACAAAACATGGGTTGCCTCCCAAGAAGCGCTTTTCTTTATTTACGAGTCTTGTAGCTAGACTCAAGGTCATGGGTTACTACGTGACCTCATCGTTGGTTTCACTCTCTAGGTCGTCTTCTAAGCCAGTTTTGTATTCCGGACCTAGTTGCAAGCATTCTTTGTAGAAACCAAGCATCCTATTCTTCACATACTATACTCCTCTACGTCTATCCTCATCATTCCTATAATAAGCCGCTTGTTTGTGTTCCTTTTCTATATTAGAGAGAAGGCGGTATTGCTCAATTTTGTAGGGCATTTGGTAGGCAATCTCATCATTCTCTTCCTTGAACCTAACTATCCCTAAAGTCGGATCATAACTCATCCTAGTGGCCTCAACAAATGGTCATCTGAATATTACTTGGCTTAGGCAATCATCTATCACCGAACGAGTGTCTTCTACTATCATAAAATCGATCTCATAAGTGAAATTACCTATAATCACATGCAATCCCTTCACTCTTCCTACAAAATTACTTATCAAATTCTTATTGGGCATCATCATATAATCAAGTTGTTTCTTCATCACCCAATTGTAATAAGTCCTAGTCATGATGTTTACAGGAGATCTAGGATCGATGTAAGCTTTCCATATATGCATATGCCCGATGTTGCATGGTATGTTGCTGTTAGAGGGGTCTCCCATTTTGATAAGGGGTATGCCAAGGATATATGGTGTCTCGGGACTATCGAATAAATCCTTATGGTATTCCCGTTCTTCCTTGGTGGGCAACTTATCAAAGTGCTTTTCTATAGTCTCTACTTCCTCTAACTCCTCTCCCTTATTAACCTTAACTTCCCTAATTTCATCCCTAGTCTCGGTTTCTATTTCAACTTCATCTTTGTCACTTTCTTCCATATTCTTATCTATTGGCTTAATGGTGACAACATTGACAAAGTGGACATGTTTGGATGATGAGGGGTCCTTAATTTGGATTCCGTTATTGGTGTCCCTAGTGTCCTTCCTAGGTGTGGTTAACGCTTGGTTGTTGAGGGCTTTCAACAAGTTGTCTATCTTGTTGGTCATCTCCGTTTGTTGTTGGTTGAATTCGGTTTCAAACCTAGCTATGCGAGCGTCTTGAGATGCCATGAACTTAGACATCAATCCTTCAAGATTGTTGGTACTACCATAGTTGTTAGAAGGATTGTTGTTGAAAGTACGGTTGGAGGGTGGACCGTTTGGTTGGTAACGATTAGGCGGATTGGAAGAATTGGCATGATTTTGTTTCCACCTAAGGTTTGGGTGATTTTTCCAAGAGGGGTTGTATGAATCACCGTAAGGGTTTGGCTCGGGTTTGAAAGTGTACCACTTATCTCCCGCTTCGTCGGTACGCGAGGATGTGTAGTCCGCAAAAGCTGTTCCGGGGAGTTCCACACAATCACGAGTGTTATGGGGACCACTACATAATTCGCATGAAGAAGTGATTTTGTTCACTTGGCTTGAAGGCTTAGGAGCCTCGTAAGATTTCATGAGAAACTTGACTTGGTCCTCAAGTTCCATGATCCAACGGTCGGGGGTGCTAGAGTTGTTCGAAGACAAAGATATTGGCTTGACCGTTTTGTTCAAATCACGGGGATCATTCCAACTTTCGTTGTCATAGAGAGCAAGATCTTCTATGAGTTCCCATGATTGTTCCGCACTTAGATCACGTAGCTTACCACCGGCCAATTGGTCAATGGCTCGCCTTGTGGAGAGATCGATATGGTCATAAAAGATTTGGACTTGGAGCCAAAGATCTATGCCATGATGAGGGACTTTTTGGAGTAAGTCCTTGAATCGAGTCCATGCTTCATAAAGAGTTTCACCTTGACGTTGTTGGAACATCAAGATGTCATTTCTAAGCTTGGTAGTTCTCCCCGGTGGGAAAAATTGAGCAAGGAAACGAGTGGTGAGATCATCCCATGTGGTGATGGATCCCGCGGGTAAATGCTCAAGCCATTGACTAGCTTGATCACGTAGAGAGAATTGGAATAGGCGTAATCGGGTTGTCTCTCTAGTTGCAACATCTAGGTCTATGGAATCTACGATTTTTAGGAAGTCCTTGAGATGTTGATTTAGATCTTCGGAACGAAGTCCATGGAATGCACATCCGCTTTGCACCAACCGGGTGGTGTCGGATCGCAAGGGGGTCACATTGGCTCCAGTGAGCTCAATGGTGTTTCGATAGCCTTGGTGGCTAGGTCGGGAATACTCTCCTAAGGTTCGGGGCCTAAGAGGTTCTAGTGGTGGGTTTTGTTGTGGTGGGATGACGGGTTCAAAGATGTTCCCATCGTCCATGATGTCGGGTGGTGAAGAGTTACGAACAAAAACACAAAGAAATAAGATAGACTAAAGAGAACCTAAAAATAAAAAATAAAATCTTACTAGAAAGGAATCTAGCAAGTAGACCTAATAAAAAGAGATTCTAACCTAGACAATAACTATTCCCCGGGCTGCGGTGCCAAAAACTTGATGCGTAGGGATTGCACTAGGCTTTACCTCTCGAGGGATCTTGAGAAGTTTACAACCCCCACCAGGCAGTGTACCTGATAGATGTAGTATAGTATAATGACAAGTACTGGGGGATTGATCGTTCAGCTAGGAATAGTGTCGCTAGGATTAGAAAACCTAAAGACTAGGTCTAGAGATGAGGGATGACTCTTTTTGTATTTTTTTATATTTTTAGGAAAGCAAGTAAAAATCTCGGGTTTGAAGGATTTGGGCAACTAACCCAATACTAAGATGCAATCAAAATAAAATACTAGAAATGAAAATAAACTAAATTAAACTAAAGTTGTGAGCAATATGTGGGAGAAATGTGTTTACTTAGATTTCACTACTCCCTAGATATCTTTTACACATTAATTACTTGTTATAGTTGCATGGATGACGGATTGTATTCCTTAATACCATTCATGGGGTGGCGTACTTACTTCCCCAATCCTATGAGTGCCTACTTCACTCCTATGTCGAGCCGAATAAGAAGCTCCTAACATGGGATCATTAGAATTTACTCATGCACTAAATATAACCAATAAAACCTAGTACACATCGGTTCATGTTTCCTAAGACGTTCAAGCATGTTACACAATGGAGATCTGCCAGTTTTCTTAAGCCTAACATTGAAATCATTCATCCAATACAACCATAAACAAGTAATCAACACATAATTAACATCTAGGTTTCATTAGATCCAAGCAAACACAAGATAGATCTAGCCTAGCATGTTGAAATCAAGACAAGCACAAGATATAGTCAACCAACACATAGAAATATTGATTGAATTAAGAGAAGACTTATCTTAATAGCACATGAAAGGATTCAAGGGGTGAAAACCCTTGAAAATACTGTAAAATACGAGCTAGGGTTTACAAAGTTCGGCCCTAGGGTTTCTCCACACAAGTTCCTATCTAATGAATGAAAAATAGAAAACTATATATAGAGTTTAGAAGGTGACGGCGTCAAGAACAAATGTCTGAAGCCGTCATCTCCCCGCCAAATAGTTCCTCGGACTGCCTAGATCTGGGTCTGACGCCGTCATGTAGTCCCCTTATGCAGGCCGTCACAAAATTAACTCTTGACGCCCTTCTTGTGACGCCGTCAGGTTTGCACTGGGTCGTCACCACTTTTACTCTTGACGCCGTCATGATTTTCCTCTTGACGCCGTCAGGTACTGTTCTCAGCTTGGAAAATTAAGTCTTTGGCGTTTTCTTCACTTTTATGCTCCAAAAACGTCCGAATTGCTTCCTTTTCCAGATTTCACTCCCAAAGTACCTAAAATCACAAAAGGAACGATTTAGGGTGATATTTGATCAAATAAATTCAATTCCAGGCTTAAATGACCCCCTAAAAGTGGTTCATTTTTCGCCTCATCAAAAATCAAGGAAGAACCAACAGTCACACCTCCAAAAGTAAAGGGAAGATATAAGAAAACAAAGTGCACTACAAGAGGGGGTGGAAAGAAAACAACAAAAGAAGCTACCAAACTTACCAAAACTTCTAAGAGATACACAAGAGGAGATGCTAAGAAAACGGTGGAAGAAGAAGTAAATCAGGAAAGTGAAGAGGAGAACGAGGAAGATCAGGTGATATTTTATGAAAGTGAAAATGAAGAGGAACAAAAAAAAAACAAACAAGATAGAGAAAATTGGAAAAAGTTGAAGAAACAGAGGAGGAGGAAGATGAGGAGGAACGGGAGATTGTCAATGTTAAAAAAGAAAAAATCAAAAATCAATAAGGAAAAAAACCAACGAAAAAGGTGACATACTGATGAGACGAAAAGTGTACCGCTTTTAGGGGGTCATTTAAACCCTAAATCGTGATTATTTGATCAAATATTGCCCTAAATCGTTCCTTTTGTCATTTTAGGTACTTGGGACGTGATTTCTGGAATATGAAGCATTTTGGAGCTTTTTGGACGTTTTTATGCTCAAGAATGAAGAAAACGAGAAAATCAAGAATCCATGCTGGAAACAGTACCTGACGGAGTCAAGCTCTACAAGGTGACACCGTCACTCATTGATAAAGAGGTGGATAATTCAAGTTGTACGTGACAGGCCAGAAAGATTTCAAGGCATTTGTACATGACGGCGTCACCAAGGCCGTCAAGAGCACGTTACATGTGACGGCCCAGAACTCGTTTATACATGACGGCGTCAGGACTTAACCTGACGATGTCAGATGATTTAAAGTGACGATGTCAGGAAGAAGGCTTACACAAGAAGAAACCTTAGTGAAACCGTCACAAGATGATCGAGACAATCACAACTTGCGCGCGGAGTAGCTGACACTGTTTTGGCCATAACTTTTGTATACGAACTCGGATTTGAGCGATTCAAAAAAGGAAACGATCGGGAAGAAAAAAATCTTCGATTTGATGAAAAAATGGTCGTGATGCCGTCACTCTTTACGGGCTGATGCCATCAAGATGGGCCGACAGAAGGTCAATTCCTGGGTTTAGGTAGGTGTTTTTCCAGCAACTTAGAGGGTTTCAATCACTCCATAAACATCTTGTATTGGTTTGATGATTCTATCTCAATTATGTCTTTCATTATTATTGTTGTTTGCTCTTCATTGATTATGTTTTGCTAATTCACCTTGTGTCTACTTATGATTGTGTGAAACTTGTATATAATTGATTAGATCTTATTGATTCCTTGTTGATGTTTGTGTCTATCTTCATCAATTAGGGTGTGACACTTTGATAGGTCTAATTGGTTTAGCTTATAATTCTTGTTTCCTATTGTCTCTTGTTTAATTGAATGAATTCGATGTTAGGCTTAAGAAAACTGGTAGACTTCCAATTGGTAACTTGCTTGAACGTCTTAAGAAACATGATCGGAGGTGTACTACGATTATATGGTTGTATTTAATGCATAAGCGAATTGTAGTGATCCCATGTTAGGAGCTTTTAACGGCTCCACATAGGAGTGAAGTAGGAGCTTATATAGTTAGGAAAGATCGTACACGGCCCTACGACTAGTATTAAGGAATACAACCCGTCAATTAAAACAAGGTGTGATGATTCAATAGGTAGAATTGGATAGCTAGCAAGGAGTAACATATCATGGGTAGACATGCTTCACATCCCTTGTAGAACCTTAGTTTATTTTTCTTGCACATTAGTTTAATTAGTAGCTTTTGGGTTAGTTGATTAGCAACTAATTCCGCCCCTCCTTCCAATACCCGAGATTTTTACCTGCTTTTCATAAAAATATAAAAACACAAAAAGAATCATCCTTCACCTTTAGACCTAGTTAGATTAATTTCAATCCTAACGACACTATTCCTGAGTTGAACGATCAATCCCCCGGTACTTGTCACTATACTATACTACAACGATCAGGTACACTGCCTGGTGGGGGTTGTAAGCTTCTCGAGATCCCTCGAGAGGTAAAACCTGTTGCGAGGGCGCGATCCCCACGTATCACATACCCAAGCTGCTTAACTAGGTCATCACCAAAATCCATGTCTGATGCAATGGTTGGCTTAATAGAGATGAGAAAGAAAACTTTGAAAGATATCAGTTTTGAAAGATTCATCAACTTTCCAATAACCGAACTCCCTGGATCATTGTTATACCATGTTGCTGAGAAATTCCATCCACCAAGCATTGAATTAAGGTTGGAAAAAGGATCCATAAAGGTAACAAGGCAAAAAATACATGATATGCTAGGCGTGCCTATGGGAAAAACAAAATTGGAAGATCTAGAACCAAGAGAGAAGGATGATCCTTTCATAGCAGAATGGGAAGGCCAATATACTCATGTAAAGAAAATCACACCAGCTGCAATATCAACTGAGATAACAAGCTCATTCGATGCTGATTTCATCTTTATAATAAACTTTCTGACTCTGTTTGCTAGCACGATGGGAACAGTTGATAATGGTGCAAAGGTGTTTTGAATTGTGTTGAAGTATGTAAAAGAAAATGATGTCATTTCAAAAATTGACTGGTGCAGTTACATATTGGAATGCTTACAAATAAGTAAGCAAAATTGGGATAAGGTGACTAAAGGCGACTACCATTACGGGCTAGCAACATTCTTATGTGTAAGTTATTTTACATGTTTCTATAAATTTATCAAATGTGATTCAATAACATACACTTATTATAACCTAACACAAATTTATATTTTGTATGAAAAAGCTGATATACTTAGACTCAACCAACTTCCCCAAATTTCAAGTAATGCGTCATTGCCCAGCAATGAGAAGTTGGAACACGCAGGCAATGAGGAAGAGGATTGGGATGGAAATGATAGACAATTTCTTGGGAAAACTTGAACATCACGAAGAGTTTGATCCGGAGGAAGAGCAAACAGGTTTGAAATTTTACAAGGGAACGGATGTCTACAATGAACCATTGCCTCCGAAGAGACCAGAAACCAAACAGGTAACTTTTACCTTATTTTAATTCCTTATATAAACTGATTGTCAGATAAATTGCGGCATAGACTTCGGCTAAAGCCGAAGACTATGCCTACGGCTAAGCCTTCGGCTTTAACAATAGGCTATGCCTGCGGCTAAGCCTTTAGCAAGCTAAAATTTCATATATGATTTAGAATATCATATATGATTATTAAAAATCATATATGATAATTTAGAAAATCATATATGATAATTCAAATATCATATATGATTATGAAAAATCATATATGATAATTTTGAAAATCATATATAATAATTCAAACGTTTTTTTAAATCGAAAATATCACATATGATTTTGAATATAGATTAAAAAAAATAATCCAACTTGCTTATTTTACAGGAGTTTGTTGATAAAATAGAAGAGAAGTTTGAAATCATTTCAAACGAGAGAAAAAAGTTGGTTGAGACATTGAAAGAGGGAATGCAGAAGTTTAAAGGAGACAAAACATTGTTCAATTTGTGCAAGAAGTACAAGAAAATGTTCAATGTTTTGGACTTTGGCTTAAATGGCAGTGATGATAGACACACTAGTGATGATGGACACAGTGATGATGGAAGCGATGATGAAAACAATGATGATAAAGGAGCTGATAATGGAAGCGATGATGGGAAAGATAACGATGGCAGTAGTGATAAGGAAGATAAAGATGGGAAAGATGATAAAGAGGAAACAGAAAGTGGGAGTGAAAGTGAGAGTGAGAGTGAAACTGAAGAAAGTGAAGGTGATAAGAAAAATCCAGTTGAAAAGGAAAGAGATATAGAAGAAGGAAGTGAGAGTGAGAGCGAAAAAGAAGAACAAATGGAAACAAATTTCCAGCAAGATGAAGAAAAGATGGAAGAAGATGAGAGTGAAACTGAAGATGAGTCAGAAAAGGAATCGGAGACAGAAAAAGAAACTCCAGTTGAGAAGGAAAAAGAAAAAGAAATTGAAGTTGAGAAGGAAAAGGAAAAAGAATTGGAGAAGGAAAGAAACTCCGGTCAGCAATGAAAAAGAGAAAGAAATTGAAGTCGAGAAGGAAAAGGAAAATGAATTGGAAAAGGAAAAAGAAGGATCAGCTAAGAAGTTATAAGGGTCTCCAATTCTTTCTTTTGAGCCACTTGATGAAAAGACTCTTGACGAGATTTATGAACAAGCAGATAAGGTGAGTCAATCAAAAGGGAAAAAAACAAAAAGCACAGCAATAAAATCGGTCACACCACCAGAGAAAATGATGACGACAAGAAGCAAAATCAAATCCATTTCACCACCAAGCTTCAGTCTTGGAATAAGCCCGGTTTCCAGCAAACCTACAGCTCAAACTGACACAACGACAGTAGAAGAAACACCACAGGTTGAAAAAAGGGCTGCAGTTGAAACTGAAACAACAACAATTGAACCAAAAAAGATGGAAAGAAGGGCAAAAAGGGTGGTTGATGAAGAAGAAAACAAGGAAAAAGAACCACCTGCAAAGAGAATAAAAAAGCCTTCAAGATATCTGGTTTCACCATACAACAACCGGAAAACTGCCTTAAAAGCAACGCAAACACCGGATGAATTTATGGTATCCGAAGCTTTATTCTCAATGCAAGGAGATCCATAGTAAGTCTGCTTTATCTTATTAAAAAAATCATAAAAATAAAAAAATGTGAAACTGTGCTAACAATATATCTTTTTGTGTAGCGAATTCGTTTTTGAAACTGAATGGGCATGGGGAGCTGCAACAATCAGAGACAACATGCAAACACTAGCACCACAATTGAAAGTGGATGTTAGTATTATCGATAGCTTTGCTTGCATCTTGAACAATGAAGAAACAATCAATAAACCTGCCGCACCAAAGATCAATCAGTATTTTCACACGGGAATACTCGTAAGTACCAACAAAATTATAACTTAATTACTAAAACATTAATTTGTTCTTAAAGATATGTTGAGTTATGCAAACAGACAAAACAAATAGTGGAAGCAAAGAAAAAAGAAGAAGAGAAGCAGTACAATGATTTTGTTGCAAACTTGACAACCGTGTTAAAAAAAATCCAGATGACAAGACAATGCATCATGTGGAATTGGTAACAACTTCTTTCAATTATTATGAAAAAACAAAATTTCTATTTTGTTGTATCACAATGATTCTAATTTTTTTTCTTAATATTTATAAAGGCATTCTTACCAACAATCGCACATGAACACTTTTACCTGGTTGTCTTCAACATAAGCAAAGGCACATCTGTCATCATAGACAACTCACCGAAGACATATGATGCAAAATACAACAAGGAATGTGATGTTCTGGTAAGTAATTAGACAAAAATGGGTTTGGGTAACAGTTGGGGGTTTTAGCTAAACACTCATGCACATTATCATATATGATAAAATAATAAAAAAAATTTAACAGAATAAGCTATCGCATGTGACAAAATAATGTGATGTTCTAGAAAGTAACTAAATATTAAAAAGTTATATTTTAGACTCTTATGCAGGTAAGCCTTCGGCCTACCTGAAGCCGAAGGCATCTTCTGCGGCTAAGCCGCAGAAGACGCCATCGGCTTGGACGTAGGCATAGGATGCGAGTAAGCCTTTCGGCTTTGCATATGAGATAAAGAATTGTCTTTAATAAAATAAAATTTCTATTTTGTCTAGAAAAAACTGTTGTCAAGATATCTGGCATCCCACAACCATGAAAAGGCAGGTGATATAGCATCAAAAAAGACAACGGTGATGAAATGAAGTGGACAACAAAAGAGAATGTCATTGACTGTGGAATTTTTATGATGATGCATATGGAACATTATGGTGGAGAAAGTCAAAAGAACTGGAATTTGGATTTTCCGAAAGAAGGAAGAGATCAGGAAATACAAATAATAAAGCTGAGAATGAAATATGCAACCAAGATGCTCATGCATGAACTCAACATTCACCGGAAAAAAATGAGAGAGGAAACATTTGAGTTTGCACGAAAATACACAGACAAGGCAATGAAGGAGGAAATGATAAGGGCAGAGATAGAGAAGAAGAAGAAAGAACAGGCTGAAGAACATGTTGCAAGTGCAATATGATGCCAAAGAAATGGAAGATTCAGAAGTAAGACTAACGAAGGATAGGAGGGCGTAAAACAACTTTTTGGGGCAACTGACGCAAATTAAAAAACTAATTTCTGTTTAATCTCTTATGAAATGTCTAAATTCGTATGCTACAATATCACTTTGAATTCCTAAGTAGGATGATGGTTTAACATTGTAAGTACTATGATGCAATGTTTTATTAAGAAATGAATGGCGAAACATCTCTGGATGTTATTTTGGATAATAAGTCTTGTTTAAATTTCATTACACCAATTGATAATCACTTGTTATAGCTATTGATATTGGATAATCGCCTCCGCGATTTATGACACATTGCATAACACAAACAAAAAAAAAAAAAGGTAAAAGGCATGAAAGTAATACATTATCATATATGATAAAGTAAAAATAGTAATAAGCCTAGAGTAAAATCATATGTGATTTTAGATAAATATAACATATGATATACTCTTGTTTATAAGGTATCATATATGATAAATCAAAAAGTAATAAACCAAGTGTAAAATCATATATGATTTCGGAGAAATATCATATATGATACACTTAAAAAACTTGCTTCAGAATTATCATATGTGAAAACTAAAATGAAAGTAACCAAAACTCTTGAACACAATCATAATATACTCTTGTTTATAAGGTATCATATATGATAAATCAAAAAGTAATAAACCAAGTGTAAAATCATATATGATTTCGGAGAATTATCATATATGATAATACACCTAAAAAAATTGCTTCTAAATGATCATATGTGATAATTGAAATGAAAGTAACCAGAACTCTTGAAAACAATCAGCAACAATCTGTTTCATATAAAAACTCAGTAATAATCAAACAATCATGTCTAGGTCTGTTACTCAAATTTCTTCAACACAATCCGACAAACAAAAAAATAATCAAAGAAATTAAAAAAAAAAAAAAAAAATATGCGGACGATTTATGTTGAAATTCATGGTTGATCCAAGACCTCTCCTCTTGTAACTTCTGATTGATCCAAATCCCCTTCCCTTGTAACTTCAACTTGATCCAACTCGGCCTATTCTGCAAACTTTTTTGGGCACGTCCTCCTGTTGTGATCATCTGTCTCTCCACATAACGAACATGCATTCCTGTTCTTTGAATTCTTATCAAGAGCTTGCTCTTTCCCTCCTTTTATGCGCAAATTTTTACGGCCTTTAGGATTACCAAGAGCTGGATTGTTAATGGTTTTTTCAGCTGGCTTCGAGACTCCAACAAGTTCCTCCAAATTATCAGCCTTGTTCTTAGAAGGAGGATTTGGGCAATCAGCCTCGACATCAATCTTTAGCAACCTCAACTTTTCAACAAAAGAAGACAACCTTGCCTCATCTTTACTCAACATATGGATACAGTGATCAACAATGGAACTTGCCTCATTTGCAAAATTCTCAACAATCTCATTATTCTCCCCATATCTGTTCCTTTTGTTCCTCAAAGCAGCAGGTATAAGGTTCTTTGTCCAACGCCTCAATATGTATTGACTTGGAATCACTTCAATGTTGGCATTCTTAAAGACACAGAAAACATGTCTGCATAATATACCAACTTGAACGAAAAGCTGACAGGAACATACAACTGATCCATCTTCTTAGTTACGCAAAACCTTCATGGGTAAAAAAGAAAGAAGATAGTAAAAAATCACATATGATAAAACAAAATAAATAAGGTAGTAAAAAATCATATATGATAAAAAAAAATGAACAATATTTTTTAAGAAGCTAACATACCTTATATAATCCATCAACTCTATAAAACAGGTTAACTGGCTCTTCTTCTTCAGCTTTATCATTATCCTTACCTTTATCCTTAACTCTCTTCCTAGCTTTCTCTCTCAACTTAGCTTTCTTCTTCTCCATTAGTGCGTCAACAAATTTTGTTTCTCTAATAACAGAGACCTCAGATCCTTCAACCAAGATTTTGGTTTCTATTTGACAATACCATGTGCCTGCAAAAATCTCTGCTTGAACCAGTTCAAATAGAGGACGAGTAAAAACCTTCGAAGCATGACGTTCAATCTTAAGATAGGTTCTAAACTTCAGAACAGAATCAATAGTCTTATGATCAAGCCTCTCTTGTATATGCCTCTGCTTTTCCATTGCCGTCTCAAAACAATTCATAAAATTCATAAGAGTGGAACCTTGATTCGTAAAATGAGAGAAAAAGGAGTTCTCACTCTCAGATCTAGACGTCGTCCTCATCAAACCACACAAGGGGGAATCAATAAAATAAACAGGAATCCAACACGAATGTATATTAAACATCTTTGTTAACCACTTATGATTCTACAAACAAAATTCCTCCAATAACTTTGACCATCTATCCTCAAACTCCTCCGGACCGATATACATATTCCATACAATTTGATTAAACTTCTTTTTAAAGTCAGTCTCATCATAGATTTTTGAACATATCTGAAAACAAAACAAATAACATTTGATTTACCAAATGATATGAAAAAAGATATGTGTTATCATATATGATAAACCAATAATAAATACAAATAAAATCAAGTATCACATATGATTTAACATATTATTTGAAAAAAGGTACAAATTATCATATGTGATAAATCAATAAGAAATACACAGAGAATCAAGTATCACATATGATAAACAAAAAGGCAGAAAAATACCTTTCCAGGGAGCTTTTGAGTAATATGCCACATGCAAAGTCTGTGTTTAGAACCCGCAAACTCAGCTTCAATGGCATTTCTCATAGCCCCATCCTGATCAGTAACAACAATATTTGGATCCCTACCAAACGCCTTTATGAACGCTTTCAGCAACCAAATATACGAAGCTGTAGTTTCGTTCTTCAACAAGCCTGCTGCGACTGTTACACACCTCCAATGATTATCTATGGCTGTAAAGGGAACAAACACCATTTTGTACCTGAAAAACAAAAAACAAAAATACTTAAAATAACAGATTAAACAATAAAATGCAAATAATACCATCAAAATCTCATATTGAACATAGAAATACTTACTTGTTTGTTCTGTAAGTAGCATCAAATGAAACAATATCACAAAACTCTCTGTAGTTGTACTTAGAAACTTCATCAGCCCAAAAAATAGCCGCAAGCTCAGCATTTTCAACCAAATAATCAAACGAAAAATCTGGCACATGCTTCTTCCTATTCTCCATCTTAGATATAAGCATCTGTGCATCCCTATTGCCTATGTAGCAGTTAACACCCCTAAAAAAGTTCTTAAAATCAACATTCATACCATGAACAAGTAAATAAGAACCCTTCAAACCGGTTAAGATGTGATGAGCTTTCATTACGCCTATTTTTACACCAGCAGCCTTAACAATAAACAATTGCTCAGAATAGGTTAACAGCCTCTCAGTCTTCGACAAATGCTTATACTCTTCACGTTCAAACTCGTGATTATGAATAATATCAAACACATTCAACCTGTACTTAGAAGTACCGGGAATCAAATCAAATATAACACGTGCTTTGCAGCCTGTGATATGCAGGTTCGAACTTCTAACCTGCTTGTCACTATTCTCTAAGTCAAACGTGTCCACATGAATTCCCTTGGGACAACCTTCCCTATTACACACTAAATGCTTTTGTTTCACAGTACCATTCCTCAACCTTTTCTGGCATGACTTCCTAACACATACCCTGCTTTAGCAGCATATTTCATGTACGCAGCAATGCACTCATCAATAGACTTATAAACTTTGCCCTTAACCAATAAAACGTCCACAGGAACTTTAGGAATATAATAAATAGTTCCACCGGAGTATCAAAATTAGAGTGAGTAGGAAACGATACAGGAGTTTTCAAAGGATTCAAATCTGGAAAAAAAATAATTAAACAAAAAATAAAAACAGTGATTTACTAAAAATGAAATCACAAACACACGTTCTAATTATATCATATATGATATCATATATGGTATAATATCCAAACTGCCTTATTCAGAGCTTAAATCTACTTACTAAGAGCTTAAAAACTGACTAACTCAATAAAAACCTAAATAAATGGCATATTCAGAGCTTATAACAACTTAATAACATAGCTTACTCTTAATTGTTTCAGATAAATCACCATGTTCATAAGCAACAATCTCCTCAACATACTTAGATGAAACATCTTCACTAACAACAATCTCTTCAAAAGCAGTAGAAGAATCATTAACAGCAATCTCTTCAGAAGTAGTAGAAGAATCCATAAAACCTGCATATAAGATGAAAAAAATGAATAAGTTAGCTTATAATTAAGCTTATAGAAACAAAGAGCTATAATTAAGCTTAGAAATAAGCTTAAATAAAAATAAACGATAAAAAATTAGGGTTAGCTGATGTACGGGATGAAGATTGAGTTAAATTAATGAATTGAGAAGCAAAAGTTAGGGTTTGTTGAAGAACGAGATGAAGGAGGTGGTTGGTTAAGGGAATTGTTTAGATGAGAGAGAAGAAAGAATCACACACTTTGTGTGTGTGAAAAAAATGACGCATTAATTGAGATGGGAGTAAAAAATGTAATTTATAGAGTACAAAAATACCCTTGTAGTGTAAATGCTAAATCTAATCTCAGCCACTAGATCAAAATGAATGGAAGGTGGGGATTGATCCCTTGGTATGTAAATAATATTTAGTCCTCAAATGATCATATATCTAAACCAAATGTTGCATTGCAGCCTATGAAGCACTATTATAAGTTTGCATCATGAAAAAAGAACCTTAAAGCAACCCATATCAGAATATCAAAACAAAGCAACCCATATCAAAATTACAAAGCAACCCGTATCATATGTATCAAAATAAAGCAACCCATATCAAAATTATCAAACCCAACTTCACATAGTCACAAAAAATAACAAGTAAAGGTAAAGAGAAAAAGAAAGAAAAAGAAAAAGAAGCATACCTTAGAGGTGGAGATGACGGCTACGTAGAGGTGGAGAAGAAGTCGGAGTAGAGGTGGAGAAGAAGTGGTGGTGGCGGCCAAGGCTGGAGGTGGCCGGCGGCGGGTGAAGTGGAGAAGATGAAGGTGTTATTAGGGTTAGAGGTAGTCAGACTTGTGTAAGCATCTTACTGAGTTAGATATATAAAGTCTGACAGCGTCTGACTCGACATGAAAAAACAAACAACCAAAACCTCTGTCCGCGTCTGACTGGTAAGACGTCAGAGGCAGTCAGACGTTTTTTTTAAAACAAACAACCCTAAGTGTTTCATGATCCAGTGTGAGTTGGCAGGGGTCTTCATCTCTTACTGAGTGTTGATGTAATTATAGTAGGACACATATAACTTAAAAGAACATCAAAGTTTATTAATAGTTATTACAATTCCTACTGATAATACAAAAAAAAAAAAAAAAAAAAAAAAAAGATAGTTGGTTGCAGATTCAGATATTCAGTTGATAGCCAAGTGCATCAAGCTTTGCCTTCTTGGATCTCAGGAGGTGCTTCTCAGGGTGCTCCTCAATCTTAGCTTTAAGGTCCTGGCAGAACCTTATGTTTTCAGCACACCTAAGAGGAGAAGACAGCATCAGGTACATTAGCATCGCCTTAATCCCTGCCCTGTCAATGTCTGACCACCTTTGGAAAGCAGGGTTTCCATACTCATCTGTAAAGCATAGACCTCTTTCAGGGATTTCAAACACCACATTGTCCATGAAGGTGATTCCTACATGAAGGGACCTGTCACAATCCAATCCTGGGACCTTGATCTTAGGCTCCGACTCAATTTGCTTCCTCTTCCTTTTGGAGACTTTTGGTGAAACAGTTTGAGTAGATGGAGCTGGAAGCAGGGAGGGAATGCCAAGAGCTTCAGGCATTTCCATCAGTCATTCATACCTGAGCTTTAGAGATTTCCGGAGACTAGGAACCACCTCATTTGTCTTCTTAGAGATGATTAGTCTGAGTTCATCCAACTCAGAGATGCCAAAGTCAGCGAACCTGAATGGATCATGGATGTCCATTACTCTTTGGTCTTGCCCTATGAAGACAGTGACAATTGCAGGCTTGGTATTTCGATGGATTTTGATGTCAGTGATGGTTTCAGGTTTCAATCTTTCCTTCATTACCCAAGTGTACCTTTCAATCATGAACAACCTTTATGAGTTCAGGTTTGCTCATCCTTTCTTCAATAGCAACCATTTTGAGTATCTCATCTCTCTCCAAGTAGGCCTGAATTTGAGGATCAGTGAGGTGATGGACTACCCCATTGATCTCAAATGGAACAATGATTGGTTCATCAGGATCCTATCTGACAATGGTGGAGGCAGGCTTCAGCACTCTTACTGGTTCAGGTATGGTAGCAATGCTTTTGCCTTTATCCTGCTGATGAGATGAAGAGACAGTTTCATCTTGTGGTTGAATTGGTGAGATTGGAATGGCCTCAGTGACATGCTCCCCCTCAGTGTGAGAGGGCTGTCCTCTTGAAGCAACATCGGTAGCTTCATCTTGGGCTTTAGTATGAGGGGCATCAGTGACATTTTCCCCCTCAACTGTTGCCTGAGCTGCTGTGATGGCAAGAGTTGGAGTGACTGATGCAGAGGTGGAAGAACCTTTGAAGGCCTGGTAGATCTAAGACATCATGGATTTGAGCGTTCTCCATTGCTGTCAAATGAGAACCAAAACTCCAAGCCAGGGAGGCTGACTTTTGAGACTGAGCTGCCACTAAGAGATCCAAGGTAGCAAGGGAGGTTTTGACAGCCTCCATAGAGTTACTGAGAGCCTGAAGATTGAAGGACTTCATCAGGTTGAGTAGCTCGGTGAGATGCACTGAATTGAGCTGATAGGTCTCTGATGCCTAAAGGAGCTTCTTTGTGAGTTCAAGATCATCCTTAACTGATTCTTGAATGGACTGAACCCCTGTATTCAGCTCTTTTAGGGATTCAAGGAACTTGTTAAGGTGGGAGACCATCTGTGTCAGGTAGAAGGAGACAGAGGCATTTTGCTCCCTGACATTGTCATTAAAATCTTCAACAACATCCTTAAGGTTGAAGTAATGAACCGACTGCTCAGTGTGCATATCAAAAACCTGATCTGTGACTCCCCTGAACAAGGAATTGGTCGCCTTCTTGATGAACTTGGTAAAGAAATTCCCAGTGAAAGGAGCTTGATCATCTCCTGAGGATTCTGAGTCAGAGTGAGGTTCAGCAGCTTCAGTGTCAGAGGGTTGAGGAGACTGAGGGATTGGTTCAGGGTCTGTCTCCTTAACCACCATATCATCTCTGGCTTCAAAAACCTCCTTGTCACTGTAGAAGTCATCATCAGAGAACAGAGCTGCCTGAGCATCAGCCATGGACTGAATCTGCAACAAAAGGTTATCCGGCTCCTCTTCATAAGAAGACTTTCCTTCGTTTTGGCCAGGTCCTGACCCCTCTAATCTAGTAGACTGGGTTTTATCTACCTGGTCCTTAGAGTCAGTTCCCAAGTTATGGGTACCTCCAGAGTGGTTATGGGTTCCATATCAGCGGAGGCCTTTTTCCCTCTGAATCTTTGTCCCCCGTGACCCCTTCAGACACTGATGGGTGTTTCTCAGTGTCATCCTTAGAAGTCGTGAATGTTGTGTCCCTATCAGCGGGTTGTAAGAGTGCCTTTGAGTCTTTGGGAAGAGTGGTTGTGCCCTCAGACAAAAGCTTTGATTTGCGAATGTCCTCATCAGGCACCTGAGTGGTTTTGCCCCCTTTCCAACAGGCTTGCGCTGGCCTGCTGAAGATTTAGGGGCGGTAGCTCCCTGATGCTTGGGTTGTGATTTACCCGAGCCTTCTCAGTGGAGTATTGCTGCCCCACCGAGGATATAGGACCCCTTGCTCCCTGAGACTCTGGTTGTGATTTGCCAAAGCCTTTAGCAGGATGTGGAGGTTGGGTTGATTCCAACTCCACTGACTTGTTTATGTCAGCAGAACCTTTGGGAATGGGTTTGCCCGAGGACACTGAGTGTGATGTCTCAGTGTCCTCTGTTGGCCTTTGTTTTGGGGCCAAAGATTGGGTTATGATCCTGAGGGTGTCATAAGTCAGGGTCTGTTGTTGTTGCCCCCTTTTGTCAGGCTTGGGGGCAGAGGTCTCAGTGGCGAGTGACTTGGGTTGAGCCACCTTCCTGGACCCCTGTCCCTTCTTCCTCTTCACCTTCTTGGCGGGAGAGGGAATTGGTGAGATTTTGTTGTCACCCTGGATAGCAGTAAGCATATACGTTGTCAGGGTGACAGGTGTAACCTCAATAGGGTCACGAGAATAATTAGCCTTGTGTATGACATCAGGCTCAAAGCCTACTGCATCAGGCTTAACATACTTAGACCCCAGCAAGTCTTGCAGGGCATAGGAAATGAATCTAGGGTATGACATGAGTTTTTATCTAGATTTCCCACCCAACTTTGCTATGAGGTCCCTAAAGATAATTTCTCCAAGGTCAATCTTTTTACCCTCTATGAGATAGTACACTATCATTGCTTGAGTAGTGTTCAATTGCTCAGTAGAGGATTTGTTTCCTCCAAAGACCTGAATGACAAAGGTCACCAGGATCCTCCAGGGGGCTGGGAAACAGGTTTTGATGATTGGGGCTTTGGATATGAGGGCCCCTGGTGTCACCTCAAGGTGATTTTTGTCATAGGGCCCAAGATCCAGCAGAATTGCCTTCACTTCCTCTTCAGTGGGTTGGGCAGTGAAGGTCTCAGCATAGTAAAGGCCAGTGGCTTTGACAAAGGTCTTGTAGTTAAGATTTAGGAACTTAGTTCCATTCTTTACTGAGAACCTTATGGTGGCCTCCTTTGGTGTATCAGGGTTTTCAACCACCGTTGTGCACCAAAATTGCCTCAAGTAGTCATGATAGATGACAGAGGGGGTTTTTGTGAATGTGGTGGTGAGGAAACAGTTTTGTAGAAACTTCACCACATCCCTGTATTCAGGGAACCCTTGAGGGTAGGCAAAGTTTCCCACCACATTGTTCTTGGTCAGGTCTATGCTTTCCATTTGGAAATCCACATTGGGAGCGTATTTGATGACTTTAGAAGAAGCCATTGTGTTTGAGAAAAGGTCTGGTTTGAGAAAAATTAGTATCAAAGATGGAACACACACAGTTTGAAAAGAAACTTTGTTCTTGAAATAATTTTGCAAGAGTTTTGATATGTTTTAAAAGCGTGTGTGTGTTTTTCTTTGTTGGGTATTTATAGGGAATGGATTATGGTTTTTCTATTTGTGGATATCAAATGTTTTGATATTAATTCAAAATGTTGTAATAAAGTAGGTTTGATATCCGCATTAAATAGCACGATTCCCATTACCCCATTTTTCTCGCAACATGATGGGATGAACAGTTATGTGGCTCTGCAAAAGACGCTTTTGTAGAGTGATGTCATCACACAAATATTTGTATGAGAGAGCATTTAATGCTCAGTGGTATTGTTGAGGTAGGTGTGGGTGCCCAAGATGTGGATGCCAGTTGTGTAAGCGACATATATTCCTATTTTTAATAGGAATCAGTTACCTACCTGGGACATTTACTAACTAAGTACTTAGAGCATTTAGTTAAGGTATTCAATGCCATTTGACATCTTGAGCCCTCTGAATGATTTATCATTCAGGAATGGGTTTGTTCAGGGACCTAGAGAATTTACATCAGGATGGAACATTTTCAATCAGTTACCTGATTCTATATCCAACATGCCCAATTCAGCTTTCAGTCTGGTGAAAGTGGGTTCATCCAAGGGTTTGGTAAAGATATCAGCTAACTGATACTCAGTGGGGATGAAATGTAATTTAATTTCTCCATTCATAATGTGGTCCCTGATGAAATGGTATCTGATGTCAATGTGTTTGGATCTTTGATGAATTACAGGGTTGTTGGAGATGGCTATGGAACTTGTGTTATCACAAAAGATGGGTACCATCTTATACTGAATGCCATAGTCACTCAGTTGACTCTTCATCCAGAGTACATTTGCACAACACCCTGCAGCCACATATTCAGCTTCAGCTGAGGACATGGCTACTGACTGTTGTTTCTTTGTACTCCAACACACAAGTTTACCACCAAGGAATTGGCAGGATCCTGAAGTACTTTTTTTTTATCCATATTACATCCTGCATAGTCAGAGTTAGTGTACCCTTTGAGATCAAATCCTGAGCATTTTGGGTAATACAAACCAAGGTTTGGAGTACCTTTCAGGTACCTGATGATTCTCTTGACAGCAGTGAGATGAGACTCTTTTGGATCAGCCTGAAATCTGGCACACAGACAGACTGAGAATTGGATATCAGACCTTGAGGCAAGTAAGTACATCAGGCAGCCTATCATTCCCCTGTATTGGGTTTGGTTCACTGATTTGCCAGTGAGGTCAGGGCCAAGGTTGTTTGGAGGAACCATAGGAGTGTTTACTGAAGAGTAGTCAGTGAGCTCATACTTCTTCAGTAGGTTCCTTAGGTATTTTTCTTGACAAATGGATATTCCTTTGTCATTTTGTTTGATTTGAAGTCCAAGAAAGTAAGTGAATTCACCCATCATGCTCATTTCAAACTTTATGGTCATCAGTTTTTCAAACTGTTTGCAAAGTTTGTAACTTGTTGAGCCAAAGATGATGTCATCAACATACACTTGAACCAGGATGACATCACTTTTTGTTCTGTAGATGAACAGTGTGTTGTCAATCTTTCCTCTGACAAACTTGTTTTGGATCAGAAAGGCTGAAAGTGTTTCATACCATGCCCTGGGAGCTTGTTTCAGTCCATAAAGGGCCTTGTTAAGCTTGCAGACATGGTTGGGAAATTCACTACTTTCAAAACCAGGAGGTTGTTGCACATAGACATCTTCTTTGATGTTACCATTCAGGAAGGCACTTTTGACATCCATTTGGTAAACTTTAAAGTTCATGTAGGTTGCATAGGCTAGGAAGATCCTGATGGCTTCCATTCTAGCAACAGGTGCAAAGGTTTCCTCATAGTCTATACCTTCCTGTTGGTTAGATCCTTTGGCAACAAGTCTTGCTTTGTTTTTGATGACTGTGCCATTCTCATCAATCTTGTTTTTGAAGACCCATTTCATACCAATGACCAAAACACCATTAGGGCATTCGACAAGGGTCATGACATCATTTCTGTCAAATTGTTCCAGTTCATCTCTCATAGCCTGAACCCAACTTTCATATGTCAGGGCTTCTTTGATATTTTTAGGATCTATTTCAGAGAGATAGTCAGCATAAAGACATGTATTGACTGAGGCTTCCTTGAGTTTAGCAGCCATGCTTCTGGTAAGCATGCCTTCAGTGGGCTCACCAATAATGTTCACAAGCTCAATAACTTTGGATCTGGTCCAGCTATCCTGAGGTCTAGGATAGTAGTTAGAGCTTGTAGAAGCCTGATTTATTTGAGGAGTGGGTTCAGTTACAGGAACCTGAGGTAACTCAAGATTATGTACTTCAGTGACATTAGTGGGAATAGTTTGTTCTGAGGATTCCTGTATAGGTGATGTATGAAAATAAAACATATATAAATCAAATAAACGCAGCGGAACAACATCACCCACACGGATCTCATATAGCCATATGATCAATCAATAAGATAAACAAGATAGTTATACCTTTGTAGCGTGCACCGGGAGTCACCAACAAAGTCACCACCAATATCACCACCCATGAATGAATCAAGAAACCAAGTGATCAATAAGGTTGATCACTTCTATGATAGAAACACACTACACGTCATAGAACACCATCCGATGCTAGTCTAAACCTTGTAACAATAATTCTTGCAACAATCTACAATAGATTAAGCAAAGAAGGAATCAAAAATAAAAACCCTAGGGGGTTATTTTTGCCGTGAGATGGGAGGGAGAGGGAGGAGAGAATTTCTCCTTAATTTGTGGTAAAGTTGATTCTTCATTTTGATATGACTAAATCTCATTTAATCTTATCATTTAACCAACTTACACTTTGTCCCTTGAAAAGCTCCATAAGCCCCTCTAGTCCCTCCCCTAGGCCGGCCATGATAAGGGCCCACAATGGGCTTGCTCATTGTTGGCCCAGTCCAAAAATACTAAGTCTAACTTCGTGTTTAATGGCCCGTTATTGATCCCGAGTTACGTAGTCGTTTATATATTGTAAATACGATAAATACAACATATAAAATGATGTCTCTGTGTATAAGTGTGTGACCCCATAGGCTCACATATGTCTAGCCATATAATTATTTATTATGACACGAGCATACTCCAACAGCTCCCACTTGCGACGTCATAATAATCAAGTAATTATACAAGCAAAGGTTAGCGTCTAGCAACACGCCAATGCCCCTAGAAATATGTGAGGGAAGTTTCTTAAACGTCTCATTTAAATGGTTTATATGTCATTCATCCTTTTGTTATAGATACTATGTTGAACACTAGACATGGATCAAAGTCATTCTATTTGTTCAACTATTATGTTTCTCGATCTAGATATTGAACAAGATTACCAAGTGAATTAAGATTCATCTTAATCTCATTTGGGTACGGCCATACAAACATCCGTTCAATTCATCGAGGGGCCCAATAGTATCTAACTCCATGACTTGTGGAGGAACAAATCCTATTTTGACTGCACGTGTCATTCATGTGTTTCAAATCACTCCTGAAAATGGTTTTTATAACTACCTTATTCAGGACAGCGTTTAACCATATCAAAGAATAAAATTCCGCACATGCAAGACCTACTTGCATCTCAAGTCTAAGGATAAGAGACATAACCATTTGCGAGATTCACTATTGACGCCGATCCATGCAGTGAATTCTCGAATGTTGGGTCAGTCCAATGTTCATCACAATGAACAACATATGAGTTTGGCAAATAAATCACCAACACGCTCACATTTGCCTTAATTCGATGATACTCCCGTATCGTCAACTGGCAATGGACAATTTTAGAATAAATAAATTATTCATGGATTAAACATGCAAATATAGAACACAATAGTATAAATGAAGACGATAATACCCGGTATATCAATTCATTATATAATACGACTGCTTACAGTTCCATTATCCAAATACTAAAAAACAGATATGCACAAGACTACATATAGATCGGAATCCGATGTTTCCACCATGATCAATTTTGTTGTACAAGACAACAAGTAGTCATCTGAGTAAACTTTGAGAATACTTGTTTCAAAATGCAAAAATGTTTTGACTGATGATTGTCCTTTTGTATGTGTGCAATCAAGTACAATACGAGTATTGCAACAATACATTCCATAGTGTGTATGAAGCTAGCAAAACACCTACTTTAGACAGTCATAATAACAGTTTTCCAAACTGTAAAGTATTCTTATTCTTTTAATGTATAATGCATTAATGCTCTCAATCGAGCACATCTAGTTAGAGGTGTCATCATTCATGATGTCATCCTACTACGACTAGGTTTGAGCATCATCTCAGTTATATAAGCATTAATGAATGAAAACATAACAGAGCTCCTCAAATATCCGTAAACGTTTGAACAAATATTTGGTCCTTTGCAGGTCCATTAGGTTGTTCGTTTAACAATTATCTAACGACTTTCACTTAGATATTTGTTGTTATCAACTCATCTTGCATTCATGCAAATGATATAAATAATCCAATACATAATATGACTTACATAATGAATCCTTTAGTCAAACTTAAGATTTCCATTCATGCATTCAATCTCATCATGTAAGATTGATCATTGAGACTCCCCTCAATGACATGTCATATTGTGTTTAGATTATTAACCGCTTATGTTTATTCTAATAAACACATGCAACAAGGTTTTATGTTTTATTTCCTAAATTCCTTAATTAAAACTTCATTCCAGGCTAAGGATTAAAGTCTAGCTTAGATGGAATATTGTTTCTTATATGTTAACAACATATGAGATTTAAGAAAATAAATTCATTTATCCTACTTGCACTCTGAGTTCTCGGGAGTAATCTTATTTAATCAAAATCAAATTAATGATTAAATTAAGATCTCTGCTCCTAGATGCATGATCTAATCCACACCTGGATTCTTATGTCTTGTATACATAATAAAGATTATACAGATTCATAAACCCTTTTGATTACTCATCGTCCTCGCAAAAGTAATCAAAAGTGTTCTAAAATCCTATTGTCATATTTCATTTACATGAAAACAAGTATGACAATTAATCATCTTTATACATTTAATTTTTGTAGGTATGAAGATTTAATCATAATCAATTTCTTGAGCATGAGTAAACTCCTTCTACTACGCATGCATTAAATATGTGTACAAGTTTGTCCTTATGAGTCTTCTAGTTCAAGAAACTCATTTTAACCTCACAGTCTAACTGATTTGGTAAGAGATCAATCAAGCTCCATGAGTGATTATCTTCAGGACTGCATCTTAACATTCATAGTTTTGAGTTATTCATCAGATTCAAGATCTGATAATGCATCTCTTTAGTTAGCAGGTTCACTATGATCCTCCAACTTATGTCCCTTAACATTGATATAAAAAATATATCATTCAGGTGTTAGGGGTATCCTTGCGGATTTATGAATGAGATATATCAATCTATGGTTTAACATATGCATGTTCAACCTTAGTATGACATTAGCAAGTGTACTCAGAAGGTTGTGTATTTAGCTCTTGAATAACTTCAAGATCTAAAGGTGCTCCCACTTGCTTTTGTAAGTGGAGACTAATCTCCAAGTACTCAGCATCTTGATAACAATAAATTGTTTTCAAGTGGGAAATCCAAAATACATCGTTAGTTCTTGATTCTAGTTTGTTAATTACTTACTCTTAGGTATTTAACAAATTCAGAACTTCAATCAAGACATAATGGGATTCATCCCATTCCATAATACAATGGTGTCTTAAATTCCTTCTGGGTTGGAACCATATTGGGTGTACGCATGGCACATCCAATTTTCTAACCTTGATTGCTTTTGAGGTAAAAGAGTTTAAGTCATCAAAGATCAAAAAATATCCATGATGGACTTACCATAAAGTTGTGGTATTCCACGTGGATAGATGTTGTGAGACTATCACACAACTCATTAGATGAACTTATACTCTTTGGCTTACGTATCTGCCAACCAAGTCATACCAGATAGCATCAATAGTATTTTTAGCCTACTGCATACTTTATATTTAAAGTCTTTGACCAAGTCAATGACTTCATGTGTATGTTTTAACTAGAAACATAAACATTAAATATTTTATTATACGTCGTAAGTGTACATGTCTTTAACAAGAAGACATAACAAATTAACGTCTTTACTTTACGTTATAAGTCTTTCAACAATTAACGGAATTGATGTTTATGTCTTTACAAGAGACCTAAACATATTCAACTAAAGTAATTATGAGTGCCGATAATTGGCCTCAATAGTAATTTCAAGTTAATTACATACTTCAAGATTATGAATTTACAAGAAGACATAATCATATTTACTAAACAATTCAGCAAATATGTTGAAGTAACTTTTCATGTTATCTTGACATTTTTTCTAATTAGGGCAACATACATTTTATGTGTATAAGTCCTAGTAGAACCTTATTTTCTTATCTTGCAGTCAAGAAAAACCATTAGTCATATTGTTATATGTTGTACCTTGCACACAATTAAGATTTCTCCCACTTGTGCATGGCACAACATTATGCAAGCAAATATGACAACGTCACAGATAACATATGATTTTAGTCAAAATCAAAATATAGATGTGTTGAACTTTATCGCTTTTATAAAGAATCATGCATAACAATTTTATTGATAACATTTCAGGAAGCAACATCAGGAACGCGACAAGTTATCTAATAAATTCATGCATTGGTTCTCATAAAAACTATGATGCTTCATATGTGGAAAGTAATGTATTATTTCAAGACAATCTAGAAATAAGATGGGCAACTTGTAAGTTAATAGAGCTTACAACTCCCACTGGATTAGAGAACATTACATGTGTTTCGTCACCAGTAATACAATCATGTAGCTCCCACTGGATTAGACAACATTAAAAGTGTTACATCACCAGTGGAGAGTGAGTGATGATTGGATACTTTCCTACTTTCTTTGAATATCTACACATTATTGCTAATGTGAGTCACTATGACTAGTAACATGTACTTAGGTATTCAAGGAAGTGCATCAAGTTCTAACATATAGATGATGGGCTAGCCATCATTTTAAACTTGAAAATTAGGCATGCAGTTCCTCCATGTTTATCGGGTTAAGACACATTGCTAGGTAATCATGCTAGTAATTGCCTTTACCACTTTTCGGTTTATTGATATTTCCGTTTTCTAATTATTTTAACTCATATTAGTTTGGTAGCTATAGAAAACATGTTCTATAGTTATCCAAATATCTTATATTTCTTGAAGGTTTCAAAACCGGAACTAGGGGTATAAAACGAACTTGAAAGAATAAGATGTGCAAACATACTTAACCGTTTTGACTTTACAAGACATCACGATTTCTAGAGTATGTGTGCTTTGAGTTTGATTAGAATTAGGATAATTCAAATATTCCTATTATGGCTTTTCCTCATAAGGAAAAGGATAGGAATAAGTCTCTTTCTTACAAGGAAAGGAAGACTTAGTTTGATCCTTCTAACAAGAAAAGAACAAACTTTTGTTTACGATTTGTGTTGCATTAATTCATTAATTGAATTCTCAAGGTTCATATTTAGTATTTTCAATAATTATCCTTTTATAAATTAATTACCCCATGTTTACAATTTAAAACAATTAATTTACGTAAAAGGCTAAGATCCACATTGTGCTTCTACTATCACATCAGTTGATCTGCTAGCAATAGTAGATTCAATTGGTAGGCGACGATCACCAATTGCATTACAAGTGCAACTCTTAGATCCTTATGGGACTCATGGCATCTAGTGTCAAACAACTAGTGTCATGTAGGCATGTTTAGTCCCATCTTTGCCTCGGGTCAAGGTCTCACCGCTTAACTCGATTAAGTCATCCAATTTGAGAACGTGCGAGAATATATCTAGGTCTCACGCATAGAGAATAGTCACCTTGGGTTACAATTCAACCTAGGTCCCACGCATAGGCAAAAGGTAATTGCAAGTGTTCTCAATATTGGACGGCATGACTTAAATTTTGACGGGTAAAAGTTTTGATGTGAATCAAAAGGTGTACGAAAGAAGCATGCATTCATCCTTCGTAGCACAAGTTAAAAACTTTTCTTAACTTAAGTCTAATCATTGTTTTAATTTATGTGTGTCAAGTTGTCCATTTTCATGACTAATATTAATCCTACATGGATAATAAAGTTTGGACAATACATAAATAAAATAACATACATAACAAGTTAAGGTGTTATTATAAAACAATGATTTTTAAGTTTCAAAAACTTAGTAAAACTAAATCATAAGACTTAGCTTTAAAATGGTTTGTGTTTCGTTTTAACTTTTATCAAAAACTATTTGCAATTTTACATATGAAACAAGATATATAAAAAGCAACACAAACACACAACCACAATATGCAAAGCCTCAACCGATGAAGAAACCTATGCTTGGTCTCGTGAGCCATCACAAGAACCAAGAGTCAACTAGGGACAACCACACAACCACACGGAGGACTCCCACTTGCTCCAAGACAATCAAGAGCAAGTTGGAAGCCCATGATGCACATGAAAAGCAGTTTCTGTCCTTCCAGATGTTCTGTGTTAGAGGGCCCAAAAGTCTATGATGGAGGCTTCCCCGGGCTTAGCTCAAAACTAGAAAGTTGTAGGCACATGTCTTGGGTACCTGCAAAAAAAATTTCAGCCAAAAAGACCTTACCAATCACCGGGAAACTCCGTTTTACCAACTGGTGTTCCAGCAGTCATTTTTCGGCAAAAATGTCTTTAACTCTTTCGCCTTTCACCACCAAGCCACGATTACATTATATTGAAAGTAAAATACAATTAATCTACTTTTAATCTACTGTAAAAGTGCCCAAACAATGGCTACAACCAAAAGAATATAATTACATAAATGCCGAAACAATGGCAAAACCCCAAAACACGAAATTAAACAACATAAACAACCATTCAATGCACAAGTGGTCTAGGTTTTCATCGGCTTTGCATATAAACATAATAATACCATAATATTATGAATGAAACATGGTGTTGGCTAACTCCATGGACAAACATGCATGTATTTGCCATGGATAACAAAATAATAACAAGAATTAAATTGTTAGCCAACGAAAACGAAGAAATTAATTGACAAGAATTAAAACCCCGTTTGGTACTTGTGTCAAATGGCCTTAGGTTCAAAACCCACTGATGTTAGGACCTTTTAATTATCTTTTTACCACAGAAAATTAAGCCATAGGGCCTGATTTGAAATCGTTTCATAAATCGATCAAAAACATGCGTTTTAGGCCATTTTCACGTACCCGATCAAGAAACCAATTGATGTATGCATAACATATGACCATAGGATTAAAAAGTCCAGATCTTAAGACCTCATAAAGGTCAACATATTCAGAATATATAAGCCCTAGGGGCTGTTTTAAGATTCCACTTTTAAATCCATTAAAAAAACACGTTTTTAGCCATTTTTACGCATACAAGATGATCATATGACATCATATGATGGCTCGTGATACCACTATAGGTGATGTATGAAAATAAAACATATATAAATCAAATAAACGCAGCGGAACAACATCACCCACACGGATCTCATATAGCCATATGATCAATCAATAAGATAAACAAGATAGTTATACCTTTGTAGCGTGCACCGGGAGTCACCAACAAAGTCACCACCAATATCACCACCCATGAATGGATCAAGAAACCAAGTGATCAATAAGGTTGATCACTTCTATGATAGAAACACACTACACGTCATAGAACACCATCCGATGCTAGTCTAAACCTTGTAACAATAATTCTTGCAACAATCTACAATAGATTAAGCAAAGAAGGAATCAAAAATAAAAACCCTAGGGGGTTATTTTTGCCGTGAGATGGGAGGGAGAGGGAGGAGAGAATTTCTCCTTAATTTGTGGTAAAGTTGATTCTTCATTTTGATATGACTAAATCTCATTTAATCTTATCATTTAACCAACTTACACTTTGTCCCTTGAAAAGCTCCATAAGCCCCTCTAGTCCCTCCCCTAGGCCGGCCATGATAAGGGCCCACAATGGGCTTGCTCATTGTTGGCCCAGTCCAAAAATACTAAGTCTAACTTCGTGTTTAATGGCCCGTTATTGATCCCGAGTTACGTAGTCGTTTATATATTGTAAATACGATAAATACAACATATAAAATGATGTCTCTGTGTATAAGTGTGTGACCCCATAGGCTCACATATGTCTAGCCATATAATTATTTATTATGACACGAGCATACTCCAACATCCTGAACGGTTCATTGGTTGCTATCTCATTTGAGACTTGTTGAGTTTCAATGAACTCACTGATGGTTGGTTGGGGTAGATTGTGAGGGATGATGTAGTAAGAGACATTAGCATCAGCTTGGTATTGAGTTGAAGGGTGATTCTCAGGGAGATACTCATTAGGAGGATACCTTGAAGAATCATCAATACCAATTTCTTCAACTGAGGAACTTGAGAACCTAATAGATTCAGTGCTCTCATCAACATGTGATAAGTTTTCTCAGTTTGTTGTCTCCTTGTGTTAAACACCCTGAAGGCTTTGGAAACCAGAGAATATCCCAGGAAGTATCAATCATCAGCTTTGGCATCAAATTTACCCAAGTGATCCTTGTGATTATGAATAAACACAGGACACCCAAATACATGAAAGTAGCTGATGTCAGGGATCCTTCCTTTGAATATCTCATAAGGAGTCTTATTGTGCCTTTTCACACTGATGGACCTATTTTGAGTGTAGCAGGTTATTTTGACTGCCTCAGTCCAAAAGTGTTTTGAGAGGACTGAGCCATTTAACATTGTCCTTGCTACCTCAATGAGTGTTCTATTTCTCCTTTCAGCTACTCCATTTTGTTCAGGAGTATAGGGAGAAGTGAAATTCTGAGAAATCCCATTCTCATCACAGAAACACTCAAGGTCATGGTTTTTGAATTCAGTGCCATTGTCAGTTCTAATTTGTTTAACTTTGACATCATTTTGATTTTCAATGTTCCTGACAAATGACATGATTGTGTCAGCTGCCTGACTCTTTTTGGTCAGGAAGTAAACCCAATTATATCTTGAGTATTCATCCACAATGACCAGAGTATACTTCTCATGATGAATGGACATGGGACTGACAGGTCCAAACAAGTCCATATGGAGAAGATGCAGGCAGCTTTTGATAGAGAATGATTGTTTGGTTTTGAAAGATGCCCTGTGGTGTTTTCCTTTTTCACAAGCAGAACAAGGATTGTCTTTGGTGTACACCAGGGATGGAAGGCCTAGAACTTTGTTCTGTTTG